>KK114849.1:3482-40091 GCA_000611955.2 Stegodyphus mimosarum | reverse complement strand
TTCCTGCTTTGAGAAATATAATTTTCGCTATAAATTAATCAAAGATAGATTTTGTTTAAACTTCTATGTGTCGAAAACTCAATACGTCCAGCATTTTTGTAAATATGAAACGAAAACATAACTTCTAAGCATTTATTTTGAGCTGCCAGTTTTCAGTTTTCGATATAAAACGTTCAGCTACTCATCATAAAGGAATCCTATTGTGAGGGTTTTAGTATTTTGTTAAGATCTGAATTTCTTTTTCACCTTTTCTGTAAATTTTCTACTTCTAAGGCATTCATTCAATCTTAATAGTTAATCATAGAAGCAGAGAAGGATGGTATGTAAACACATAATTTTTGTAATTCCCACATTTTTGTCTCTATTTAGATTATTTTTATTACCCCTTTCTCGCTTAAACCTGAATTAAGACTGGACTGGATTATTTGGCTTAGTTTCATCATTCTAGGGAATCTGTTTAAGAAAACGAATATTATCTTTCGTGGAGGATGCTTGAAGGAAAACTGGTCTGTAGTCATGTTAAACATGAGGAAAACCACGAAACGCTCATGAGTGAGCTCGATCGCCGGGATCTGAACATCGTTCGAGTTATCAATATTCATCAATTTCGCTTAATTGTTGCATTAAGTACAGTGCGGGGGGAGAGGGACAGTTCTATATCTCCCGTTCTACTGGGCCAACTGTCGAAAATCAAATCTTTTTTAAGCATTTACAGTCTGCAACCTAATATATATGACAGAAATGAGCTAAACAAGTATGAGAGCCAAAAAAAAAAGCACATTTTAATTTGTGTTTTGCTTTATTTCGGATAAAACTTATAAAATCAACTTCCAAAAGTTTGCCTTTGCTTATTCTTTTAAAAACTCCACTTTTAAGAACTAACTTCATATATTAGTAATTAACAGGAAAGTTATATTTTGACTCTTCATATCCAACCAAAGATGTTCACGATTTAGTATTAAATGCCCAAAATATTCCAGAAATTCTAGTGCCTTTGTATCATAATTTAAACCTGCATGTTCCATTGTTTGTAAACCACATTTCGTATTTTCTTCTCTTTGGTAAAAGCTCTGCAATTCAAGAAGAAGTAATATTAGAAAGATATTTTATGCTAAATAGCAGGAAGTCTGAAAACCAAGAAAGCCTTTCTAACCTTGATACTTCTCATAAATATTTATAGAAGGATGTCCGGTAAAATGTTGAATAGATACTTCTTAATTTTGTGTCTAGAAGTTTATAAAGTAAAAGAAATATTCATTTATCCTGGTTAGCAAAATAAAATGCTTCGAACAATTAAAACCATTTAAGGTAAAGGCAGATTTTCTGATGTTAAAATATTTAATTTTATTACAATATTTCATTCTTCAAAGAAGGGATTTTACAATTACTTTTCAACATTGTACTTCAGGTTTCATTTTGTATCTTGAAATTAGGATTATTATTTTGAAGACATACTATACACAACTTAGAAAACTGAACATAAGTAAAACTGATTTTCAGAAGATCAATAGAGTTAACGGTTTTATGGTTAAGATACAATAACACGCCGAACAAATATTAATTTAGAAGTCAAATAACAAAAATCATAGTTATATTTTCAAATTTTCACAGGACTAGTTTCAATGGTTTTACCGAACCATCAACTTCAGCTGCAAAAGTGCAAATGAATGAGATAAGATATAATGATAAGATAAGAAAGCCCGGGAAGGAGCCAAGCTACTGGCACCATCTGTTGATAAAACCAGAACTAAAACATAATTTCTTTAAAGGCTGAAGACAGAGATGGATTGGAATTCATGAAAAGAAGATTTTCATCTGAGTTTTCACGTCGCAGCAAATAATAACGCCCCTTTTGGACGAGTCTATGTGTTTTGGCAGAATGCCAGTCAGGGTTGTGACTGAGACGGTCGAACTATAATAATATATTGTTTATTTTTTTACTCGTTTCACTCTTGCCTGTTTTAATTTTAACTTATTGATATTTACAAATGATACCTTAGCAGTATTATGTGCAGAGTTTACTTTTTATTCCCTATTACGTACATTTTCCCCCTTTTTAAGCAATATATATATATATATATATGTCTATTAAACTTGAAGCATCAAAAGTAAAATTAAGTTGGAATCAAAACAAAGCAATTCCCCAACAATATTAATAATTGCAATACACGCACGTAAAAATACTTTTTTTGCTATTGTATACTTTGAACCTTATCTCAGACATTTTCCCCAAAAGTTCAATTTTCCGCTCCTCCAACAGTAGCTTTGAACTCTACTTTTTTTTGCATGCTACACACTTTGAAAAAAAGATGGTCGTCTTTAGAATTCAGTAAGTTTACGATTTATTAAAAATTTTTTGTTTCTAATAGGTTTTGAATTTTCAACTGGTTAAATCTCGGATTAGAATTTTATATTACTTATAGAAATCTGAAACGTTTTTCGTTTTCTTGGTATTAAAAGTTTAGGATTGCATAATCGGCGATCACCCAGTTTTTCGAGTGTTGTTTAAATGACAATTTGATTTTAAAGTGTATTTTTTTGTTTATTAATTCGTAACTGCTTTGGATTGTTGGATTTATATTTAATGTATATTTGAGAAAATTTTGTTATTTTTTGAGCCGTCAATTTTGCATAATGTAATGTTTCATTCATTTTCCCCTCTTTTTTTCCAATTGTGTTCGGAAGCGTATAGGGAAAATTCTGTATACATTGGAGATTCGACCTTTCGGGGTTTTAATTGAATTGTAAAGTTTTAAATGAAAATTTAATTGATCTTTTTTGGTTCTTCATCTCAAATGTTTCAGAAGAACGAAATATGCATTTGAAACATAGTAATCGACTTTTGTGTTATTCAATTCTTTAGAAATTTAATTCTTTTTTCCCTGATGAATTCTGAACTGGGGTTTCAGTAAAAGGGGATTAATATTTTCATATTTTTATAGTTTTATAATTTTTATTAATTTTTTCCCTTTTCTCATTTTTATTTTTCGAGTTTATTCTACTGAATTCTTATATTAATTTTGATTTGTTTATAATACAATGTGTGACCTCTCATCCACGGTTGCAGTTATTAATATTGTTGGGGAATTGCCTTGTTTTGATTCCAATTAAATTTAATTTTGATGCTTAAGTTTAATTTAATTCGGTTTTGCAACTATAGCGAAGGACTGGTTAAAAACGTTTTGTTTATATATATATATATATACAAAGAAAAAGAAATGAAAACTACTCTAAAATCCCCTCTTTTGGAGGTTAAAAGAAGATAATAAGTATATATTTCAGAAAAAGAGCAGCTGAAATAAAAAAAAAGTATAGAATTAAATGTGAACAGGAAATAGAGTATGAAGATATTTTAGCGTAAATTATCACTATCCTGATGAAGAATTATTTCCACAGCGGTTTGGATTACCGAATGAAAGGGAAACCAACGAAGCTGTGAATGCTAATCAACACTTTCGCTCTATTATGTAGGCCTGAAACAAAATCCTCTAGCCTAATGTTCTGAAACGAAAACATCAACATAAAATACAGACATAAGTTCGGGTCTTACCCCATACATCATCAGCGGTAATAGGCGTTTTCTATAACTCATTTGCACACTTTCAGTTCGGTTCACGAGAAACACGCGATGGCGTTCTGGTGTCACTTTCCCACGAAACACTCCAAAAAAGGCAAGGGAAGCAGAATTGCAAAAAAAAAATTCCATAATCCCTTGAGGGGGCATGGCACTACGGTGCACACCTAGCATTCATAACCTCAGAACATAAATCAAATGCGACTCAGTGTTCGTCAGTGACAAGCCGTTCAGGCGTTCTGTTTCTAAATGCCACTGCATGTTTCGCCACCCCCTGACGAACAAAAATCCTCACTATCATTTGTTACGACATAAAAATGGGGGTGGGAGCTCTGTGTCATAGAAGAAGGAATGATAGTGTTGAAATATTGATGGAATGAAGTGTTTATTGTTAACACAAGACAAAATTGCTTATTAATCTTGGAAAACCTCCCTGATCCTTCTTACAAAGTCCTACGATCGGAGCTTAAACTGCGCCGGAGCTCCACCCTGGTGCTTCTTAGTTTTGGGTATAAATAAATCATAATTCTAATCGGAGCCCACCGGAGCCCTAAATGAGAAGGCACCGGCATTTTCTTTTATGTAACTGAATAAAAATTTCAGTAGAAATTTAATCTCGAAAATTTTATTTTTAGCAATAAAAAAAATCTGAAAGCTTTCAGATTTTATATTACGTCCAAACGAGCATTTTTTTTTTCTAAATTTACAGACACATACACGTTTCGAGAGCATTTGGATTAACGCCACATTGTGATAAAAATGTTTAAAACAGCATATCTTTAGAATTTCCGATAGACAGTCTCGCGCACTGGAGATAAAATTGTCTACAGCGTTTCCACAGCTCGATTTGAAATTGGTGATTTTTTTTAACTAAAACATTTGCTTAAGTTTTATAAAATATGAAATAGACAATAAAAAAATTCCAAATTCGGGTTTCGAATAGCCAGTGGAGGACTATGTTACTCAGAATTTGATGACTCTGGGTACTGTTGTTTTTCTTCACAGTCCGACAAAACCTGCATGCATTCATGTAGATTCTGCATTATTTAGTTTCTTTAAATATAATATTTGTTGGCAACAACTTGAAAAGTGATTCAGGGTTCTGAGACTAAAGTACTTCTGGGATAAGGCCCATAAAGGCTAATTATACGGAAAAACGCTTATTAAATAATTTAGCTTTTCATATTCTATTAAATTTTGATTTAAATTATTGAATTATTTTAATAATTAATTACATAATTTTTAATATCATTAATGATTTCATTAGTCATTTTATTTATTTATTTATTCTTGTTCCACTTTCCTGACCGTCTTCAATAGGGCTCCGTCACTTCTAATTTTAGAAATTAAGCCCCGCCTAACATCCTTTACCGAAAAAGATTTATACAATTTCTTCAAGTAAAGTCTGTTTCCTTTAAAAATTACTTAAACGATTTAAGTCCTCGGTTGTACAGGATCATAAAAGAAACCAAATATATTTTTTTAAATCGTTATATCATTATTTATGACCAATTAATCTTACTAGTTTCACACAAAAAGAGTTTGAAGTCCATATTTGGACTGTAAATATCTTCGGCTTGTCCAGAAATTCTGCCAACACGTGTAAAGCACTTTCTTTAGAAAGACATATCTTCAAACTGATATTTCCAGCTTTAAAACATACTTAAGTCTATAAGGTATTTCTCCCGCATTCCTAGCATGCCTTCCCGGTGTAATGGTCAGCACACTCGGCGCGTATTCGCCGAGTGCGGCTAAGCATAATGTTTGGTTATGATAGCGGACATATTTGTTTACATTTGATACTTAGCAGAAAAGTGGATTTGTTCCCATTCTAGAGAAACTAAGCTTCGCAACAAGAAAGTAAAGCCTTCTTTCATTATTGCGAATTAAATTATCCTTATTTATTCTAGAATTATCATTATTAGCTTGTTTTTGCGTACAAACTGTAATTTTATCTGTAAAAATTTCTTTTTAATTGTTTTAACCGTATTTGGTGATTTACATTTTTCTATATCTTTGAATTTTTAATGACAATATTTTGAATTTTTATGTATTTTTGCCTTACTGAACTGAATTAATTAGTAACGCATGGGCATTAGGTAAGCGACGCTGAATCGTCTGTGAAAAATTGTTTCTTTTTTATTTGTTTAATTTATTTTACACATCGTTTTAGATTTATTATAGTATTTAAATAGAACTTGTGGTAATTCTTCAGATGCTATAACGTTTGCTCACTCTGAGTTATAAAATGAATGAGATGTTACGCTGTTAAGTGAACCTAGTGCCGATAGTGACCTTTAAAGAGTGCATTTATTCTATTGTGGTTTATGCGGTATCGACGAAGTAGATTTAATTCAAAATTCGTTAACTCTTAATTCAATATGTTTAAATGAAATGCAGGAAAATGGTTAATAATTTAATATTCCGTACATGGAAGGAAGTTCTGTGGTGTACACATCAGATTTTTTTATTAATAACTTAAGTAGGCAAATTTAACACCAAATAAAATTTATTATGTAGCAAAATCTATTCAAAGGAGTTTTGATTCCCGGTGTGCGGGAAAAATGCCACCCGGAAAAAAGGGAAACGGAAAGAAAGCCCCCACAAAATAAGGAACGGAAAAAAAGGAACTCCAAAATCTTGCCAAATAATGTCGCCAATCGGAGTTGGGGAAACCTGCCAAATTCTAATTTAACCGGCAGGCTTATAGCGGGCTCTCTTGAGGGAGGTTTTAAGGGTAAGACGTTGAGCTAGCTGCAGCCGAGCAAGGTCATTTCGATAGCAGGTTTTAATATTCTTATCGCAAACTGTGACTAAATTTCATCTACAATGGTTTGTTATAATACTGCTTTTAATGCTCAGTTATGCGACAATGTTTCACTCCTGAACCACAGCTTAAAGCTATAACTACATGGGGTACGAGGGGAACAATCACTAATGACCATGACCCGCTGGTCAACCCTCTATTTTTACCATGGGACAGGCCATCAGCTCCCTTATCTTCTTTCAGTCATCGTCAGAAGATTTCCCTATCCGGCAGGTATGATTGTTATGATAAAACTTTTATCTCCTATCTTGGCGATATTTCTAAACATCCCTTATTTTCCCCATTGCAAAAGAATGGTGACTTATTTTCCGTTTCCTAATTTTCCGGTGCCTATCTTTCCGTTCCTTATTTACCGGGTGACATTTTTTCCTACAACCTTGATTCCCTCCCCTCTTCTATATTGCGACCATTTGTTTTCCTCTTATACTTACGTACTATTATTTCCGCGTTTGAATTTTTCTGGCGCCGTTTCCAACAGCGATTCGTTTCATTCATATGCGTGTTCCCTGTTCTACTGTAGCAATGAAATGAAAAGAATAATTGGTTTTCACACACGTTAAGCAAAGCTTTTCAGTAATTTCACGTGTGATTTCAATTCACATTTCCGGCGCTCTTTGAAATCTATTGAACCCTTAATACCCGTCAAATCCTAAAACAGTCACCAACTACGATTTTTAAAGTCACTGCTGTGAATTTTTTGAGGGGAGCAGAAGGAGCGGAGGACACGTGCGTGCCTGTCGCAAATGGGGCGGAAAAGAAAGCGAAAGTTAAATGACCGGAAGTAGAAGTAGGTAGAACAGGACTCGGAAGGGGGGAAAAGGAGGATGAACCCGGCAGGAGGAGAAGAGGAAAAAAAAAAAGAAAAAAGAAGCAGAGGAGAAGAAAAATGAAGAAAGAAAAATCGTTTTGGGACCCACAACAGATGTTTCCATTTTAATATTCCACGTTGTTTTCCGGAGAAGCGCTGTGTATCTGCTAAAGGGGTGATGCACAAATTAATTTCCTGCGGATCCAGAATTTTAAATGATTATACAAAGTTTTTATAATTTTCATGACCTTTAATAGAGATGAGATTTATTCTCTACCATTTATTCTAAAGCATTATTACATATTAAAATAACTTATCCCGAAAACAGAAAATAGGGAAAACCTGGAAAATTCGATTTAAATAACATTCTAGATTTAGCTCGTTCTTTCACTTATAATAATACAAAGCATAGAATAATGCAGTATAATATTGTAAAGGTCAGCACAAGTTTAATAACTGTTTCAGAAAATAAAAATTTACCGGTTAGTTTAATTTTTAGTCAAAAGGGGCTTTCTCCCTGAATGACTATTGTTTTCGTTTTGCGATTTTGCGTTGATTCACTATAAATAACCGATTCAGTTTTCAAATTGTTGCCAACAAATGTCATCGCTTATATTTAAAGAAATTAAAGAATGAAAAATCTGCATAAATGTAGGTATATTTCTCCAAATGTCATAAAATAATGGTAGCTACAGCCATCCAATTTTGAATAACGTACGTTTCCATCCGAATATGTACATCTGGAAGCCCGAATTTGGATTTTTTTTTTCATATTTTGTAAAACATTACGAATTTTGATGAAAAACTCAACGATTTAAAGGAGAGTAATGGCAACACTCTACGGGTGAAAAAAAAACTTTTAATCTTCGATGTGCAGAACTGTGTATCGGAAATTCTAAAGATATGCTCATTTAAAATTATTTTGCGATATTGGTGTTGAACTGAATTTTATGGTTTAAGTGCGAAGAACATGATATCTAATAAATAAAGGTAACACACAAAACGTTAAAAAACGCCCCCTTTGGAAGTAATTTAAAATCTGAAACCTTTCAGATTTTGTTTTTATTTTACAAATTTATTTGTATTTTCAATTTATTTACAATTTATTTTCAATTTATTTTACAAATTTATTTGTTTATATTTGTATTATTTATTTGCATTTTGAGTAATTATTTGATCATTTAAGCAAACGAGTAAGAAGATCAGAATGGTTTAACTCATGAAATCGCTCCAATACTTACCTCATTCATTGCACAATTAACTTTACTTTATACCTTATCTCTAGCTTGCCTATTAGCTGTCATTTATAGGCCTACTAGTTAAGTGAAAGTTAAATAACAGGAAGTAGAAGTAAGTAGAAATATAGTGTTCTTTGACTTGCCAATTTCTGCGGAATGCTTTAATGTACTATTTACCATTTTTATGTGCATTTGTGTGCATACCGAGATTCTTCAATTTTTAAGGAAGGTTTTTGTTCTTTACATAATACAACAATCAATTTTATCAGTCCTGAAGGGTTTGATTATTTGGATATTTTCAGTTTTAGTGGTGTCAGTATTCACCCTTTGCACTCGAAGTCTTTTCCACGCTGGAGAACCAGCAACTCGAGACGATTGTTTGCATATCTGGTGACTTTCTTACAGCTAACTTCAAATAATTTCACAGAAATCCTATTTTGAGATATCTGCCTCTTCTGTGGAATCACTTTCGCTTTCACATACATCTATTACCCAGACATTTTGCCTTCTTAGGCCCACATCACACGGCGTTTGTTTCACACGAACAACTCTTTCGGACAACTTTTCTGCCTGGTTTACTACTGAAAGAAAGATGCGCAATTTTTCCTTTGGTTCGGGAAAAATTGCAGGTTGTTCGCTTTCAACCTATCAGCTTTCAGCTTCGAATCCCTCATCACGCTAAAAATAACTAATTTTGGTAGCCTTCTTCGTAATTTTGGTTGCCTTTTTGGTAGCCTTCGTTTCAGTTCCCTTTTAAAAAGCGACTGGGGATTAGTAGAGAACCAGTTTTCCCTTTATATGTTAACCCCAGAATGATCTATGGTGATTGGCTGTTGTATATCACGTGACAAAGCAGAAAAATTTTTCCAAACAGTTGTTCTTCCGAAACAAACGGGCATGTGATAGCAGCCATACACATCTTACTCCATCCCTATCTTCATCAGAGTTCCTTTGTGCTGTCGAATAGTGTATGCATAGACGTAATTTCGTTCCACATCAACGAAAAATCGAACTCCTCTTCAGTTTAACTGATTCCTTTATCGTATGTCATGTTTATTGGGCTCCATAACTTTGAAAATAATATTCCCATTGCCACGACTGTCGAATTCTAATTAACGTACAGAACGTATATGCAATAATAAAAAAATATTGAAGATTAAAAACTGGCACTAGCTTTAAACGCATATTTTGTTTAATTCACTCATTAAGTGATATTCCCCAACTCAAACCTAAATCAACGTCATTACCACTCGAATTATCACGTCAAATGGGGTAGTGACCGAGAGTCACCTCTCAAGTTGCCGCATCAAATCAAGCAGTGACCGAGAGTGATCTCTTGACCACAAAGGGTTAAATGACCCATTAGTAGCCTCATGGTTAAGACTGCCAAACCCTGGTAGAAAAATTGAGGTCATTATTTTATTCTAACCAATTATTTTTAGTTTTCCTTTCCTCTCTCCGCTGTTTTCAGTTGTAGAGTCAGTATGTTATTTGGAAGCAGAAGATGTGACAAATGAGCGACGTCTTCGTCTGGACTCGAATCATGGACCTCTGGAATACGCACTGAGCGTGCTGACCACTACACTACGAAGGTATTCGAAGAAAGCGGGAGAAATACCTTATCTACTCCCCCCTTTTAAAGGGCGACTGCGAATTAGGTTACCCAGGCGCCAAATCCCGGTGGTGGAGAATCATCATCCACAACCTTTTTTAGTTCGGGCGCCAACTGTAGAGTTATTAGGTTATTTGGAAGCAGAAGATGTGAAAAATGAACTCCAACCACGGACGTCTGGAATACGAACCCAGCGTGCTGACCACTACACCACGCCATGCGAAGAAGGCGGAAGAAATATCTTATAGAATTTCCTGCCCGAATGTAAATTTGTAATGACGTAGATGCAAATTCTAAACGTTTCAGAAGCAGTATTTAAGCTGCGTTTGAAGAGTTCGAATAGAGTAGTAGCAGACTTAGTTCCGATGCTTATGCTACGAGTTTAAAATTAGCTCTCTAGTTCGGTGTTCGACCAGTGTTCGATCCCAGTATATACTGACATTTCTCGGCTCGACTTTGCTGTGAGCAGACGATTTAGCGCTAGTCATTAGATATCTTAATTTACTAGTCATTTGTTACACATTTATATTTTCTGTTTTTTTATGTAGCCACAAGTAGTGGTGATTTGTGAGTACGAAATCCGTGTATCTGTTTTAATTCAGTTCAAATAAAAAGGTTATTTAAACCTTTCTTCTGTAGTAGTTATTCTTAAAGACATAGCGAGAATTTGCTACTCCTTTAGAGTCAAGATTGTATGATACCTAAAAGGACGCAGAGACTGTACAGTACGACCAAGGTTTGATTCTCCACAAAAGAGTTGGCTGCATTGGGTTTCAGTGCATGTTCTCATGCATAACGCAACAGTTTCCAATAGAAAGTGTTCTCATAGGAAGACAACCTTTGCATGAACTGCCATCCAGGAAATGATGAATTATCTTCCACCACATTCTTCAGTTCCAGTGACATTATAAAGATTTCTTGCAATAACGAAGGCACTTGATATGTATACATCCCTTCAAATTTCTGAGCAATCGAAAGGACTCGTTGCATTCTATGTCTTAAAGGCAGGTTTACACAGACAATCCCGAATGGACCAACGGTGTTCACTTTCGCTTAAACAAGATTCGAAGTTCTGCAATCTCCATTGGTTTCTCTAACGTATTTCAGCATCACAGGTAACGAAAATGCAGATAAATTAGCAAAACAGGCTCGAAATCTCAAAATAAATGTCAACCGCTTAATAACCTAAATATCAACCTCTCAGACACAAATGCCATGCCTAAATGCAGATAGAGGGAACATTCAATTCCAATAAAGAGCCAGATCCATAACATCACTGGAGATCAACTTATAACTAAAATCATAGTCAAGCCTAGGACTGGCCAAAGTGGATTGAAATTTGACAGAGAGGGTAGGAAAACCTACAGAAACTGTGGTAACTGCCCGGACACAGAACTGGCAACCGCACACATTTTTGATTGTCCAGGCATCCTTGCTGAATGGTTAAAAATTAGGGGTCTTGTTTAAGAAACTGAAACTCTGCGATGATAAATTTTGCAGATTACCAGGACTATCATCTTCGCCGAAGGCACTATTTGAATAGGCTTCATCACAGACATGATAACAAAACAAACAACCAGGAAATATGGAAACTGAATTATGAACTTTGCGCATTCAAGCCATGGATTTCCCATTTGCTTGCTGGCAGTGTTAACATTTTACACCACCATGCAATGAAGGACAAAATGCGATAACTCTCGTAACTGCTATTTAGAAACAAGTAATAGTCAATTCCTAGTTATGAGAATTTTCGCTGCATAATGGGGCATTACATCCGCTTCATCCAACTCTATAAAATTACATTTTTTTAATTCCATACACTTTAAATATCTTTAGAAATCTGTCTTACTGTTGCCACTTATTTTTGTTAAATATTACAATCCCGTTTATCACAGTCATGTATTATTATTTATAAGTTGTTATAAATTTAATTTTACAGCACATGAGAATTCCTAATAAACGGTCGTTATTTGTAAGTCTTAATATGTGAAATATGTGAAATTTTAAATTTTAATTATTTTTAACTCTTTGAAGGGTAACAGTAACAGTAACCTACAGTAACCAGCTTTTCTACTGAATGTCTTACTCACTCGTGTGAGTGGTTTTCAAGACTGACCGTTTCTGAAGTTCCCTTGTAGCTCGCTAGATGGCAATCAAGGAACATAAGCCAGTAGTTGATGAAGCAAGTTGTCTTCAAGAAAATAAGCATCAGCCATCGAAGACAACATCACGACGATGTGCACTCTGTAGCACCAAGAAAAAGCCTTTAAGAACAGTGTGGGAATGCAGTACTTGCAAAGTAGCACTCTGCTTGAAAAAGAAAACTGCTTCCCATGAGTACCATAGAGACTGATTTACAGGGATGTCTGTGGGGGCGGTGGTCACTGACACTGACCACCAAAAGTGGTCATTTTTTTCACACGTCTTGGGCAAAATATGTGTAATTGTCCCCAAAAATCTCATTGTAACACCTGATATAGTAAATAAAACAAGAGTTTTGCTGAAAAAGTTAATTGAAAAAACTGTATTAAGATCAAGTGTCATCCATCCACTACAAGTTTAAAAAAATGTATGTGAACTTGAGTGGATGAATGAATAGTATTTTATTAATGATTGAAAATTTGAACAAGATATAGGGAGAGTGTGAGCTAATAGTAGGGATTTAATAACATATATGAATATTCATTGATTTATGGGCTTAATGAAACTACGAAAGGTAAATGAATCGCTCTGTTTTGTTTTTATCTAGGCCACGTTCGTAGCATATATTTTACATTAGTAAAACTCTAATTAATAATGCAAGTTTTCAAGAGCTATTTGTTTTATGATATACTGTAGTATATTGCTACAGAAATAAATTGTATCATGAATTAAATAAAACATATCTTTTCGAATTAAAAAAATCACTTAGGAAGAACGTATCGTGACACTGACTCAAACCCAGTGTGATATCGAGCACATTGTATTATCACCTTCATTTTTATATTAAGCAGCTTTTACAATCATAATACTGTTGCATGCGTACGGGTTGTTATACAGGGTGTCCCAAAACGACCGCGTAAACTCTGCACAGCTAGATTCCTCGTTGGGAGTACATAAAAACTTTCCAAAGAAACGTTCCTGTACAATCCATAGTTTACGAGAAAAATACGAAAAACAAAGTATGACGTCACTGCCGGTGCAAGAAAAACACTTTATTGAACATATCAACAGCAGTATATGCACAATTTAAAGCAGATGTTCAAAGTGTCCGCCGTGCATGTCGAGGCAGGCTTGAGCACGCCGTAGAATGGTTGTCATCACACGTTGCAGCAGCGCGGGGTCCACCGAAGTACAAGCAGCATGCAGACGAGCAACTAAGTCCATTGGTGTTGTCACTACGTCTCGATACACCAGTTCCAGATATGTGCGGAGAACGTTTTAAACATTCTCGTCTGTAAAGATATGCCAATACTGTTGTTGATATGTCCAATAAAGTGTTTTTTTCTTGCACCGGCAGTGACGTAATACTTTGTTTTTATTTTCTCGTAAACTATGGATCGCACAGGAACGCTTCTGTGGGCAGTTTTTATGTACTTCCTACGAAGAATTTAGCTGTGCAGAGTTTATGCGGTCGTTTTGGGACACCCTGTATATTGAATGCACAAGTCGTTGAAAAGTTAACAAAATTTATTCTTTCCACAAGAAATAAATCAAAATGCTAAAGTATTTCTTAAGAGATATTCGCAAAATATCACAATATCTCAAACGTTTAGCAAAAACTCAGTTCTAAACAGGTAAAATAATTCTATCTCACAGCGAAATCGCTACAGTAAACAAACAGCAGTTCGCTTTTTACAGCTACAACTACAACAGCAACTGAGATGAGGTGTTTCAATTCGGCTTTTATAAGCTTTGTAATTATCAGTAGAACAATCTCAATTTTTCTGAATGGCAACAGTAATTACGAGATATTTATTTATTAAACATTAAATGCACGCGCTCTTTTATTTTTATTTTTTCGGCGTAGCTTTCTCTTCAAAAATCGTCTGCGTTGCACGGGAATTATAAAGCAATTTTAATTACAATTCTAAATAAATAGCAAAATAAATATGAAATCCGTAACAATAATTTGGTTAACATTTAATTTACCAGTAATATGTATACGTTCACTCAAAGTGACTGACCCTCTTTTACAATGAGCAAAATTTTACATAAATTAGCCATGTATTACATGGTATACACCACTACATGTATACATGTAGTACGTCACTCGCAGCGACTGGGTATTCCACAGATGGCCTAAAGCACTAGGCCTTTTAATACACGAATGTTTTCCATTTATCAACACACTTAAGATATTCCATTCCAGCTACTTTGAGAACAAAACTACATGATCTTAAAATCTGCGCTGTTTCTGCTGTGGAAATGGTAACAGAGAATGATGGTATATAGGTATATAAGTCTATAGGTCTTAATTCTGTAGAATTAACTCAAAGTCCTTCAGACCCTCCTACACTTACATGCGAGATATCTCTCTGTCCGAAATATTATGACAAAGTCTTAAGAAGGTTGGAAATAACCTTTTTATTAAATTTCGAAATGCACAAAAAGTCCAACTAGTGTGTACAAATAAATTTCACCGCTTGGGTGTATTTAAAATGACAAAGCTGAGGTTTCAAGTTAGTCAGAAACTGCAAAAATTGGCTTATTTAAGTTGGCTCAGTATTTTAATTGCGCGATTCTAACGTCGGCTAGAAAAATGGCTAAAGCCGTAATATTTACCGGTAAAGCTGGGCGATAGAACGTTAACTGCAGGGGACGCTGCGAAGAACTCTATATCTGAAACATTCAAAATCATTGACTTAAATCTTCTACCACCTAATTTGTATCTTGGAGAAGACTTGGGAAAGAAGAAGTTATGGTAAAAGTTTAAAAGCTTAAATTACGTTAGTTACTTAACACAAAATATTCTACGAGTTTGGCAGTAAATTAATTATCTTCTTGATGCTGTTCTTTTAACTAACTCATAATGTACAACTGTTAAAAAAAGTAAGCAGTTATTTTTTTCCCATTTCATTCTGTGTTTATAAATTCCAAAAATAAAGATATTTGAAATAAATACTTGATTTGCGATATATGTATGGATTACATTACTTCTGAGTAAAACCATTTATTTATTATACTCCTGCATTTTACATTGTTCCAAAACGTGAATGGAATGTGATATGGTGTCTGCAAATTTAACACAGAGGGCACTTGAAAGTAGAATCATCACCGACGCGTTTCTGCAAGATAATTTTGTCGATAAAGAACCTAATTTATGGTTCTTAATTTCGGCATCTGGAGAATGAAAACGACTGTGCTTCTTATGGCAAAAGAACTAGAGCAAGGTCAGTGGATACAGAAGCTCATATCAGAGTATCAGGAAAATTTCGCTTTGTCTGTTCACTTAAAAATTATAATAAACTGAAATGCTTAAATGTATTTCTAAAGTGGATGCCATCTATATTAGAATTTAAAAGTATTTAGTCTGTTTGTTGATAAAACGAAATAATCAAAAAATATTTCTTAAAGATTTGTTTTATCAACCCAAAATGGCGGTAGCCCTGAAGGGTTATTAGTCTCAAAACGGCATTTTGTAGCCTTTCACTATAAACGGCGAATCACTTTTGAAATTTTTGCCATCAAATATTATCGCCCTGTATTATATATATTTAAAGAAATTAAATAATGAACAATCTGTACGAATGTATGTATGTTTCTCGCATTGTGAAAAAGCGACGGTACCTACAGCCATCAAATTCTGAATAACATAGTCCTCCACCCGAACATGGGCACCTGGATGCCCGAATTTTGAATTTGTTTTATAATCTATTTCATAATTTTTAACGAATTTTTTATTAAGAAAATCAATGATTTCAAAGCGAGCAGTGGCAACACTATAAAAAACGCTTTTATTTATAACGCGCGAGATTGTCTATCAGAAATTATAAAGATAGGCAGTTTTTAGCCCAAAGGAACATTAGCGCAAATGCTCGCGAAACATGCATGCGCAAATTCAAAAAACGCCCCTTTGAGCATAACGTAAAATCTAAAAGCTTTCTGACTTTTTTTGGGGGGGGAAGGGGAAGATAATAATTTTCTCTATGCATTATTTTTGCTGTTGTTTTGCTTACATTTTCTAAAAATTGGATGCAAGAAAAAGTAAAAGTGCAGCTAGCTAGAAATGCTAGAACATGCGAAATATATTTTTCATAATAGTAGCAAAATCTCATTGAAAGTATGCATTCTTTACATGAATACATTACTTCACTTCATACAAAGTGCTTACAACAGCTTCAGTTGTAATCATTTAGTTTTTTACATATTCATTTGAAAAGATCACGTGTTTTTCATTCTTGATATTGATATCAAAATAAAATATCCAAAAAAAATGATGCTTTTCTGTTCTCCCTTTAAAGAGAGAACAAAGAAGAGCCATAATTAGGATCCGCAATTAGTAATTAGCATCACCGTAATTAGGATGAAATGTCACCACAATTTGTAATTATTGCAAGGACATACTCGGCGAAGATTGAATTTTTTGCAGAATGATTGCTAGATGAATGTGATACATTTCTTTGGACCCCTGAAATTCTGAACTAGTATTTATAATAGGATTATTTTTTGTGGGTTTCATGTATATATATATTATTGCACTGAAGGTTCAGAAGTTTCTCCAGTTGAAAGAAGAAATCACAGCAACAAGCTTAAGAAATAATTTAGGATTTTTTTGCTTAAGTATACCAAAAGATGTATATTCTTAGGGTTTTAGACAGAGACTTCGTAATTAACACTGTTAATATAGAAGTACTAAATTGCTTCCACGAAACTGAAGCAGATATTAATTACAATAATAGTATCTTAGATATCTTAGAGTCCATATTGCTTGATTGCGTGACTATTCAATAGCCTTCTAGTATGAATTTGAAGTCAAACAACAAAAATCAGAGTTATATTTGCAAATTTTCACAAGACAAATTTCGATGGTTTTACCGAACCACCAACCTCAGCTACCACAGTATAAATGAAAGAGATAAGATATAGAGATAAGAATGGCTGGACAGGAGTTAAGTTAGTGGCGCCATCTATTGATGCACCAAGAAAACTAAAACATAATTTCCTTAAAGGTTGAAGGCAAAGACGGATTGAAATTAGGGTCGTTAACTAGAACGAAAAGATTTTTTTGAATGTGAAACGCTTCTAGAAAATCTAATTCACCAATGGGAATGTTTTTTGAATAATTCTGGCTGCAGAAAAATTGAAAGTGGGATTTTCGGACCAACAATGCCGGGCAACAGAGGACTTCTGTGTTTCCTTTTTTTCTAACATATGCCTCATGTTCCTTAACGCGAAATTTTAAGGCTTTCTTATTTTGACCAATGTAAATAAAACCACATTGGCAAAGAATCCTGTAAATACCCCAGGAATTATTCATATCCGGAATGCGGTGTTTGACTATGGAACTCGGAATGTTATTGATAGGAGAATAAATGACCCGAAAGTTAAATTTCTTTTAAAATACGTGCAATTTTATAGCTAATTGATGGAAAGAAAGGAATGATAACAAGATTCTTATAATCTCCTAAAACAAAAGTGTGCCTTTTCGTGTGTTGAGATAAGAATTTTTGAACTGCTTGATTAATAATGTTAGGTGAAAAGCCCCTGTGAATACATACTGCTTTTAAATAATTTAGTTCTTGATCAAGAGCCAATATGGAGAAGGAAACCTGAAGTACACGGAAAACATAGGAATAAAATGAAGTTAACTTTTGTTTAGTCGCATGACATGATTTGAAGTCTGGTGGAAGGCAATTTGAAGTGCGGTGAAGGTTTACGATAAACCGTGGTACTGAAGTTGGATGTTATGTGTGACCTTGTGTGTTATATTGGATGTTATGTGTCACCAAAATGTCGAGGGCCGGAAGAAAATTGTATGTCTGGACTTCAAAAGTGAACTGAATATCAGGATCAGTGGAATTCATTGTTGAAAGAACTTTGTTTAAATAATTTTTATTAACGTCAAACAGTGTAAAAGTATCCTCTACGTACATAGCGTGAAATTTACAGTTTCAAATCGTTTTGATTCATAATAATGCATGTAGATATCAGCCAGGATGCGGGGGACTTTCCATGGCTAATCCCTCAGTTTGCTTGTAATACTTATTTTGGAAAATAAATTGCGTTTGCTTCAAACAGAGTTGAGTAAGGGAAATTAGCTCATCAATTTCGATGCAGGAGAAATGAAGATCAGGAAGTCTGATTTCTAGACATCTTAATGCACCCTCCACTGAAAGAGTGGTGAATAATGATTTTACACCAAGGGACTTTCCATGGCTAATCCCTCAGTTTGCTTGTAATACTTATTTTGGAAAATAAATTGCGTTTGCTTCAAACAGAGTTGAGTAAGGGAAATTAGCTCATCAATTTCGATGCAGGAGAAATGAAGATCAGGAAGTCTGATTTCTAGACATCTTAATGCACCCTCCACTGAAAGAGTGGTGAATAATGATTTTACACCAAAAGAAACCATGAGTAAATTTCTAGGAGAAATGCTTTTAACTTTTTTTTTTTTTTTTTTTTTTCAATTTTTCTTTAGAGATGAACTTGTATAAATTCTAGGGGGATTTTTTTTTTTTTTTTTTTTTTTTACAAACTCTACTGAATTTTTTCTAGTATTTCTAAGAAGGTTTGTTTGGTTTATTTGATTACGACATAGCACACGAAGGTTATCTGCGTATGGGGACGAATGCTTTCGTGGACGACATTCTAAGGAAAACTGGTTTGTATTCATGTTTACACATGGAAAAAACCACGAAAACGCTCATGCCACCAGACGTTTCGCGGAATTCGAACCTCTGACCGAACTAATAGTGTTTACTGACTTTACCGCTCGGGCATTGGTGGGTTTTTTTCTAATACGACAGTGCAGTTTAATGTTGTTCTGAAAGCTAAATTTGGTAAATTTTGCGTTTTTTTCCGCTGTGGTTTACTGACATTAAGTAAATAAAAAACATAATTTCCATTAAAATTCAAAATCCCGTAGATTTATTACAATCGCAGTTTGTTATTTAGACGGTATAGTGGTTATGGAAGCCTACTGCGGTATCGAAGGTCCCGGGTTCGAATCCCTGAGAAGGGAGGGATGCTTGTAAATGTATGGTGTCTTTGCCGCCTGGGACATTCTAAATATATGGCCAGTCGAAAGTCCTCTCGTGCGGTTTGGTGGTAGGCCAGAGGTGTGGGAGACCTTCGGAACAGCCTACTTCCCGGGATGCTCTCTCTCAAAGCTGGGGTGGAATTAGAAGTCCAACCTCCTTGAAACTCTGGCAACGATTCATCCATGCAATTCCTGGACAAGACTGCAATAGCAACAAGTATAAATACTTGATTTCTGAAATAAGAGATTTCAATTGAACTGTAGATTGCACTGGCTAAGTTCTAAAGATTTTCTTTACTTTCTTAAAAGTATAGTGTGTTTGAAATTGACACCTTTCTGGCACCAGTGCTTATCGGGGTTAGTTTGATTAAACCTTTTCGAAGTAATTTTGCAGGCGTTCCCCTAACGCAAGTGTAACAAGTTCCACAGAAGGACGTTGATGAGACAGGACTCGTCCAAATATATCTTCGTTGCGACTGCCAAGAGGGCAACGACTGTTTTTTCTGTCCCTCCCTACACCTTCTTACTTTCAGAACAAACGCGCATTGCCAATCTACTTTCATTTACGATTTTGTTTCTTCGGACTTGGCTGATTGGGATTTGTTTTATGGTTTTCATCCGAATTCTTCAGCATTAGAAGAGAATAGCAACATCAAATATTAAATGAAACAACTACATTCTGTTAGTCCCTTTTAATGTTTTATACGTTATATAATGTTTTCTATTAAGACTTTTTATCTCCCAGTTATTTAAGAAAAAGTTATACTACCACGAAAAAACAAATATCTGATGTGGACGCCATATTAACTTCGTTGTACGGGCTATTAAATTATACACATATTTTTCTGAACTTCATTTAAATTTATTTCCTCGAACTTCATTAGAAATATATTTTTCATTCATTCAATTCAGTTCTCATTTCGCGGCAGGGCAAAAATGCATAAAATCTCAAAACAACTTACTAAAAATTATAAAATACAGAAAAACTTAACGAATAAGGTTAAAAACAAGTAAAAACAAAATTACAATTAAAATTAGAGATTCTATGCTAAAACAAGCAATTTAGTCAACGGGCAAGATAAGAAAAAGTTTCAGTGCACAAAAACTTAAAATTAACTTTTGATCCCCCTGGAGAAAGAGACACTAAAATTGGCGCACTAACTGACTTAATTTACTGTTCTACCGAGAGTTTCAAATGTAAACAAATGGCAGCCTCGTTAGGCCTAGCGTCACTTAAACTTTTAAATTGCTATAATCTCTAAGAATTGGATGCATACAAAATAAACTAAAGGCATAAAAACCTTAAACGGCACATAAGAACAACATAATTCAATCACTTTTAAACCTAAAATGTTCAATTTACCAACATATAACAATAAAATAACTGAGCTCATCGAGCCAGGTAAAGAGTGGGAACGTCTGGTATAGCCGACTGCAACGAAAATGGGAGGTGCACAACCAGATTTTTTAACAGTCCCATATACAAAATTCCAATGTTTTACGACTACTTATTTTTTTTAGTTATGCGAGATACATACATACCTAAGCACAAACGCGCAGACATCCTGAAAAAATTTCTCCTGAATCCATTTTAAATACATTTTACACTCCGTTTTGAAAAAAATCTGATGTATATAGCACATGACTTCCTTGTACGGAATATTAAATTATACACATTTTTCTGCTGCATTTCATTTAAACTTATTTCCTCGAATTTCATCAGAGATATATTATATCACTATTGGAATATTAAATTATACGCATTTTTCTTGCATTTCATTTAAACTTATTGGATTGAATTAAATCTATTTCGCCGATAGAACATAAACCGCAGTAGAATAAATGCATTCTTTAAAATTCACTATATTTGTTTACCATAGCCACACTCTGGCGCTAGGTTCCCTTAACAGCGTTACATCTCCTTCATTTTATAACTCAGAATGCACAAAAAGTTATATCATCTGAAGCATTATCTAATCGTGCAGCCACATGTTCTATTCAAACACTATAATAAATCTAAAATAACATATAAAAGAAATTAAATAAACAAACAAACAAAAAAGAAAAAGGTTTCACAGGCAATTCAGTATTTCTCATTCAATTAATTCAGTTCTCACTTCGGGACAAGGCAAAAATGCATAAAAATTCAAAATATCTATATTAAAAATTACGAAGTAAATCTTAAACACTTATTTCCTCGAATAAATTTTAAAATGAATTAAGCACGATTTAATTCGCAATAATGAAAGAAGGCGTTATCTTCGTTGTTGCGAAGCTTAGTTTCTCTAGATTGGCAACAAATCCAATATTCTCCTAAGTTTGAAATGTAAACAAATATGTCTTCTGTAATAATAATAATTAGGCTTAGGGATACTTAAACAATTTTTAAATTGTTGATAATTCTACAAATATTTCATGCGGATTTACTAAAGGCATAAAAACCTTAACCGGAAGATAAGAACAGCAAAATTCAATCATTTTAAAAGCAAAATAAGCACAATTTTCAAACATATAATCATATATATATATATATATATAATTTTCTTTAGAAAGTTAATGGGTTAACAAAATGGGGGCTAGGGAGTCCCCATTTGGTTATGGTATTCCTAATCGTACATTTGACTAATAGTATTTCAGATTTTTACTAGGCGACTGTAAAATTACTTTTAGCGTTTTGGGGTTTCAATTTTGTATTTACCTGTATTGCTGTCATTTTTTATTTGCCAGATTTAGCATTCTTTCTTGACTTATTGGTTTTCTACAGTTGAATTTTTCTTTAAACATGGTCCCATTTTAAGATTTCTAAATTTCTTTCATCCCATATTCACTTAATTTGAACAGGTCGGTTTTCGTATTCAGGTTTTTTCTAATTTTTTTAATTATAATATGTAATAGTTTTACTTCCCATAATTTTTACTTTAAAGGTTCATTTAGTAAATTGGCCTGTTTTGGTATTCCTTCTAGAATTCCAATTGAATTTTTTCTTCCAACACATAACAGTTTAGATCTCTAAATTTCTTTACTTGATTAAAATTTTGTGAGTCATAAGACAGTTCTGCAGTATTTGTAGCCTAGTTTCTTATATGTATTACTATTTTTAAAAAATGTTTTGAAATATGTTGTATATTACTTCTCATTCTAACTTTTCTTCCACGCGTAGGGAAAAGGAACGCCCAATTGAGACGATATCGATTAGCATTAAATGATTTGATAGGTATCATTAAATTATTTTCCGCGTTAATTATCTCAATTGGTCGTTTGTTGAAACGCGTGGACGTAATATTTCAGTGGGAGTTGCATAGCACTTTTCCCCTGACGAAACTGTTGTGTGACTCTCAATGGAATATTGCCATTTTGATCTTTTTGTACATCTCCCATTTTTCTTGCAACTTCTACTTTTCCCACATTTTTTAAATATTCAATTATTGGTCTCATATATGATTTTTTCTTTTTAGTCATGTTTTATTGTTAATAATGGTATTTTGATTCTATTTGATATGTAATTTTTGGCACAACTGTGCTTTTACAAATAGGATTTTAGAGGTTTCGAATGTACCATAGCTTCTACATTCTTCCTTTTAATATATACATATATATATATATATATAAACACCCATAACAAAAATTATAAAACTGATTTAAAATGGATTCTGAAGATATTGTTTTCATGGTGTCTGTGCGTACGTACGTATGTATGTATGTATCTCGCATAACTCAAAAACGAGTAACCTCTCAGAACGTTGAAATTTTGTATATAGGACTGCTATAACATGTAGATAGATGTGCACCTCCTATTTTGGTTGCAATTGGCAGTACCAAAAGTATATAGTTTTTAACTTTAATTTTATGTATTATTATTTTTGTTAATCTTCTTATGATTTTTTAAAATTTGTTCTTGAACCCACTTTCGTTTTTACTTTTGTATTTGAAATGAAAAGGGAGTGCAGGGGATATGTCTTCTAAAGTAAGCGTCTCGTTCAGATTAATTGTGTTCTTAGTGAAAAATTTTAATTTTAAAGATTATTTGCTTCTTAACAGGATTCTTTTCGTTTAGTGACTAATATCTTTATTTTGATTGAGTATCAACTAGACTTATTATTTGAATCTAGCAAATAATTTGATGCTTACTTGGAAGTAAGATGAAACACTCTCTTTTATTTTAATTGGTTTATCCCCTTGATAAGTCGATTAATCTGCTATCAATAACAGTAACTAGTTTTTCAATACTTAAATAAGTTTTACTTTTGATTTTGGCATTTTTGCGACTTAAGTTTTTCCTTAACTGTATTTAAAGCAAAGAGGACTGAAAATTCTATTAATTTTTTTTAAAATCTTAAAAATATCTTTTCGATGATGTTTTTAAATTGAATTTCCGTTGCTTGGAGAGTTTATGGGGAGTTTTCTTATTATAATTATAGTGAATTATTGCTTTATTACTTTGCAACTTTAGCGCAAGTCTTGGGCTTATTAATTTACTTTAATTACTTTCATTATGAATATATATTTATGCATACATTATATATATATGTAATAATAAAAAAAAAGTCTGATGTAAATGACGAGCAGGAATTTTAACGTCGTAGCAGTGTTGATCCATAACGAATAGGAAATTGGAGGCGAAGGCATGTTAAATCTTCATTTTTTATTTCAGCTTGTTGTGGCCACAATCAACTTGGCTCATGAAATGTGCCTATTCCAAAATATATTATTTTTGATTAATTTTCAGTAAGAAAGAAGAAAGTAGCAGACAGGAGTCCAACTAGATCGAAGCGTAAAGAGCAAGTGCGTTACGTTCAGGGCGAAATCCCAATTCAGACTGAGTTAGTTTTGGTTTACAATACATTTTGATTGGATAGTTAATACTTCTGTAAAATCATTATTGGTTACTTGACTTTTAGTTCCATTTACATCATCAGAATTATGTAAGTGCCATAAGACATGGACTAATCTAGAAATGACGCAGTGCGTAGAGAGGTTATTATTTTTAGAATTGAGAAGAGAAATTTACGTTGTTAATTTAATCTTAGACATATTCTTTATTTTTCTTACAATTTACGTTGTTAATTTAATCTTAGACATATTCTTTATTTTTCTTACAATTTACGTTGTTAATTTAATCTTAGACATATTCTTTATTTTTCTTACATATATATATCCACTCTGTTACTCGGCTCAGTGAGCTCCTTTTTTATTTTTATACGTTGGAAAATTGCGCATTTTTTGCTTTAAAAATGATTGAATTATGTTGCTTTTATCTCCCAGTTAAGGTTTTTATGCCTTTCGTATATCTGTTTACAATATTTGTAGAATTATCAACAATTTAAAAGTTGTTTAAGTGCGGCTAAGCCTAATCATTTTTCATATAGCAGCCATATTTGTTTACATTTGAAATTTAGGAGAATAGTGGATTTGTTGCCAATCTAGAGAAATTGAGCTTCGCAACAACAAAGATAACGCCTTGTTTTATTATTGCGAATTAAATCATGCTTAATCTATTCTGGAATTTATTCGAGGAAATAATTTTTGAAGATTTACTTCGTAATTTTTATTATAGATATTTTGAGTTTTTATGTATGGGTAAGAACTTCTGCCTTGTGGCGAAGCGAGAACTGAATTATTTGAATGAGAAATACTGAATAGTCTGGGAAAAACTGATCTTATTTTTTGTTTTTGTTTGTTTAATTTCTTTTATACATCGTTTCAGATTTATCGTAGTATTTGAATAGAACACGTGGCAAAGATTAGATAATTTTTCAAATGATATACATAATTTTTGTGCATTCTGAGTTATAAAATGAATGAGATGTAACGCTGTTAAGTGAACCTAGCGTCAGAGTGTCGCTATGGTAAACACATATATCGAATTTTAAAGGGTGCATTTATTCTATTGTGGTTTATGCACTAACGACGAAGTAGATTTAATTCAATTCACTAAGTTTAAATGAAATGCAAAATGCGTGCAACATAATATCCCGTACAAGGAAGTCATGTAGTGTACACATCAGATTTTTTTTATTTTAATTTTTTAAGCCTTTTTTAAAATTTTAATTAAAATCTACGCCAAAATAAGGGTGTTTTTTTTGCTATAATTTTATATTCATTTTCCAACTAAGAAGCGTTTGTAACGTTCCAAAATATCTGTGTATTCATGGAGATACCAATACGTCTCCTGGATAAGAAAAAACGCTATATATAATGCGAAATTCATGCAACACTCGCATAAACGTTAAAGTTTAATTTTAAAATTAGGTAATGTACATTACCAGTACTACGTAAACTAAAAATAATATATAAATGTCTTATATTACACGTATAAAAAGTGATAATAATGTATATTTAAGGGGTACTATATTACAAATGTTTCGTGCATTCTTTTTCTCTGTCAAATGCTAAAGGAACAAAGAATGAGATTTGGACTTATTCCTCAAAACGTGATAAAATGGTCAAACGTGCTTATATCTCATAGGCGGCTCCATAGTGTTTGATGTTCATAAGCAATGAAAATTTAGAAATCTCACGCATTTTCTGTATGAACACATCCTAATGAACTATAGACGAGCGCAATCTCTTTAATAAATTTGCGCGAGCCCTTTAATAAATTTGCCTCTAACTTATGAGATCCTTGTTTTATTTATATGTTTAATTGTTACAAGATAAACACATGTCTTGCGTGCCATAATCATGCTTTGAAAACACGTCGACATAAGCTCTTCTTTCTTTTCAGCTTCTCCTTTCGACCTCCACCAGAGAATATCGATGCTCATAGACATACGCCGGTAATGATTCGAATGTGTAAGAATACAACCAAATATTTGGTCTTTCAACGACGTGTTTGGTTAAGTATAGATATTCACCGGGGAATGTCTATATTCTTCTATTTCGGTCTTTCACAGTAACAGATATCCAGAATAATTTAGTAGCTTGCATTGAGCTGAAGTTCATAGTTCCGATCAATAAATAGTTCATAGAGGTACATATCGCTGTTTTGAAATGTTTAGGTGAACTGGCTTTTGATAATTTACTGTTGTAGATTCGGTGCTAGGCGCTGTTCCGTTCATTTGTAGATTTGGAAGGATTATTACACTGTTTAAGTATTTATATTCACTGTAAGTATTTATAGTTCACTGTAAGTATTTATAGTTCACTGTATATCATAATTATACATAATTATTATATGCTACATTGTTATTATAATATACATTTTTATTATTAGCCCAAGGGGACAATTTTTCCCAGAAAGGCTATTAATTTCGTTTTGGCATTTTGTGTTGAAAACTTAAATGCGTTGAATCACTTTTCAAATTGTTGCCACCAAATATTATCGCCCTGTATTATATTTAAAGAAATTAAGTATTGAAGAATCTGCATAAATTTACATATGTTTCTCGCATTGTGATAAAACAACGGTACCTAGAGCCATCCAATTTCGAGTAACGTAATCCTCTACTCGAATATCGGCATCTAAAAGCCCAAATTTGGGATTTGTTTTATTATCTTTTAAGTATTTCTTCCACCTTCTTAGCATGCCTTCGTGGTGAAGTGGTCTGCACGCTCGGCGCCTATTCCAGAGATCCGTGGTTCGAGTCCAGGCGAGGCCATTGTTCATTTCTCATCTCTCCTGCTTTTCAAAAATTGCGTAATGTTTCTACATTGGCGCCCGAATTAAAAAAAAAAGGGGGTGGATGATGATTCTTCAGCAGCAGGATTTGATGATTGAGTTTCCTAATCCCCAATCGCCTTTTAAAAGGCGAATCATATAATGTACTTCTACTGCTTTATTAGCATGCCTTCGAGGTGTAGCGGTCACCAAGTTCGGCGCGTATTCGAGAGGTCCGTGGTTCAAGTCACGACGAGGGCATTGCTCATTTTTCCTCTCTCATGTTTCTGAAATAACCTAATGACTCTACAATCTAGTTAATGTTTTCTAAAGCTTTCTTAAAACGAATTTTTGATTAACAAACTCAACGATTTCTAAGCGAACAGTGGCAACACTGTACGGAAGAGGAAACTTTTTTTTATCTCCAGCGCGCGAGACTGTGCATCATATATTCTAAAGAATTATTTTGCGATATTGCTGTTGAATTGAGCTTTATGGTTCGAGTGCGAAACAAAAGCTATTTAATAACTAAAGGAACACACAAAACGTTAAAAAAAGCCTGTTTGGGGGTAGTATAAAATCAGAAAACATTCAGATATTTTTTTAAATTTTACCTTGTTGTCTAAAACATTAATTTCTGCACATTTGAATTAATGGCCAGCATTTACCATGAAGACAATACTGGGAGGGTCTGGACTGCCGTATTTCAGAACGTCATGCCGCATTTTCGTTTGGCTCATGACTTTCATAATTTATGAATTATTAATTACTTTAACAAAAAAGAAAGGTAAGATCTGTGATAAACTGAGTATACGCTTCCGTGACTTAATTTCTGCTTATCATTATAAAGCATACAAATAAATATACTGAACTTTTATGCAAATTCGTTAAATTACTTATTTCTCGTAGGAAGTTTCCTTAATCAAACCTTACTTTTCGGAGTTCACTGACAAATAGTAAAAATTTAGAGAGGCGCACACTTAATTGATCAGATTATTAAGGTAATAATTCTTCCTCCATATTTCCCAAGCTAGGCTGATTGCACCAATTTATCGCCCCATCATTTTCCCCGGCGTTTAATTATCATTACTCACCCACGGAAAAGTGAGTTTCTCGTTTCCTGAATTTATTAGAGAAATCTGCAGAGCATCCTCTTTAACCGACAAAATTCAGACTGTGTTTATTTTATTTGAAAATGGTAATTAAGTTTCCCACTGTCACCCCATGAATCGTCTTTCCCTTTCGGAACAGATGTCAAGTGGCGCCGATGCCGGGACAAAGCGAAAGGATTTCTCTCAGGCAATCTTCACAGGCAAGGACTGCGTCTTTAGTTTGCTGTTCATTATCTGTTTAATTTCGCTTATGGGAAGTTCAAACGATTCCATGAGGTTGGCTTTTTTCTATTTCCTGAAATAAATGCTTTTCGCAAAGCCTTTTTTCCGTCTCTTATCTCTCCGTATTTTAATACTTTCATTTAATTAATACACTGCACTACATTGTAAACAAATCTTTTATTTTAAGAGTTACACCATTTCTTAAATAAAATTAGAAATTCGAATACAGCAACTGAAGAAGACCGTAAACTCATCCACATTCCGGAAAAATTCCGATAATTTTTTTTCTCGGATGGTCAGCACGGTGACTGCCTGTAGTCACCACACCAGCCACGGGAAATATACTAAAAAAAATTATATTTCATTTCAGGAGTCCAATTTTGCATCAAGATACCTACATTAGAACAGTGCTATACATAAATCTAATATATATCCTAAGTCCGTTTCCGAGACATGAAAAAGGCAAGTTAAATTTCGAAAATTCGGCGCAGTAGATCTGAAGATATAAAAGTATTCCATTTTTAAACCAAAGGGGCTTTGTCGCCGGAAGGACTATTGTTTTCATTTTGGGATTTTGCGTCGGAAACTTTAAATGTCGGCTCAGTTTTCAAATTGTTGCCACCAAAGATTGCAGCCCTGCATTATATTTAAAAAAATTAAGTAATCAAGAATGTGCATAAATGTATGCATGCTTCTCGCATTGTAAAAAAACGACGGTACCTAGAGCCATCGAATTTTGAATGACGTAATCCTGCTGCGAATATGAGCATCTGAAGCCCAAATTTGAAATCTGGAATTTGTTTTATTATCTATTTCATATTTTGTAAAACATTAAAGAATATTTGATTAACAAATTCAAGCATTTCAAAGCGAGCAATGGCAACGTTGTATAAAAACATTTTTATCTCCAGCGCGTGAGACTGTGTATAGGAAATTCTAAAGATGTGCTCAGTTTAAAATTATTTAGCGATATTGTTCTTTAACTGAATTTTATGGTTTAATTGCGAAGACCATGATATTTAATAAATAAAGGTAACACACAAAGTGTTAAATATTTACATTTTCCAGTCTAAATATCTGTACTTTTCTAAATTTCGTCTGCTTATTAATTGCATTCTCTCTCTTTTGTTATTGGCAACTATTGCAATGTTACGTTTACAGGAGAAGAGTGTCGAACATTCATAACCTAAAAGCCAGAATGACAACCGCAATAGCCTCTGTGGATGCCGACATGCTTGCCGGTACATGGCGTGAAATTGAATATCGACTTGATATTCTCCGTGCGACGAAGGGAGCACACGTGGAACTTCATGGACAAGAGACATGAAACTTTTTGAGTCTATCTAACCATTTATGTTATTAATTTTAATCTATCTTTATTATTTTATGAGTTATTAAACATCAAAATGGGTCCGGGACTTTATAAACATCCTGTATATCTCTAATGAAACTCGAGGAAATAAGTTTAAATGGAATGCATAAAAAATATGCATAATTTAATAGGCCATGCCAGGAAGCCTTGCGGTGTCCGCATCAGATTTTTTTTTAAGATTTTCCCATCTCATATTATCAGCGTTTGATTTCATCTGGAGAAAATGGGAATTTGATTCCGATTTCTGACAGAAATCATAATTCCTTTCAGGGTCAGCGAAGGTCTCTGTTCAGATAAGCTCCAATGTTTCTTCTTTTACAATATATTTAACTCGTTTAATATCGTAGCCATTTATATTTAAAAACTACAGTCTTTGATTAAAAATATCTTTACTCTGTAGGCCGCGGCCGAGTAGCAAGAAAGTTGAACAGGAGTATTTCATCCTCGGGTTTAAATTCCGCTAAACACGTGGATGGCATTCTGCTTTACGTTATTTCCCCCACGTGTAACATGAATGCGAGCTCTGTTGCTCTTATATTGTCTTCCATTAAGACAATGCTCTTCTTAAACAGATAGCCTATTGCCTACTTTGTTATAATCTAGTTCTTTTTATTTAATAAACTACGTTTAAAAACGTTTTTTTTTCAAGATATATTTTCCACTATATATTTTGTCATACTCCAGAATTGCTTCCTATGTTTCCTCTAGAACTGCCCCAGAAACAGTCATGCATAGGTTCATACTCCTGCTTTAAGAATTGTGTCAAATATTCGCCTGTATGCTTTCCTGATACGGCAATTTGGGTCACCTGATGCAATTAAATAATAATATGCTAATTTTATATATTATTCCAAAAGAAACAATTCTGGTGCGTACAGCACATGACTTCCTTGTACGGAATATTAAATTATACTCATTTTGCATTTCATTTAAACTTACCGGGACTTTATAAACACCCTGCATAAAATATTCTAATTGGCTTGAAATGGCAAAGAGCTGAAATTATGAGTTTTGAAATTTTCATGTGCTTACAAATATTCCTGCAGAAACTTTCTAAGTATTTACCCTTATAAGCACGGCAGGCATATAAAATAGAGGTGAAGCACTCTAGAAGCAGTATAGGATGCTTAAATCCATTTACTTTAATTTTGTGAAATGACAAATTCGACACAGTTTACCGTCTAGTGCTTTGGCAGACAAAATGTCAACGCAAGGGTGTTCAACCCGACCCACGGTTCATCTGCAAAGACACTGATGACTCAGAGATACGTTTTCTGCCGTTATAAAAATAAACTTTACCCTTTCCTGGGGTGACTTTTACAGTCATAGGTTAAGGATCTGTATGAAACTCGCCGAGTTTTAGATTTCATAAAACTGTAGCAAAATAATATTTAGCGGAAGAACATTCATAAATCTTTTATTCTGCTATTTTATTTTTTGAAGCACTGAATCTTCCCTTGCAGGAAATACCTCTTCGTTATATTAGAAATCAACACCATTCGAAAACTTATGTCTTTGCACTTTAATTATTACCAGTTCATTTCACCAGCAAATAATGCTATTATTTTGTTCTAAAATTTATTGTAAAATTGTTTTTGCCATCAGAAATTTCTTTAACGGAAATCTGTTTTTTTATTTTCTAAATCTTTGAGAGATTTACACGCAACGCCATTATATCATTTCTTATCATGCAACTTGGCAAGCGTTGCTTTTTGCGCAAGACAAATGGGGTGCAGGTTAGTATTATATAAACAATTTATACAATATTGCTATTGGATGTAGCATAAAATGTTTAATTTCAAAATTAAAACAAGAGACTGAAGAATTTACTGAGAAGTAACAACACTACTCTTAATAATACCATTTCGCGTTTTCTAACGACATTAGTTTGAATTGTGAATGATTACAAGAACTGGAGAGTACTAAATGATCTACAGTGAGCACTCTAGTAGCAAACTCACTCCTTAAGACGACCACTTCTGGAAGTGACCAGTATTTCTGACAATACAAGCAAAGCACCTTTATTAAACTTCACCTCTGTAAGACAATTACCTGAACAGAAAACCAAAAGAAACTAGAACTGTGGGTGGTAGTTTTAGAAAGTGTTTATGGAGACTTATTATTTTGACTAATAACTATTTTTAGTTAAAGTAACTTTCTTTTCACTCCCATTTTTCAACCACGCTTTCCTGCTAGAATGCTAATCAGATAGCGCGCTTGTATTAAGGGAGAAAGAAGTGCTGTTTAAGCGGAGTTTCTGGAAGGTGATTTTAGAGCGTTATGCTGCTTGAAGGCTACGCTGTTATTTTGCGCTACTAGCGATTTGGTTCTGTGGCATTCAGTGCTTCTAGCCATTACGCTCGTTTCCGCCACCTTCTAAGAGTCAGAGCCTTATTGCGCGTTTAAATTACCATGTGGTGCCGCCCAGACGGTATAGTAGTTAGAGGAGCCTGACTGCGATACCAAAGGGCCCGGTTTCGAATCCTTAAGAAGGCATGGATGTACAACTGTCTGTCCCTTCATAGGAAGTAACGATGGCCGATTATCAAGTGCCTCTACAATAAAATGGAAACCACTTTTGGCCTTACTATTGGCCAATGCCGTTATAGACAAGTACTCGCCATTGGGAAAAAAATATCATGTCAGTCGAGGCTAATTAAATCACGTCTTATTTAAAATTCAACATTACCTTTTGAGTTAAGAGAAGTGGTGGCTTTTGTAAGCCCAAATGGGGCCGTCTGTTTAACTAATGTGTGATTGAAGGGTTTTCTACACTCTTCTTCTGACTTTGTCTGCTGTTGTCAAGATGTAGTGATAATTCCTCATAGTCGTTTGAGCGCTTGTTTGTTTATGCTATGAAAAGGAACGAGACATTATAGGTTCATTGTACATTCGTTCATAAGAAAGCAAACCAAACATGCTTAGATAATCGTATTATGTCATCTGTGATATTCTTTACTGTATGGAAATACAAAAGCAATACAATATTATGACGAAACGAACATGGAAATTATTCGTTTCATTGCAATTGCTTTATTGTGCTTTCATTAACTAGCGTTAAATACTGTGGATGAGTTATTATCTCCATTGAAACAAATTTAGAGTGCTAAAATGAATACATAAAAATAGCCGCATAGAATTTTGAAACTATTCCAGTAAAACGTTGTATTTCCATACCAGTTACGTGTGTGAAAAATTTCAAGGAAGCTGGGTTTGTAGAAAAGGATAAAAAATTAAATTCAATATTTGACCCCAAATTTCAAACGAACAAACACAGAAACAATTTAAAACCACTCGATAATTTCGATGGCAACAGGATTAATTACAGAATATTCGGAAACTCAACTCAGTTATACTTTGACTGCAACTTGCCAAAAGAAAAAAAGAAATCTGAAAGCTTTCTGATTTTATATTACGCACAAATAGGAGTTTTTTCATTTACAGACACATATACGTTTCGAGAGTATTTGATCTAATGCCGCCTTTGGGCTAAAAATATTTAAAAACAGCGTATCTTCAGAATTTGCGATAAACCTCGTGCGCTGGAGATAAATATATTTTATTCCGCACAGAGTGTTTTCGCTGCTCGCTTTGAAACCGTTGAATTTGTTAATCAAAAATTCGTTAATGATTTACAAAATATGAAATAGATAATAAAATAAGTCCAAATTCAGGCTTCGAGGTTCCCATATTCGAGTGGAGGACTACGTTACTCAAAATTTGATGACCCTAGGTACCGTTGATTTTCCACAATACGAAAAACATACATGTATTCATGCAGATTCTTCATTGTTTAATTTCTTTAAATATAATAAAAGGGCGAAAATATTTGGTGGCAACAATTTGAGAAGTGATATCACGCTCTTAGTGATTCAACTCAAAACGCCATTTCTAGATTATTAGCCCTTTTGAGCTAACTCGCCTTTGGAGTTTAATTATTTATTAGTGGGTAATAATTTATTTGTTACACTTAGCAAAATTAAATAAATAAAACTTTTTCCGTTAGCAGCTGCAGACATTTTAATGCAGATATATGATAACGAACGATTAGTACGCAGTCATCTTCAACCTCGATTTTGTACATATCGATTGTCCGAATGACCGGCTATCAAACGTGGTAAACTCTGTTTAGACAGATGTCATCGAAGATTCTAGGAAAGTTCTGGAAAGAGAAAGCAGGTGTGATAAAAGAAATTCTTCGAAATCTTCCTATTACTCTTCCCATAGTACCTGACTACCAAGTTCATTGATCTATAAAGTTTTTTGCAGTCACTTGAGCTCTATTATTTCCCCTGCTGTTCTCTTCCTCATTTTAGATTTCTGTTTTTAATTTAGTTAAATCTGCATTAATTCATTTATGTTAAAAATAGCAATTGTTTCAATGAAGAAGTACAGATAAATTGCTTTTAAAATGATTTGCTTTGTTATGCTGATGAGTAGGTCTCTGTTATAATGAGGAAGTTAGATGAAAATTATGTCTCGTGAACTGGCAACAAATTCTAATGGTAATTTTTTTGTGCAGAAGCTGTTAAATGAAGACAATAACAGGCTTTTGAGGCATTAAAAATGATGCTGAGTCATTAATAATTAGATTGTCAGATATCAATAATTATCCATTATTATCAATAGGATGAAACAGTAGTGCATTATCTGTGCAAAAACTGATAATTAAGGACGTTTATTGTAGGTATTATTACTACATTTCTGTTTGTTTTGCAAAAATAAAACAATTTTTGAAAATAAAGTGAGTATTAAATTAAAATACGTAATGCCCCGGAATGAATTGCTCTCTAAAAACAATTATATTATTAAATATAAGCATACGATTATTAAATATAATCATATGAACCAATCTAATGTTGGATTTTATCCTGACACTATACTATTTAGATAATGTAGGCTGCATATTTCGATAGCTCTTCCAGTTTCATACTCTGATCTGCAATTCCAACATCATTAGCTCGAACCTCCTCATTAAGACTCATGCCACATTAAAACCCACATCTGTTATCAGATTTAATCACCACATTAAAACACATGCAAAAAAAAATGTCGTCAAATGTTTTACAGAATTCCCCGCATTTCTAAATTTATCTGTTGACACATCCGTGGAAGGTCCTGATATGGACCTCGAAATAGTAGTCGCTTAGTAACAACTCAGAAAGTCGAGAAAAAAGGACAGAACAACTTATTAATAAAAATCAAAATAAAAAAATTATAATCTGTTTAAAATTAAACAGATTACGAGAAGGAAGGAAACTTACAAATTAACTGAGAGACGCAATTGACTTGGGAGTCACTTACAAGGTATTGTCTGCTTCCTTTCCCGCATTTCTTCGTGGCGTAAAGGTTAGCACACTCGGCGCGTATTCGGCAAAATTACGAAACATTCTACTTACAAAACGTGTTGTTAATTACTGAGGACATCAGATTTTAAATAAAATCTTTAAGAAACTAAGTGTAAATTTTATTAATTGTTTATTAATTTATTAATTAATTACTTATAAATTAAAACTTACTGTGGCGGAAGAAATAATTCTGTCCCAAATGGAAGTAGAAGAAGAAATGAAAGAAGTAGAAAATATTGATTAAATTTTAATAGTATAACTTCATATTACTCAGCAATAAAATATAAATCTGAAACATGTATTTTGTTGCTTAATGCTATTATTTCTGATTAAGATGTTCTTGATATTACCTTACCAAAAGTTGTAGAGTTAAAAAAAAGATACTCTTAAATACAGTAAAAATCTTATACATTAAAAAGAATTTATTCAGTTTTCTTCGCAGTGCATGGTGAACGTACTAATGCTACGAGTATAGAGTAATCCAAAATTAAAGGTACAAAAAAGAAAATAGACCCAGGATTTATTATGAAGGATTTCTCCCTGAGGAACTTTCCATTTTAGACAAATGAATTTATCAGTGAAAGAAGAAGCTTACTATGCGCTAGAACTTAAATGTCGTTATAAGGTGAAACAGCTTCAGGAGAAGAGCTTCTTTTATCAGCTAAAAGGCACGGGATGGACAGCTTTTGAACACTGCGGAAAAAAAAAAAGCGGGGGTACAGTTCTTATCTCCCGTTCTACTGGGCCGAAATTCAAATTGCATTTTTCATGTCTCGAAAGCGCAACTTAGAATATATATTAAGTTTACATATAGCAATTGTCCTAACACAGGTACTTTAGCACAAAATCGGATTTTTTCTGAAAATTCACAGCATTTTTTTTTCCACATTTCGATCCTACGACTCAAATTATGCCTAGATATTAAATTTGGTAATTTTTGGTGACAAATTTATGCAGAAGCTGAAAAGTTTAACTTGGAGGATTTTTTTCAGTTTGCGCCAAGAATAATTCACTTGGCGAACTTCTTAATTTATAGCAGCATATTTTCCTTTCTTTTGTTTCACTGCCCACGAGCGGGAAAAAGTCATCGTTCGTACCTTCAAATAATTTTAACAGAGTGCGTAAACCATATTTTCGTTATTATCACAGTTATAATAAATACGCCAAATTTCAAAACACGCCAAGATGTAAATTCACGTATATCTTAGGAAATTTGAATAAAATTACGAATTGTTTTGCAGGTATGCTTAGAAATATACTGCTCAAAACAATTAAAGGATATTGTGGTTTTAGGTGGATTTTGTGGCTGGGAAACTTTTTAACTGATTGATGCATGGTCGACAGACGTAGTAGGCTATATGAGAATAAATTACACATGTTTGGAAGAAAAAAATGCATTTTATTGCGCATTTGTGTACAAAAGGAAAAAAACACAATTTGTGCATATGAGAAAAAAGAATAAGAAAAGGTGTTTTCTTCAAAGGAAATCATTTTCAGTAGGGGGTATGGTTTCCACGGACGGCCAGCAACGTTGAACACCTTTGAGGCATGGAGTCAATGAGGCTATTAATCACGAGTTGGGGTATTCTGTCCCACTCTTCCAGAAGAGCTCTTTCCAGTTCTTGGAGAGTTTGTGGGGGTGGTTGGCGGCCAGCAACTCGTCTTCCTAGAGCGTCCCAAACGTGCTCTATTGGATTCATGTCTGGAGAACACGCTGG
>KL814361.1:0-25695 GCA_000611955.2 Stegodyphus mimosarum | reverse complement strand
TATAACATGTAGATGTGCACCTCCTATTTTGGTTGCAATCGGCCACACCAAAAGTACATAAATATATGTGTGCATATATACACTCTGTTACTTTTTAGTTTTTAATGTATTTTTGCCTTGTCAAGAAGTAAGAACTGAATTAATTGAATGAGAATTACTGAATCATCTGTGAAAAACTTTTTTTTTGTTCGTTTGCTTAATTTTTTTTATACATTGTTTTAGATTTATTATGGTCATTGAATAGAACATGTGGCAATGATTAGATAATTCTTCAGATGATATACATAATTTTTGTGTATTCTGAATTATGAAATGAATGAGATGTAATGCTGTTAAGTGAACCTAGCACTAGAGTGTCACTACGGTAAACAAACATAGTGAATTTTAAAGAGTGCATTTATTTTGTTGTGGTTTATGCACTATCGATGAAGTAGATTTAATTCAATCAAATGCAAAATGCATATAATTTAATATTCCATACAAGGAAGTCATGTGGTGTACACATCAGACTTTTTTTATTTTAAAATATTAATAATTATTTTTGAATATATGGGGAATGGGGGACACATTAACTAGTAAAACTGAAAATGATTAGATTTTTTTCAATTACTAATTTAGTCTTATTACTAATTTTAATTACTAAATCAGAAGTTAATTTATATTTGTAAAGAGGAAGAAAAGATATTAATAAATAATTAAACAAAACAAGATTCTTACTTGAGCAATATCTCTTCCTATACAACAGAAATTGAAGAAATTAATGTTGACAAGATCAGGGCCATAAACAACAGTAACTGTCTTCTCTTCCAAAGGAATATCTTGAGGCCCCATACTGACAGAATCTCGCAGTTTACCTTCCTAAATTAATAACAAACAATAAACTTAAGCTAGAAATCAATGCCTAATTTTTCTATTTATGTACCATCAGATATGATATTTGTAAAATCATATATTTTAAATTTCTGTCCCCCCCCAAAAAAAATCTGACTTACTCTTGGGACACGAGCATATCTTCCAGTTCTGATATCTCTAACACTTGAGATTTCAAGAAATTCTGTTTCCTGTTTTAAAAAGACATATTTCATTTCAATTTTCATTTCATTAGAAACATAAGTTCTTTTCTATTAATGGGGTGCCAGCCAACAAATGTGGTAGCCTGGTTACATCACATCAATAATAGTATCATTGCAAATAAATATTAAGAGTTAACATCAGTCCAGTTATTTCCCATCTTAGAATTTCAATTGCCTTTGTTTGAAGTGCTATTAATCCTTCTTCAACAGATTTATGGAATTCTCTGATGTTTTTTCAGCAAAAATGAACCACAGTGTACATGGAAAACCAATTTCATTCATCCCGTGAACACAGCAATCTGTTTTTGCTCAATAAATAAATAAATAAATAAAAATAAAAGACTGAGAATTGCACAATTTGGCATTGTCTGCGAGCAAGCATTAAGCATCATATTCAATACATATAAAAGATATTATTTTCATGAAGTTTTATGCATCACTAACGCTGCCACCATTTAGTTAGATTTCATACCAATATTCACTTTCACACTAAATGGCATCCCGGTAACAGAAAAGAACCGAAATTAAATACAAAAGTTCTGAAATAATTAAAAAATACATAGAAGCAAGCATAAAAAAGGAAATAAAGAATTTTGCACCATTTTAATTAATACAGATAAATTATATACAGTGGCTCCCAAAAGTGTTCGTACACTTATGATTTTCATTGAAATAAGGCTCTATCCTTTAATTGAAAGTAAACTTTCTGAATGAGATTTTAATAATAAGATCTATAATCTATTCATAACAAAATTACATGAAATATTTTTTAAATATAGAGAAACTTTGTTTTTATGAAATTAATTTTAAAAAAAATGACAAACATTTTATCTCACAAAAGTCTTCGTACACTGAAATATTTTTGACAAAATCAAAATTAGAATTATCGTTTGCCACTTTTTGCAATTTTTGCATTGTGATGACATTTAAAAAAAATCGTTTGCTTTAATTTTTTACTGCTTACTTCATAATATTCTATTGATTATTGAAAAATGAGTCACAGTTGTAAAGAAATTACAAACAGCATTCGAAATTGATAATTTTTCACTATAGTAGTGGTAAATCAATTCGAAATAACGCTAAATTAGTTAATTTATCCCATTCTACAGTGCAGTATGTGATAAAACACTTTAAAGAAGAAAATTGGATTGAAAACAAGGTAAAAATAAGTTGACCGAGAAAGTTCACTAAACGTGATGAGAGATTTATTAATAGAAAATTTGTCAAAAACTCTCGTTTGAGTGCTGTAAAAGTTTCTGCAGAATTTAAGCAAAGTTTTCTACTTCAATTTCACCTGAAACTGTTCAACGAGTTCTCAGAGAAACTGGATTACATGGGCGTTCTGCCCATAAAAAAATTGTTTGTTAGTGAGAAAAACAGAAAGCTTAGGCTTTCATAATGTCTTATTTGATGACAAAAGCAAATTTAACATTTTTGGTTCCCATGGTCGAGTAACTGTATGGAGAAGAAAAAATGAGGAACTTAGTTGGAACAGTTAAGCATGGTGGTAGAGGTGTTCTTGTGTTTTGGTGCATGGCAGCATCAGGACTGGGTAATTTGGTATTTATTGATGGCATAATGAATCATTCTCATTGTTTAAATATTTTAAGAGACAATTTAAAATTATCAGCCCAAAATTTGGGTATTTGAAACAACTTTATTTTTAATCATGATAACGATCCTAAGCATACAGCTCTCAACGCTCACCTGTGGTGTCTCTATAATTGTCCATAGGTTTTGAAAACACCACCTCAGTCGCCAGATTTAAAACTCATAGGACACATTTGGAAAGAACTGGAGGTTAGAGTACGAAAACACGACATCAAAACGAAAAGCGAACTCAAAACAGTCATGATGGAAGAATGGATGAACATTGATACAGAAATTACAAAAAACTAGTACAATCTATTCCCAAACGTTTAAAAGTTAGTAGGATATCCTACTAAATATTAATTTAACGAAAACTGAAAATATTTACTAATATGTCAAAAAATTTTTTAGAAGACTTTTGTGAGATAAAATGTTTGTCATTTTTTTATTATTAATTTCTTAAAAATAAAGTTTCACTATATTTTAAAAATATTTCATGTAATTTTGTTATGAATAGATTATAGATCTTATTATTAAAATCTCATTCGGAAAGTTTACTTTTAATTAATGGATAGAGTCATATTTCAATGAAAATCATAAGTGTACGAACACTAAAAGTAACTAATGTTTTCTGTGTTCTACAACTTACTTGTTCCTTTGTTGCATGAAGGGCATTACACATACATTTCAAAACTTTCATGTAATACATTATTATAAATGTAAATTTTGAATTTAATACTGTAAAACAAAGTCTTAGCAATTTCTGTATGTATTACCTGGTATCTGTCTTCAGCCATTCTCAATGGAGACAATGATATCAATAACAAAATATAAAAATAATTATTCATTTAATGAAAATAACATGCAAGACTACACTTGTATTTTAAATACTAATATTGTTAAAGTATTGGCCTAACTTTAAACACTTAAAAACGTGTAATTCACTGGGGAGCTTCTTATTTTAAAAGTATAAAGTAATACTTGAGATGATGAAACAAGCTAAAATCATCACTTCATCTTTTGGAAATTAAAAAAAAAGGGGGGGAAGCAGAAGTAGTAAATGTTATAACACATACTAGCCAATGAATTAGAAACCCAAGAGAAATATTTTATTGCACCACCTTTTGCATGGATAACTGCTCTGCTTCATTCGGGCATTAAGTTAACATGCTTCTGGAGTGCATTTATGTCCAGAGAATACCACGCATTGGCTATGCAGCTTTTTAAATCTTGTAAATTAGATGGAAGAGAAGAGTGCTGTCGGATGCATCTTTCCACCATATCCCACACATTTTCTATGGGGTTCAGATCCAAGTAAGCGGTGGCCAGGAAAGTTGCTGGAAGTCAGACTGATGTTCAGCAAGCCAATATTGAAAACTTCTGACACAATGTATAGTTCATTGTCATCCATGATGTATCATTGCCATCAGAGTAAAAATGCAACATTGCAGAGTGCACTTGATCTGCCAGTATATCTAAGTATCTCATGGCTGCTTGTTTACTCTCAAGAAACACCAGGGCACCACTCCATGCCAGCAGAACATGCCCCAAATCATGATACTCCCACCAGACCCTTGCACAGTATGAGTAAAGAAAGATGGAGTCATGGCTTCATGGGGTTCTTGCCAAATTTGACATCTTTCATCAGTGCAAAATAAGGTGCAGCATGATTCATCTGACCACATTACTCATTTTCAATCCTCAGATGTCCAATGCCTTCTTTCCCGAAACTACAGTAAACGAACTCTTGTATGTCGTGCAGAAATGAGTGTTTTTCTGACGGGCACCTAACTATGCATTCCTATCCTCTGCACATGGTTCAAGGTGAAATCTGTTGGGAAAAGCCTTGGTTGATGATCTGTGTCAGTTGAAGCACGAGAGAGTCCCTGTTCTGCCACACAATTCATCGACCACTCCCTTAGAAAACTGCACTAGAGAAGGACTCTGGGTTCTGATTCCAACATTTGCAAACTTTTGATATGAAACTTTATCCAGTGAGATTTGTTGTCTTCAAAATCGAGGCTTCTAAATGGGCACAAAGAATAAGCCCTTTTTCAAATGGTGAAAGATCTGTCATTTTTCCTATTTTACTTCATTTATCATGAAAAGCACTCTTATACCTTATTTATACTAGCATTCTAACCCTGCATAATCCACATCATAAAAAAAATTTGCATACTTCATCCCTAGTATGCATTCAAATGAAAATCTCAAAGGTTTCTAATTCATTGCACAGTGTGTGTATTTCATTTTTGAAAGAATGTTAACTGTCAGTCAGTTAGTTATGTCTACTAACACTGAAAATATCAAACATCATTCAATGCCCGAGCTCTTAACAAAAGGAAACATAATGTAAATAAACATTCATAAACACACAGTTGTCATTTCTTGTTACACAGTATTTCCTATGTTATCATGTTAATCATTGAAAAGCATCACTGAGATGATCCCAAACCGAACTATAATATCAGTGCGACCACTGAAGAAATGTATACTGAAATCAAGGAATGTGTGATGGAAAATAAATAAGTGACAGTTTCTTAAGATTGCTATAAAAATGGAATGTTGATGTTGTGTTGGATGAATGGGATCAGTCCCTGCAAAGAAAAGTTGGGGGTGTCAAAGGTCTGCAATTCCTTCATAGGGTGACTGGAAGCACAAACAGCTAGCAATCAAAGGTCTGAAGTTCAAAATCACAGTGAGGCATCAGGTACCATAATTTTTCATTTTCCACAAAAGGAAAAAAAAAAGAGACTACAAGTGCCACCTAAACTAAAATAACTAAAATGGGATGAATGATAATTCATCCCTCCCACCACTCCGGATTTGGCGATTAGGTCTCCTCCTTCCCAAAGACTATAAAGAATTTATGCAGTCATACGCTTTTGCAGTGCAATTAAAAGCATGTCCAGCTAGCATAGGGTTGTTGGAAGTTTATATTCCCACAAAGGCATTGTTCATTTTTTATGAATCCTGCATGGTTCCTCCTAGTGGTTACATATTCTCCGTGATGCTCATTTAAAGTTAGATTCATAACTAGGACTAGGAAAAAAAAAAACTACTATTGGTTTTACCATATAGAAAAAAAAGAAACTAGAAACCACTAGAAAACCACTATTTACCACTAGAAAAAAAAACTACCATTGGTTTTGCCATTATGACACAAACAAAATAAGAGTGTGATACAGAAATACAATCTATGTTTTTAGACCCAAAAGTCAGAACCCAGAAATCAGCTGGAAGGATACTGGCACACATTTTTGGGATAACAAGAAACCACTTAATAATTATATGCCACATAATATCACAATAACAAGATTGGTTATACTAAACTATTGACTCAACTCTGACAAGACATTAAGATAAAATTGTAATGGCCATAATACAATCTATGTTTTTAGACCCAAAAGTCAGAACCCAGAAATCAGCTGGAAGGATACTGGCACACATTTTTGGGATAACAAGAAACCACTTAATAATTATATGCCACATAATATCACAATAACAAGATTGGTTATACTAAACTATTGACTCAACTCTGACAAGACATTAAGATAAAATTGTAATGGCCAAACTCAGCAGAAAAATGCTGCTTTGACACAACAATGTTCCAGCATACAATACTCAGATTTTTCAGATAATGTTCACCAATATAGATTAAACTTCTTTACCAGCCACATTCACCAGACCTGGCCCCAAATAACTTCTTTTTATTTCAAAAGCTGCAGATGCATTTAGATGGTTCACATTAAAACATTTACGATGGTTTGAAAGATGACATTCAGAAATAGTTTGAAGGCAGCAATAAAATATTTTTTTTTTCTGCTGGAATCTACTGCTTGATTAATTGCTATGCAAATCTCACTGAAATGAAACAGAACTTTTAGATGGTTCACATTAAAACATTTACGATGGTTTGAAAGATGACATTCAGAAATAGTTTGAAGCAATAAAATATTTTTTTTTCTGCTGGAATCTACTGCTTGATTAATTGCTATGCAAATCTCACTGAAATGAAACGGAATTATGATGAAAATATGAAAAGTAATTTTAGACAATTATTTTGTACAAATGCATTTAACTTCATATTTATTGAATGTTGGCATAAAAACTATACCATCTGGTATAGGAAAAGTGCTTCAACTCTCTTTCATCTCCTGGATTTTGGGAACACTGATTTCATAAATACTTGTCCTCTGCCAAGAAAAGAGTGTCATAATTTAATGGCATATGATCTAGAAAATACAGGAAATGGGGCAGCAGTTCCCAAAAGAATACAATAAACATTACTTTGGGTGTTCTAACTATGTACAGATTGGCACTGTTCTGGTAAAATAGCACTCTTCTTCTCTTAAGCCAAAATTGTATAACATTTCAGCCTGCAGGACCATCAACTAATGTTTAGAATTTAAAAAGAAAAACCTGATGTTGCCAGCACATGACTTTTTGCCAATTCAATATTAAGACATGTAACTGGTGGAATAGAAATAAGTTTTAAGTAACTTCTCCCTTCTGCTTGAGGTCCACGAGTGGCCGAGCAGTAAAGTCGCTGAACACTGGTAGTTCAGTATAGGGTTCGAATCTCAGCAAACAGGCTGGCTGCAGGGAAGTTTTCATGGGTTTGCCCATGTATAATGTGTATATGACCCAGTTTTCCTTAAGTCCTTCATGAAGGCATCCCTTCTCTTAGGCAGATAGCCCTCAAGTGCTTTGCCATAATCAAAATAAACCAAACTTCCAGTTGATAGTTTATAAATAAAATCTAATTTGTTTATAATCTTTATTTCTCTATATTAAGTATAAACACATTTTTTATTATTTTCTTTTCCCATAAAATTGAATAATGAAAACTGTGTGTCCTCATGTACATATATGTTTCCATGTTTTGATTTGAAAAAATCATATTTATCCTAGTACAAGATGTGATACCAAAAAAAAAAAAACTGAAACTAACTGCACAGCTTGAAAAAAGAGCGGACTTGGCAAGAACTGTTTGGAATCATAATGACTGGGTGGGTTTCCAGTGGTCAGACTGTTAATCAACACTACTACATTGAAGTGCTAAAATAAAAAGACTTTTGTGCAAAAATTAGAAAAAAAATTGGCCGAGTTGTGGAATGATGGATGACTTTGCATTAGGACAATGCACCTGCTCACACAGCCCTATCTGTCAAGCAGTTTCTGACCAGCAAAAACATTACTGTGATGGGGCATCCTCCTTATTCACCTGATTTGGCTCCATGAAACTTTTTTTTATTTCCTAAAGTTAAATCTTCATTAAAGGGAACCCATTTCACCTCAGTTGAAGAGATTCACACAAAAACAGAGAATCTCCTGAAGGGCCTTCCAAAAACCTCATTCCAGAACTGTTACCAGAAATGGCAGCATCGAATGCAGAAGTGCTTCAATGTTGAAGGTGATAATGTCACTGAGAACTGATTCTATAAGTACAATGAATTATTGGACCAGCCTCGTTTTTTTGTGTCACACCTCATATATCCTCTTGTAGCAGAATATTTTGAATTCACAAATCACAAAATAACAATCACAAAATTTTAAACAGTAGACTAACAGCAAACTAACAATCACAAACAGTAAATTAACAATCACAAAATTTTTAACAGTAGCATATCTTCAGAATTCCTGATAAGGTGTTAAGTGTTGTCAGATGTTTCTTTTTTAGCCTTTACTCAGTTTATGATATCATTGTCTCCTTCAAAATAATCACTTCGGGAAGCCACATAATGTTGGAGATGATTTTGCTACACTTCATGGCAGTGCTCAAACTTGGATACTAGAATTGCCTTTCGCAGGTAAGTTACAGCTGTTTAAATGTCTTTTAGCATCCCAAAATGATATCCCTTATGTTAGGTTTTCAATTTTGGGAATAAAAAAGAATCATATAGACTCATCAGGAGAATAAGAGGATGAGTACCCACAAGAATGTTTCTACTTTCAAAATCTCATTAATTGAAAATGTAATATGACAAGGCACATTGTGGTTTTGATTCTTTAAATCTCAAACACATGATTCTTTCAAGCCTTGAAGTCTTTCAAAAACTTCTCTGAATTAAATACCAACACTATCAATAAGTCTTTCAAGAACTTACTGATAGATATGTTGGTTCACCATTTAGTTCGGAGGCAGAAACTCTTTGTGGATGACTCTGATCATCAAAAAAGCTAATCAGCATGCTTTTGATCTTCAACTTGCTCATTCTTGCACTTTTTTTCGGGGGGGGGGGGTTAGGGGAGTTTTACATATGCAATTCCTAGCTCTGGCACTTCTTTCCTTGTTTGTATTTAAACACCCAAAACTTATCAGTAATAATGACGTGTTCCAAAAATTGAGGATCATTTCCAATCCACACCAAACAATCAAGTTGCTTGTCCCTCCTGTTGTTGTTCTCTTGCTCCAGCAAAAGGTTTTTCAGAAAAATTTTCAGTTAAATTTTTCTCAATCCCAATCTGTTTGTCAATTTCTGATCAATGGTGATGTGATTCAAATTCAATACTGCTCCGATCATTCTGACTGTCAAATGATAAACAGGACACACATGATACTGGATTCTGACAAAATATTCCTCAGTTCTTACAGTTGCATGCCTTCCTCTGAAAGGTTCGTCTTCAGATCATTTGCTTCTTTTTGAAAATGCCATAAACCACCTGCAAACCTGGACCCTTAACAAAACATTTCCTCCATAGGTCTACTGAAACTGCAAATGCTTTCACACCATGCTCAAGTCTAAAGCAAAATGTTGTTCAAAATTTGAAATTAGCATTACTCATTTTCAGAACACAACACAAAAAAAAATTAGTTCATAAAAAATACCCTATAGACAACTATATGACTCTATGCAATTCAAACTTGTACTGGGTGTGCATCGAATATTCTTTCACCCTTTTCACTTAAACAGGAAGTGCATAATGTTGCCAGATCAAACACTATGCTTCGAGTCTCATTTTTCCATGATGAAGTGGCACTGATGTTGACTGATTTCCTCTTCGTTTAAGTTTTTTAAATTTCTTTAAATTTCATAAAATTTTTTAATTGAGATATGCTTATTTAAGGGTTTTGGTTTTAAAAATTTTAAAACTTCTTTGTTGTATTCATAGGATTATTTGAAATTTATTAATTATGAATTTCAATTTTCATCTTTATGAAAAAATAGTTCTAAATTTCTTACTTCATGTGTTTACTGATATTGTTTCAGCAGCTTAATGTGCAGAAATGCTAGGCATATTTAAATTTTGTTTTTTAAAAAGTTTTATAATTATATATATATATATATACATATATAATTAGTATATATATATATATATATATATATATATCTAAAAGACTGCTCAGATCAGAAGTAAAGTATCATTTCTGGTTTATCAATTTTAGCCCAAATCTAATATGTTGTTCACTCTGAATTAAATACCAAAATTGAAAATAATACAGCTTTTCTTTAAAAACTGTTATGGGCTTTAAGTAAAGCCCCACTTCCTGCTGTCCATTAAAGTTGCTATAGGCTTCATGTAAAGTACCACTTTCAATCGTTCAATTTTAATCAAAATATAATAACTCCTTATATGAATGTTGAAAAATAAAAAAATTTGGAATATATATTTATTCATTTTTTAAAAGAGTTACTGTAGCCAAAAAAATCTTCACACAAATACTGACACACAGACATCACTGTAAAAACACTAAAAACATGTTGTAGAAATCCTAGTTTGTGTTTACTCATTGAAAACTCACTATCAAATTTTTGGAGAGAAAATATTACTTCCCTTACCTATATATATATTTATACATTGGCAGGGGTTAAAAAAAAAAAAAAACCTGGAAGTGTTCAGATTTAAGAGACATCCAAAAGGGCTTTTCTAAAGTCTAATATGGTCAATGAGTAAGGATTACTAATAGACATGGCCCAGATGAAATAGCAAAACATTTGATACAAGATAAGTATTCATTTAAACTAACATACAAATGCCATACATATTCAAATGTTATTACATTTCAAATATTCTTCTGAATATTTGAAAAGTTAAAAAAAATATGTAATTATATAAAAATATTTAGTGATTTAAATTAGATATATCATAAATTAAATGCATTTTCGTTTAAAAAGTTTAAAAAAAAATTCTTCAGAGCTGCATCTATTGCTTTTAAATAACGTAATTTGTTAATTAATATTAGACAAACTAAATTTGAAAGATAAATATCTTACATCCAACTGAATAGCAGCAGACTCAAATGAAAAGTGAAACAATGCATTTACAGTGGACAACATTCAAAGTAAATCAATGCAAGGTCATGTTTCAAGACTAACAGCCCTTTTGGGCTAAAAATTGAAGGTTCTGAAACAAAAACAAAACTAGCTGAAAACTAAAAACTTCACAACTAAGATAAAATCAAAAAATGACAACTTTGTCAAACCATAGAAATATAGCTAATTTTAATCAGATCTCTAACTACAGAAATTTGAACTTTACGCAGCATACAAATTTAAATTTTAAAAGAGACTAAGACAGATATGCAAGAAAACTTCACTTTGTCATATTGCATCCAATTTTTACCACATGCCAGTAGTGGTCCATAAATAATTCAGTCCTGCAACATAATAACAGAAATGAGCAAGCTCACTGATTGCACTCAATTCCATAGGAATCCATTTCCTTAGTTTAGTTTTTCAAGCAGTCAGTCCTGCAACATAATAACAGAAATGAGCAAGCTCACTGATTGCACTCAATTCCATAGGAATCCTTTTCCTTAGCTTAGTTTAGTTTTTCAAGCACATATAAACGCCTACAGATAATTTCATCATTCACATCAAATTATCTTGCAAGTTCTAATCTGAATTTGATTTAATACAGTCCTACAGTTGAATCTTATTGAGGCCTATTTGTCTATCACACAGGGAAACATCTTTGAGGGTCTCATTATCAGAAACACTTTTATGGAATTATTTTAAAGAATAAGAAAATCATTACATAATTTCCAAGTGCAGAGAATACACTTTTGTTGGCTTTAAAGTACTAGTACACAATCTGAATTCATTGATAAAGTACATCTGAATAATTAATTCACTTCGATACAGGTCACTTTTTACAGTTATACTAAAATCCCCTTTTCAAAACTTTAAATGATTAGTTTCTATAACTGTTTATATCAATGAATTCCCTGTTTTTTAGCATGCCTAATAAAATTTTCATTGGCAGCGTATGCACAAGAACACTTTGACAGTGACATAATGTAGAAGGAACATGAATTTTATCTGATAATTACTTTAGTATTTTTTATCTTCCTGCACTTTCTCAGGTTCATATCTTAATTCCAGATTATTTATTTTAATCTAAGGCTCCTACTTCAAAAATTTTCTTATATATTTTAATGATTTTCACCTTTGCTATGTGCTTCCCATTTTGTGTTTTCCTATTTATTTCTATAGTGCAAATGTACATGAGTATATATGATTCTTCAAAGATGTCACTTCATTCCTGATCACATTTTAATTCACAAATCTGTCTAAATTTCTGTGTTATTTTTTAATATATACTGCACTATACTTGCAAGTTTTGTTTTAGTTTAACAGTCTACTAATCCAAATATATCTAATTATTTACTCTATTTTAGTAAATAATTTGACATCATTTTGATAAGATTTATAGATTAGCATGTCTTTTTTTTATTATTATTTATAATATCCTAAGCTGTCATTTTGTTTTAAAAAAAATCCTGCTATGCACTGAACATTTAATAAATCAGAGTGCATTTAAGCAAGATTGCTTTAAAAAGCATCATTTACAAAACATATTTAAAAAATTTATTTTTAAGACATTTATCACTTTCAACACATTTTAAAACTAGAACTACCCACTCATGAAAATGATCAACTTAAATTCAATAAAAAAACATGATAGTACTCATAGCCTTAATTTTTTTTTTTTTAATCTTTACTATCAGTTTTCAATACTAAAGTTATATTTCTCTTTCTTTCAACTAATTCTTATCAAACATGATAAATTATTGAAAAATTTTTTTACACAATTTAAAAATCATTCATTTCTAATATTTTGGACTTCAGATTATACATAATTCATGGCACCAGAAATGAGTATTTTCTGCTCAAGATCTGTGTTAGAATAGATTATATCTGAAATAAAATATTATTTTGAATACTGGTACATAGCATTTCAAATTCTATAATAATAATAAGAAAGCCCAATCTTGAAGTAATTAGAAACCTAAATCAATTATAAGAAGGTTAATTAAAAATATTTTTTCCAGGTTTTGAGGAAACATTAGAAGTAAAATAATGGAAAAAAGTTTTGTAGCTTAGCACTCCAGTCAGAATTGTCTCAGAACTGTACACATCATTCTTCTACTCCTTTTTGTGTTTTTCTAATTTTAATTCCCATATGTTAAAATTATTTTAATTCCAGTTTCGCTTTTAGATGTAATGAAATAAATACTTTGTTATAAATGCATATAATATATAAATCCTTCTTATGCTTTGATATTTTTCTACTAAGTTTATTTCTTCTCATTCACAGAAAAATTTTTAGCATGGCGAATGAGAGTAGAATGATAAAAAGTCTGTCAAAGCAATTTTTTTTTTTTTTAAATCAAGATCAGACTATTTGAGTAAAGAAGGAAACAACTAACATAATGCTGAGAATATGCTATAAACGTTTCAAATAATGGATGCCACATATTTAATTAAATTAAATACCTTTTATATGAAATTCCAATTTTTTGTTCCAATTAAATCTACTAAAAACCTCTACGTACATTCTCAGTCTAAGCATATTTCATTTTTTATAAACTGCTAATGAACAAATCATAAAAAAAAGACAAATTCTGCTGAAATGCTGAGCAGTTTATATTACATAACATCACATTATTCAAGTCATCTAAAAATTTTAACACCGCAGTTAAATACTATTTATTTAGAGTTTAGCATTTCCAGTTTATAGTATGTAGTGAAAATAATATAAAATTAGATCATTAATATAACATACTTATCAATCACCCACTCATATAAAAGCTAATGAGACTACAATAATAAATTTGAAATGATTTAAAGAGGTCTAAACACAAAAAAAAAAACACAATTTTTCTAAATTTTAAAAAACTGTGGGTTTATAGTATTCTATTTCTAACTATACAATACCTACACCTCCATGGAAATGAATAATTATTAAAGAGGAAATTAAAGTGCATTTCATAGTTTCCAAACATAAATACAATGGAAAAACTCTAATGTATTATACTTAAATGTTACTCAAACTCTTATTATTTTCAAAATACTGACTCCTTAAATTTTACTTAACAAGCATTACAAATTTAGCTATTAATATTTGATTAAATTTTGATTAGCATTATAGCTCAGTGTTAGACACATATCTACTTATCATTGTAACCTAGAGTTCTACAATGGAAAAACTTCACACAGGGAAACATCTTTGAGGGTCTCATTATCAGAAACACTTTTATGGAATTATTTTAAAGAATAAGAAAATCATTACATAATTTCCAAGTGCAGAGAATACACTTTTGTTGGCTTTAAAGTACTAGTACACAATCTGAATTCATTGATAAAGTACATCTGAATAATTAATTCACTTCGATACAGGTCACTTTTTACAGTTATACTAAAATCCCCTTTTCAAAACTTTAAATGATTAGTTTCTATAACTGTTTATATCAATGAATTCCCTGTTTTTTAGCATGCCTAATAAAATTTTCATTGGCAGCGTATGCACAAGAACACTTTGACAGTGACATAATGTAGAAGGAACATGAATTTTATCTGATAATTACTTTAGTATTTTTTATCTTCCTGCACTTTCTCAGGTTCATATCTTAATTCCAGATTATTTATTTTAATCTAAGGCTCCTACTTCAAAAATTTTCTTATATATTTTAATGATTTTCACCTTTGCTATGTGCTTCCCATTTTGTGTTTTCCTATTTATTTCTATAGTGCAAATGTACATGAGTATATATGATTCTTCAAAGATGTCACTTCATTCCTGATCACATTTTAATTCACAAATCTGTCTAAATTTCTGTGTTATTTTTTAATATATACTGCACTATACTTGCAAGTTTTGTTTTAGTTTAACAGTCTACTAATCCAAATATATCTAATTATTTACTCTATTTTAGTAAATAATTTGACATCATTTTGATAAGATTTATAGATTAGCATGTCTTTTTTTTATTATTATTTATAATATCCTAAGCTGTCATTTTGTTTTAAAAAAAATCCTGCTATGCACTGAACATTTAATAAATCAGAGTGCATTTAAGTAAGATTGCTTTAAAAAGCATCATTTACAAAACATATTTAAAAAATTTATTTTTAAGACATTTATCACTTTCAACACATTTTAAAACTAGAACTACCCACTCATGAAAATGATCAACTTAAATTCAATAAAAAAACATGATAGTACTCATAGCCTTAATTTTTTTTTTTTTAATCTTTACTATCAGTTTTCAATACTAAAGTTATATTTCTCTTTCTTTCAACTAATTCTTATCAAACATGATAAATTATTGAAAAATTTTTTTACACAATTTAAAAATCATTCATTTCTAATATTTTGGACTTCAGATTATACATAATTCATGGCACCAGAAATGAGTATTTTCTGCTCAAGATCTGTGTTAGAATAGATTATATCTGAAATAAAATATTATTTTGAATACTGGTACATAGCATTTCAAATTCTATAATAATAATAAGAAAGCCCAATCTTGAAGTAATTAGAAACCTAAATCAATTATAAGAAGGTTAATTAAAAATATTTTTTCCAGGTTTTGAGGAAACATTAGAAGTAAAATAATGGAAAAAAGTTTTGTAGCTTAGCACTCCAGTCAGAATTGTCTCAGAACTGTACACATCATTCTTCTACTCCTTTTTGTGTTTTTCTAATTTTAATTCCCATATGTTAAAATTATTTTAATTCCAGTTTCGCTTTTAGATGTAATGAAATAAATACTTTGTTATAAATGCATATAATATATAAATCCTTCTTATGCTTTGATATTTTTCTACTAAGTTTATTTCTTCTCATTCACAGAAAAATTTTTAGCATGGCGAATGAGAGTAGAATGATAAAAAGTCTGTCAAAGCAATTTTTTTTTTTTTTAAATCAAGATCAGACTATTTGAGTAAAGAAGGAAACAACTAACATAATGCTGAGAATATGCTATAAACGTTTCAAATAATGGATGCCACATATTTAATTAAATTAAATACCTTTTATATGAAATTCCAATTTTTTGTTCCAATTAAATCTACTAAAAACCTCTACGTACATTCTCAGTCTAAGCATATTTCATTTTTTATAAACTGCTAATGAACAAATCATAAAAAAAAGACAAATTCTGCTGAAATGCTGAGCAGTTTATATTACATAACATCACATTATTCAAGTCATCTAAAAATTTTAACACCGCAGTTAAATACTATTTATTTAGAGTTTAGCATTTCCAGTTTATAGTATGTAGTGAAAATAATATAAAATTAGATCATTAATATAACATACTTATCAATCACCCACTCATATAAAAGCTAATGAGACTACAATAATAAATTTGAAATGATTTAAAGAGGTCTAAACACAAAAAAAAAAACACAATTTTTCTAAATTTTAAAAAACTGTGGGTTTATAGTATTCTATTTCTAACTATACAATACCTACACCTCCATGGAAATGAATAATTATTAAAGAGGAAATTAAAGTGCATTTCATAGTTTCCAAACATAAATACAATGGAAAAACTCTAATGTATTATACTTAAATGTTACTCAAACTCTTATTATTTTCAAAATACTGACTCCTTAAATTTTACTTAACAAGCATTACAAATTTAGCTATTAATATTTGATTAAATTTTGATTAGCATTATAGCTCAGTGTTAGACACAAATCTACTTATCATTGTAACCTAGAGTTCTACAATGGAAAAAAAGAGTACAACCCTTTAAAAATTTAATTAATTTTGCACGGTTTTCATTTTTACCTTATTTTGATCCATCCAATAAAGAAAAAAGCCTTTCTTGTCAACTTTTAAAGTAACTGGAGTTCCAACAGTAGAATCCTTGGAGAAAAAAAAATTAAATGAGATTTAAAATATTACACAGAAAGCAAAGAGAAGTCATTATCAAGAAAATAATTATAGTCATATGCAATAAAACTAAAGTGACATGCAAATTAATTCACAGTTTTATTAAATTTCATCGATGAAACATAAAATTTTAAAAGAAGACTAGGAATTAGTTTTATTATAAAACTTTTCATAAAAGTAATACATTACTGCAAAACTATATACATTTAAAACATCTTCAAAACATTTTATAATTTACATTTAAAACTAACATATTGTAAAATCACAGATTATCATGAAAATTAGGACTGTGAAGTTAAAAGCATAAAACCTTTATTTCTGGATTAGAATATAATGAAAACCATTAAGAATCAAAATCATCAAAGAAATGAAAACTGCTTCCTGTGAGATGAATAGTTTTCTCCAACAGCAAAAGCCCTTTGTTTTAAGGGGCAAGTCCTTTTATACTTGCATATAATGGACAATCCACAACCAAGTGTCCGATCTTGTCACTTTAGCTTGGGTGGAAGGCACATTCTTGAATATTCACCTCATGGTTCTTTCTGAAACTATGTGAAAGCTGTAAGCCTAACTACCTACATGCACACAGAATATAAGATTTCACAGTCTTTACAATGCATTTAAAACTTCTCCAAAACAAAATAACATACATTCAAAACTTCTAAAAAACAACAAAATTGTATTTTTAATCACTGATGCAACGCATATTATTGCTGAAAGTTTGGTTTGGTTTATTTGATTAAGGCAAAGAACATGAGTGCTATCTGCCTAAAAGAAGGGATGCCTTTATGGAGAACTTTTTAAAGGAAGCTAGCTCGTACACCACACCATGAAAATGCCCATGCAGCCAGCCACCGGTGGGCACTATTTTGAGGGGCAAGGTTTAACTTTATATGGTGTCAGATGTCATCAGCACTTCTTTAACTTTTCTTAATAAACAAATGAAGTTGACATTTAAGCAAATGGAGAAGGAATTATGACTACACAAGTCATTAAGTTTCCATTCCATCTACTTTTTCCCTTAAATGATTTCATTTGCAATGGCATTACCAAATATCAAAACTTTTTTATGCTACCATTGCTGATCTTGCTTTTAAATATCTGGCATACCCTAAAAAGTGTTTTGCAAAAATCTCTCTCTAGATGTTAGAACTTAATGCAAATCACTTGAAAAAATCTCCTCAAAGGTACAAAGAGACCTCCAGAGTTATGTTTGGTTTTGGCTTGTTTATAAAGGAAACAGCAACAACTGAATCAGTTTAAAATTGGAATACAAGAATTCAATTTCATCACTACTCAAAATGTTGAGAAAAAAGTCTCAGTTCTCAGTCATAACAGCCATGAATTATATCTCATACATAATATTTCTTACTGTTAGAACACCGCTCATAAAAAACTTCTTGTACTTGTGAAATTTTCTGATTTCATTGGAGTCTTCGTATAATTGACTGCGTAGATTCTCTCTTTGACAAAGCTACATATGGGACTTCAGAAGAACACCAGAAGAAACAATGCTCATAATTTTGATTTTGGATCTGCTTTTCTGAGAATTTTTGTTAGCAGTTTATCTTTTCATCTTCCATTCTCTGCTTTGCAACTTCAATATCAAATAGTATTTATAAATCCACCATTCATCACCTTTAACCACTTAACCTAATTAGACTTTACAGAACTTTTTCTGCTTCCCCTTATTACAACATCAAACATTTTAGAATGCTTTTTATGCAGTTTTCTCAATTTTCAGATTAAAATCAAGTGAATTTTTTTTAAGTTAACTTTTCAGCGATAATTCTAATAATAAATTATTTTGTCAAACAAGGGTTTCATCAATGCATGCAGTTGAAGGTTGCCCTGCTCTCACACCATAGTCTTCTCGTCCCTCTTAGAAATATTTAACTCACTTGACAACTGCTGAAATATACTTTCTAAATACCTACTTCAATATTTTATAAATTTTGGTTCAATTTTTCTATTTTCACACATATGTCCTTATCTTCTTGAGTCAGCTCATGCGGCACCCAACGATTTAACTTGTACGTCAAGCTTATGTGATGCATAGTGCGACTAATGGACATGGCACTAAAATCTAATTCGTTAGCAAGCTCTCAAGTGGATGCATATTGACTTCCACAAGTTCTCGCAGGCAGGCCTCATCTACATTAGTAGGCCAACCAGAGCGCTCTGCTTCTTGAACGTCATAGTCCTTTTTTTTAACTTTCAGTACCAAACCTTCATAGTGTCATATGGTACAACATTAGCACCTAAAGCTGTACACATGATTTGGTGACATTGTGTAGCTGATTTTTTTGCAACAGAACTGGAAGTAAATGACAGTTCTAATCTGGTCTCATGATAATTTCATTTCAGACACCTTGTGCTTAATGATAGGTTTTCACAAATTTCACAACACAGTGGTCTAACGCAAGTTTCTTTCTTTCAAATGCAAAAAAACTTTTGTTAATATATGATTAAACACACCAACGTGCACTGTTTGTACAAACCATATTTGCAGTGGCAGGAAACTTTCATAAAATCATACAATAAATCTATAATATTTTAACATAATTTTAATTAAATGCTAATTAAGAAAGTATCTTGTATATGTTTTTCATTTAAAACATCTGAGCAGTTAATTTTTAAGATTTGTATGCATAATTACAATTTTACAAGGCCATTTTTGGACTACTCCAGCTATTCAAGCATTTGATAAATAAGAATAATCAAGAATACAATGTAAAATGACAACATGTCAAGTTAAAAAAAAAAAAACAGAACTTAAAAAATTTCCTCATAAATCATTCAGTAAAATTTATTTCATTACTAACTGACACATATGCGTACATCTAAAATTATTGAAAAAACAAGATTCTCTTGGCAAGTCAAAAGAGATGGCTAATCTGTTGATTACAGATTAGTTGTTGATAAAAGAGTTAGAAATAAATAATTAGTATTTAAAAATACTGTTTGAAACTAATTTATGTTTCTTTTCACACAATCACAATATTCTTTGGATTTGACATCGCAATCTTTTATCTACAGGACTGAAGTTCAGTAGTCTCATTTCAGTTCAGCTCTCATTTAGCAGATAATAATAAGTTTGGTCCACTTTTTAGATGTACCATTTATGGATTTAGCATATGTAAATTCATGCCACAAATTTTATAATGTATTAAATATAGTAGTTGTTCGTTATAAAACTGCATATGGCAATTAGTAATATACCTGAAACATTATCATTTTAGTTAATTATACCTGAAACATTAAATCATTTTAGTGAGGAATTATATAAAGTCAGTTTTCATTGTATGGCTTTTATTTACAGCTATATTTTTTAAAACTTTTACTCAGATTTTGACAAATATTTATAATTTATTACTGTCATTGTTTGTGGAACTCACACATAATTTCTCATACATCTTTTATATCCTACACTCTCTTCAGAGATCATTGCCTTTTAGTTTATAAAAGGTGCTACTAGTTGGCTGGGTTCAAATCAGGTAAACAGTCTGGCTGCAGAGGGTATTTTTGTAATTTCCCCATACATACTATAAACTGGTGCCAGTCCTCCAAAAGAGCTTCCATCACTTGGACAGAGGCACCCTCATGTTCTTTGCCATGTACAAATAACCAAACATAAACTTTAAAAACATTTATCATGCATAACCTTTTCTTTCTTACACCAAATACCTAGCTTGTAACTCACAAAACTTAAATTTATTATAATGTATTATTATAATCCAAAATACAAATTTCATGCAATGTGAGAGAGCAACAGCTCTCAGTATTTCCAATTAACCAGGCTGCCAGTATAATTAATATAAAAGGTTAAAACTAGTGAATGATGATAATGTACCATTACATGATACACACACAAAAAAAAGGAGAAGAAGAAGAAAAGAAAGAAAGAAAAAGCAAAAAAGAAGAAAAAAGAAAATCCAGACTTTAAATTTTCTGATCTTAAAAAAGTTAGAGATGGCACTAAAAATCAATGAATCATCAATTTTTATATTCGCCACTCAATAATTCACATATTTTTGTTTTCTACCTTTAAATAAGTTTCATTTATGAGTTGAATTATACATTATATAATACATGGTGTTTGTAAACTGTTTCAACCAAACATGAGCAATGATAGTACCAATCAAGAAAAACAACATTTATAATGGAACCTAAGGATCTCTATTTGCAGTTGTAGAGTCATTAGGTTAATTTCAGGCAGGCAAGGGACATGAAAAATGAACAAGTCCCTCACCGAGACTCGATTCTGAACCTCTCGAATAAGCGCTGAGTGTGATAACCATTATATTACAAAGACATGCTGAAAGGAGGGAGAAAATACCTTATATACTCCTTCTTTTAAAGGGTGACTGGGGATTAGGGAACCTAATCACCAAATCCTGTTGGCGAAGGATCATCATCCACCACCTTTTAGTTTGGTAGCCACTACAGAGTCATTACGATTTTTGAAGCAGGAAACACAAAAAATTAGTAATGCCCTTGCCGAGACTTGAACCTGGGCCTCTTGAATACATGCCGAGTGTGCTACCATTACACCACAAAGGCATGCAGAAAGGAGGGAGAAAATACCTTATAGAGTGTCATAAAAATACTTAAGTTAAATGTCCAAATTAAACTTTATGAATTGAGGAATAAAAAAAAGAAAAACTTAACAAAATCATAAGTTTCACAATCTCATTCAGATCCTAGAAAGACTCAAAGCAGATGCTCAATATAGTGTCCAAGAATGTCAATATGGTGTCCGAGGATCACACTAGTGGATAAAGACTGGCATGATATTTCTCTTTCTGCATCAATAATGATTCTCATGATGAGATTTTCCATGGAGTACATAAGTGCTCTGTAAAATAGTGATTGCATATGATCCCAGAAGAAGTCAAGTAGATTTAGTTATGGTGAATACGAGGTCAAGTCCATAACATCTACACTATCCAGAATATTTAATATTCAGGAAAAGTCAGGCCCTAATAGGAGTAAAGTGTGCTAGTATTATGTGCTACCACAACACTAGTAAAGTGTGCGCATGTCATTCTGTGAGGTGAATGGAAAAGCTTGCAAAAAACTGGGAAAACACTTACTTCAGGAAGATAAAATATGCTGCAACACATTCTGGAAATAATTCTATTACATTAAAAAAAAAACATTAAAAATATGCCTTTATTAGCATCTTATTTGAGATTACACAAGCTTTAAAGCAAAGGTTTGAATAATTAAATATTTCATCTACTCTTTGAAAAATGATAATGAAAACAAAAAATGAATATGATATATACTGCAAATTTAAAGAACGATCCAATTTGGTTAAAGAAAATCATCACATCACTAAGTCTGTAACAAAAGTAGATTCAGATGTGTCACAGCATTATGAATATAAATAGCAAATCTTGTTTTTCATTTTCCAAAACTTTTGAATGTCTGGTATTTTCTATTTTAAGCAAAAAATAATAACAATAATAAAATACTGAGTTCCCAAATTTGCCGTATACTTCTGATTATTAATTAAATATTTTACGAATAAAGGGAAAAAGAGTTTTACAAAAATCTGAATAAATAAAAAAAATTTGGGTGAAAAAAGATGCGATAAAAAATACCAATTATTCTCAGCAAAACTACTAGCCCCTGACAGGGGGCATTTTTTAACAAAATGTTTTTCTTCAGCTCGATTTCCTCAAATGCAATAAGCAGCTGAATACCTTTAGGCACGATACATCAAGATTAATTAATTTAGTGATATTATCAGTGAGATAAAACACAGAAAAAAAAAATTCTTATAGTTTTATATTTTAAAAGATCTTATTAAAAAGACTAAAAAAATTCTGTAACGGTAGTGAAATCTCCCTAAAATGCGGACTCATGATTTCAGGTAATTTTGGTGTTCTGTAGTGGTGATTGCCATACAAAAATGATTATATGATGTTCAATAGCACAATGATCTATATTCTTACACATATATGTTACCCTCAAAAATGTCATTATATGAGATTTCTGTTAAATTACTTTTTTTATTATCATTATGCAACTCATATTGCTCAAATATCTCATTACTTTTAAATCTGGAACTCTCAATTACATATTTTCAGTAATCTTTCACATTCATTAGCCTCAGCCATGAACTGTAGAACTGTACTGTATCTGTAACACTTCCTGCTTATAATCGGATAAAGTAAACAGTAAGCAAGAGGTAAGTTAATAAGGAGCACTCTCTTTTTTGGCTTACAATCTCCTTTTTTTTTTTTTTTTTTTTTTTTTTTTTTTTCTTTTTTTTTTTTTTTTTTTTTTTTTTATGTGCCAAGCATCGAACACTACAGCATACGTCCACGGAACTTCTTCCCGTACTCACTAAATAGATTTGTTATTTTCTATTCATCCTCTCAAGAGGCGGGAAAAAATTTTGAATACTAACTAACTACTACAATTATAAATTTAATGTCTGCAGGTTATTCCAGTCCATAAGTATGCGGTTTTAGCATGAATAGCAAATAATAATATAACAGACATGTGGGTAATGGCAAAGGAATAGTCGAGATGTGATATGAAATTGGAGCATGATCCATAACAAATTCAAGGTATAGAAACATTGCTGTATCAACTGGAGTTAAAACTATCTCTTCAAAAGAAAAGTTGTATAATAATTTGATAATACAGAACAGACACTCACATCGTCCCATTTAATGAACTTGTTTCCTTCTATTAAATTTTTTGGCACTGTTATAGGTTTTAGTTGAACTACATGCACGCCTGATTTAGCGCCAGCCATATTCAGGCATTAGGAAAGCAACAAATGGAAGCTGCAAATATTTTCAACAAATCATTATTGCAGTGATGGGAACTTAAAATCGGCCCATAATCTAAAAGAATCGAGATCAAATCGGCCAAAATCCATAAAACACAGCTGTCAGCTAGCACCCTTAACAACATCACCGAGTTGAGTTGGTGTGATCCAACACAGCAGGCAGGCCAAAGGGCTTTTAGATTAGAGAGATTGTTTTGTTTGCTCTTCTCCTTAAAAATGATCTTTGGAAGGCTTTCGAGGCAACGAAAAGTTTTACGGTTAAAAAGACTCTTCAGTACTCAATTAAATTAGACTGTAACGTGAAAAAATTACTGAAGGAATTCTGAAATATGATATTACATCTTTATTTTGAAGGTATCATCTTACGCATGTATTTTAACAAGTAATTTTGAAGAATAAAGTAATATAAATTCAAGAATAAAATATTTCCTCCGGTATCTTGTTTCACACTGTAAAAGAAAATTTAAGAATTTATGTTTTTCATGCAATTAAAGAGAAAAATGCTTCAAGAATAATTGTTATTAGGAAATGAGAATTTACAATTTACATTTAATTATCATTTAAACTTATTAGTAACAACTAATAATCTTATTTAATGACGTTCTTATCTAGGATGACAACAATGATTTAAGCTACAGACAATATTTGTAAGATCCTCCAAATCTGCCTAAAATTCTGTAATTCAATTACGCTTTAAATACTCTTCAGTATGTGGGAAAAGGAATGGGGAAATCGCTCTAAAATTCAATATAAGTTGCATTACATTCATTTGAAAATTGCCCATTATACATTTAATTTTTCATCATTCGATCATAAATCGTCCGGTCAGGAACCAAAACTGATTGTCAACACCATGAAAAGGTCCTTGCTCCTTAATTCCAAAAGCTGACACACCAATCGCTGATTCCCACACATCCTGGTTGTCTTCCCCTCTAAATGCTAATTATAATGCTACTATCTCTAATGTTAATTTTTCGGATATCATATGAAAGTATTAAAATTAAACTTCAACTTTTCAAAGACATCTAAACCTTCAGTTCCTCAAACCATCGCGCCTACTGAAAAAGCTTCAGAAAGGCAAAAAGATTCAATCTGCTATGCAATTATACTTAACCTGAATTTTAAAAACTAATAATTTGTTTCGAACTTAAACAAAATGAAAGCAAGAAATTCATAAACGAAATTCTCGCTTACACGAAATTCATTCTAAACCTAACATTATAAGTTCCAAAGCTTATGAGGGTGGGCAGAACGTTGCTGCGGACAAACACACATACAATGAAGTTTCGAAACTGATTAATAAAATCGATACTGATAGATGCCTAACGATCGAACTCATGAACAAAACAGTTAAAACAGTTGTTAAATCTTCTCATAAACTTCCATCGTAGTGAGGAATGGTTGATGTTCAAGATGGTTACATTAAAGGTGATCTGACTCCATTATTGAATGAAAAAGCATTTCATATAAAAAATATACTTTATTATGCACACAGAAATGAGACTCGTACCGGGAGCATTGCGTAACAACCCTTTCACTCCAACGGCACTCGCCAAAAGAGGCCTGGAGACGAGAGACAAGATGTGACGTAACCAGATTATGTGATCTGCGTCTCTGGCTGATTGCGGCGTCTGTCGTTCGCACGATGAAGTGCTACAGATTATGCTCCCAGTGACGAAGTCACGATTACAATTTATAATACATATTTACAATATATACAAAAATGGTGGAATAATGCTATAATAGTGAAATATAGAATATGAAGTGCACTACAATAAAAATATATGTTCGTGGTTATACATTAAGTTCGAACTTATGCGTAATACAAAACATTAAATATATATATATATACTGTACAAGTTTCTACTCAAGTAATGTAGTCCGCAACTATGAGCTTTAGAAATCGGACTTTACGCCACTTTTAGTGGTACAGCCTGTCAAAAAAATATTCGAATACCGGCACCCATCTTGAAAACACACAAACTCCATTTGACACTACCTGGTATAATAAAGCAAGAAAGATAAGAAAGTGGAAAAAGTAAGACATCATTTTTTTAGACAAAACCTTTTGTCTAAAAATGATGTCTC
>KK114848.1:9073-27510 GCA_000611955.2 Stegodyphus mimosarum | reverse complement strand
TTGTTTTATTATCGATTTCATATTTTGTAAAACTTTAACGAATTTTTGGTTAACAAACTCGAGAATTTCAAAGCGAGCAATGGCAACATTGTACAGAAAAAAAACATTTTAATCTTCATTTCGTGAGACTGTCTATAGGAAATTGTAAATTTATGCTCAGTTTAAAATTATTTTGCGATATTGCTCTTTAACTGAATTTTATGGTTTAAGTGAGAAGAACATGATATTCAATAAATAAAGGTAACACATAATATGTTAACAAAATGCCCCTTTAGACGTAATTTAAAATCTGAAACCTTTCAGATTTTTTTTTTTAATTGAAAACTTTTTTTTTGATTAAATTCGTTCTGAAGTGTAAAATTCTCTGCAGCTTTAAAATTTAATGTTTGGTGTTCCTTTTAGGCATTTTTCCGGTACATTTAAAAGCCAGACTAATCTAATTATAAATATGCTTTACATAAAGGAAATTATCAATAATTAAAACTTTTCTGATAATGAAAATTTTTATGTTTTTAAGTTATGTTATTCCTTTTAAAGAAACAGCATTTAGGGACATGTAGAAGACTAATATTTGTACACTCTTATTTTCCTTATTTTTAAATGTATCATTTTTATAATAAATAATGCAGATCCATGACTGTTGATCTTATTTTTTGTCTTAAAATCGCACATTATGTGCCGGAATATACGGTATCTACTTTGTCAATAAAAGGTAGAAAGTCTACCATAAATGCGAATTTTCACCGGACTAACTGACATTCCTGCATGTCACATTCAAACATGTATTGGCTAGGGAAGTGAAATCATGGCCAGTGACAATAGAGTGATTGACCTTAGCCAGGATTTCATTTTCCGCCGTTTAGCGGTTGTGGGGACTAACATTCCTCTATTTGATACTAATAGTAAGCGAAGCTCCAATTTTGCCATGTCTACATGTCATTTTACTAGATTTAAAGTGATGATCTAAAATCTAGAAATATCCAAAATTCAGAATTGCTAAAGTCCCTATGATTCTAGATCTCAGACTTTGTACTGTGTACTTGTATTTTCTGGCTGTAATCATTATAGCACAGAATAGCGTGTAATTACTATACTAATTCCAAATTAAATTTAGTGTTATTTTGTATTTTAATATATTTCGAGTGAAGAAAATAGGAAATAAATTACAAATATTTTTATTTCTGCAGTACAGAAATAAAGCTAGATAAGGATGGCATAGTAGAAAATTCAAGAATCAGTTATTCCTTAGACATTAGCGGTATTTTGAATCGGTATGCAGTTTTATTTATTTTATTTATTAAATCGATATTCAGTTTTATTTTATTTGGTTTGCTTTACTATTTGTATTGTATCATTGTCTTTTTAGTTGTATGATTTATTTTAATTATTGATTTACATGTATAAAGGTTAATTTAAAGTTTTATTTAAGTTTACTTTCATAGAACAGGGTGTTTATATTGAATTGGACAAAAAGAAAGTATACCTGATAACGCTGTAATTACTTTATTTTGATAAATCAAATTTACAATGAAACTATAATTATCCACGTTTCTATAGATATTGTATGTACTTCTTCCCAGTGATACGTCAAATATTTATGCAGTATTCCAATTCTTGGCATACTGGTCACGGAATAACCGTGTCAGGACTGAGTATTCGGTGCATATTCTTGGTAAACATCTTCGTGAAAGTAACTGAGTCCTGATCTTGAACAGGGAGCTGAATGCAGCTATGTTCTGTGGTAGAATATTGTGATTAAGTGGTAGAAGAACTGCACTTTAAAGGGATTTAAAATCATCTTTTATTAAACCACAATTATTTACAACCGCTTCCCAACTCGGGAGGGATACAGAAAATAAAGACCGCACTTGGGTCTAAAATGAACAATCAAATTAATGTAAACTAAAGTTAAATAGAAATTAAATCGTCGTTGCTTACAGAGCTATAACGCGAGGTTGGCCTCTAAACTAAATGGTGCGTAGCAAGATTTAACTAGTACTGATGCACTTAGAGTTACTTCAATAAGTAATCACGTACAGCGCTACGGCTTAGAATTTAAATGCTAGCTAGTCAGGCGAATGTTGAATAGAGTAACAGTGGTCTGAGACTAAAAGCTCTCTCACACTGAGAGGTTCCTACTTCTCGCTTAAATATAACTTGGCTCCACTTCAAATTAGCATAAAGCTGAAACGCGCGCTTATTCTAGCCGGAAGTTGAAATGAGAACAGATCGAAAGAGTCAAATTAAAATAAAACTTTGTTAGTTTAACTGAAACCTTACAACCTTTGTTACTGTTTCGAGGACTTCAGTTTTCTGTTGTTTCATTTGCTTACGTCCGGGGAAAATAGAGGCATGAACACTTTGTCTTTAACAAAACGAGATAAATCACAAGGGATTTTATCTCGGTAGCTAACAAAGCAATGGCATATTGTTTGACCCAAACCGGTCAATCCAGCGTTGGGATAGACTATCGTTCAGGTATTGGCATACTTTTCTATTCCAAAGTGGTGAAACACCATCTTACAGCAGAATGAAACCGGGCACCGCTTCCTTCATCTGAGGGAACAAACACTGTGGCAGTATGTCTTGGTAAATGCACTTGTTAATCGATTTTGCCATGAAGGAAAAAAGGACCCAGAATACAACTGTTCGAAATGGCACGGAACTTTGAAACTCACCTTTGGAGAATCACGCTGATGTTACATTACACGGTGTGGATTTTCTACACCCTAAAATTGTAAATTAAGCGACTCACTTCGTCAGAAATGTGAAAAGTGGGCTTCATCCGAAAACACAAGTCTTTTTGGGAAGCCATCCACCTCCAGCTTATCTCGCAAATTCTCATAGAAAGTTTTATGCAACACGGCGTTGGGAGGTTTTAAAGCCTGGACCATATGAAAGATTTATGGCCGAATTGAATACATTTTCTTAACACACGCCAAATCATAAAATGAAGCACATCGATTTCAAGATTCGCATGACGTGTTGATTTTATGGGACTTTGTAGAAACTTTTCATGATTTTTTTAACGACTTTGATTTTGGCTGCTGTTTTTCCTGGTCTAATTTTTTTACACAAAGAGCCTAAGTTCTAAAACTGCTTCGCTCTCCGTTCAACGTTCTGATGATGTTGTGCTTCTTCACGAAATTTCACTCAAAAATGTCTTTCAACAACGATGAGTGATGGTGTTTTGTCGTATTCCCAAACACAGTGAGCTTTCTCCTGCTTGGACGGCAGAATTTTGATTAACAGTGCCTTTAGCAGTAATTTTGTAACAGGAAAATTTTTCAATGTTACCATGTAAAACCTATATTATTGTAGTTTCAGAATTAAATTCTTTTGGCTTAATAAATCAATTACAGAATTTGTAATAGAGTATTATTTTTGTCCCATTTAATATGAAACACCATGTACACTTAAAAGCTTCAGTATTTAGGCAATCTTTTATCTCTGAAATTTCTTAAAAGTGATTTATAAGCACTAGTGTTTTTTTTCATGCTGTACGTGTATGAACTTCTACAGAATGAAGGAGAACAAAGCTATTTGATTTTCTTTGCCATATAGAATCATATTCTCATGTATAAGCTACTCCTGTAATTTGTACTTTGAATTAAAAAAAAATCATGATGATAAACCGAAGATATTTGGTTACATCCTGTAGTGTCGTTTTTGTTCGTTTAGGAGGTGTGAAAGCAAATAAAATAAAGACAGTCCTTACTCACACACAAAGACAAAATTCATGTACGTCAGAATGATGTGTTATGGCTCAGTTGCCATTTCCTCAGAGAATGCGATAACTTGCAGTTTAAAATGTACATCATAGCTAAATCGTATGCCTTACACTTTCTTTCAAATAACCTGCAACCATAACTAAACGTACACAATCCTAAGTAATATTAACCCAATAACAATGAATTTTATACTCAGTGATTAGACGCATACAGCTATGTTGTAAACTGTGCTGTCTAGCCACATTCTTGTATGTATCTGTTTCTAATCATTTGCATGTATAAGTTTATCATTTGTGAGTATAATCATTTGCTGGTATCTCTGATTTTCATCTGCTGTTTTATAGAAAAAGTGCAATTCATGTATGAAAGACTAAGGAAATTTTAGTGTATAACTGTTTGAATGCAATCATTAGGCAACAGTTTCGTCCAACCCCTGTGTAATTATAAGTGGTCTTATCACTATGTAACTGTAACTGTAACTGTGCATGTAAACAGCAATTTTGAGAGTTTTAGGTATTGAAAAATTCTTACCGAAAACTATACTGAAGAGAGCATCAGTTCTCAGTTTTTAGTTCAGAGTTGACTTAATTATATTTATATATTGAGAGATCTTCGGTACGAACTACACTCTTTATGTGCACTTTGCAATGCGTTGTGATTAATGTTCTTAGTAATGTGAAGTGCTTACTACTGATTCTGCCCTGTCATATTGATTAGAGATGTATAAGTACATTTGTGGAAAGTTCCAGAACTGTAAACTGTTTCTTTTGCAAAAATAAATTTTATCAAGCTATCATGGGTTTTGTGTGCATTCAAACTGTTATGAACTCATAGACATGCAATAAGTTTTGGTGTATGATGGGGGTTTGAATGCCAATGACAAGAGTGATGGTTAAGCATCTAAGATAACTCGTGACAGCCTTTGCTGAGTTCCAGGAAGAGATAGAATGGGCCGTTAAGCCCATTAGAGAAGAGATAAATTCGGGCAAGAACAGATTGAAGCAGATCAAGAGGAAATGAAAAGAGAAATTACTACCTTAACAGAAAACAGATTCGAGGGTATGGAAGGCAGAGTAGACATGGTTGAAGACAAAGTTGGCGAAATTAAAAAAGAGTTTCGGCTGGGGAACAGCAAAACAAAGAAAGAGTTCCTGGAGTCCAACAACAAATCGAAGAAAAAGTTTCTGTTATCGATCAAAAAATCGATGACAACAGTTTCTACTGGTGTCGCCAAGGAAGTTGACAGCTTTAAGAAATCTATTGTAATGGCTGGGAACAATTCTGATGCCTTTAAATTCCAAGCCATGTCTTCTCATCTGTCTCTAAATTTACCCACATATGGTGAAAAGACCTTGTAAATGTACAAGACTCATTTCTCAATAATAAGAGATGCAAATAAGTGGCATCCCAAGCAAAAATCTGCTGCCTCGCTGCTTCTCTGAGAGCAGACGCAGCATATATCCTTCAAACTATGCCCTAAAACCAGAGGCTAGACATCGAAGCTCTGTCTGGCATGCTGGAGCTGCACTTTGGCAAGAAGTGTTTAAAAGACTATTGTGGTCTTCAGTTGAAATGTCATCAACAGAAGTCCACGGAAACACTCCAGGAGTTTATTGCAGATGTTGAAAGGCTGTCTCATCTCACTTTTGTGGACTGCCACTCAGAAATAACGTAAAGCCTTTCCCTGCATTCTTTATTGATGGCATTCTGGGTCCTGAGATACAAAAATGCCCTTCAAATGGCAGATATCAAGGATCTAAAAATCGCTTTAGTGTATATCAGGAAATTTGAGCCAGACCAACAAACAACCCGTTGAGACCGTCACCCAATTAGAACTACTCATGTTCAGAAGCCAGTGGATAAACTCACTGCTGTGTAGGCAATTTAACTAGGCAAGTCAATGCCTTAAGGTGGAATTCAACAAAATGACCCTAAAGTGCTGGAAATGTAGTGCTGATGGCCACATACGAAGGAACTCCAGAAACCCCCAACCATGGAACCAAACACCCTTACCCAGCAAGAAGTCAGGAAACGAACTAGTGGCTATCTTTTGGAATGGAGGTTTCTAGATATTGATCAGCTGCATTTAAAACACTTCAGATTTTTGGAATGAGTGGCAACAGCAGCGGACTTTTCATCTTGGGACGTATGATTACACTCATCCAAAAAGATCTGGCTCAACAACTGGAAGCTAACGACATCAGTATGCGACCCTATATTTCCTTCCAGACATTATCTGAGAGAATTGGAATTGAGGGCTAGTCAAACATTAATGTTATGTTTGGAAGTACTGCCTATCATCACATGAATCATGGTGGTAAATATTACAGACCCTTTCATATTCAGATTAGACTTTCTAAGAAAATATAATTTTTCTTTGGGCTTTAAAAATAACGAACTGCGTTCTGCCTCAGAGGACTTAACCGTATTCAGAACTAAAGATGAAGGAGTTAAATCTCCCCATAAAATAAATGCTGATGTGATAACACAGTACCAGCAAGAATGAAAATTTTATTACCCGGATCCACAGCTGAAAACAAAAATTTCTGGTGTATGATAATGGAATATCATACCAACTGTAATAACCCGAAAGGGCACTAGTGACCTCGGCTCTGGTTGAACTATTGAAGCCCAGTGAGAGCTGCCAATGTATGTGATAAGGCAAAAGTCATTAGGAAAGGCGAAGTGGTTCAATGTGTAGTCCAGTGACCTTTCTTAACCAAACCAATACTGCTCTAACATATGTGTCTTTGGAGTGAAGTTATTGCAGAATATACTACTAAGGAATGAAGGGAAGAGGAGTGATGCCAAAGATGTCATTGAAGAACTTCAGGTAAATATAGAATTGCATTCATTTTCCTTTACTTGTAAGTAATGCTTCCTGTCCAGGGACTGTTCTTCCCAGGATGTGCAGTTCTTTGGAAGGGGGCAGTTTTATATAATTAACCTTAACAGCCTCAAGAGATGCTAAGCTTTTCCTGAAAAGTAAGGGGGCGAGTCGAGGTAAGTGGCTGTCTCACTAAATTGCCGAGATATCGGTAGTATTGGTGACTAATTTTGGCTCCTAATTTGGTGTGGAATGCCCAGAAGTCGCTAATCTTGGTGACCATTTGACGACATTTATATCTGTTTCCTGTTTAATTGTAATTGATTCCTATATTACATTTAACTTTAGCCATGTATGCCTTCCAGTAATTTTGAAGAATGGGAGGTGCTGAAAATTCTTCGGCAGCTGGGGGAAAACTTTATAAGAGCACCGAGAGCATCCGTTCTCATTTGTTTGGTTCAGAATTGAGTTCAGAGTATTGAGAGATCTCCGTATGAGCTTCGCCTTTTAGATGCAATTTACATTGCTTTGTGTTAAATATTCTTAGCAGTTTGTAATGTAATTACCGATTGTGCTTTGTGTTACTGAGTAGAGTTATACGAGCACTTTTGTTGAAAGTTTCAGAACTGCAAACTGTATTTAGTGGAAAAATAAATTTTATTAAGAAATCATCGGTTCTGCGTACATTCATTCCATTACTCATATGCACATAAAAGTATAATAAAAAACGAAATTGATGTAATTCAGGCTTCCTTTGCATGCGATAGGAGCAACACAGATTTTAGCAGGACAGCATGTCTTTTGTCTCTAAGTCTAACGACGCTTCGCTCATAGTGTACAACGAACACTTGTTAAATGATGATTGGTACTAATTTGAAGGTTTTGGGATATTGCAAACGAAAGAAAAATTTTCAAATTCATGGAAATTTAAATGAAATGTGAAAGAAATGGTGATAAATGAAGATGATAATAACTGAAGTATCCCATTACGATGATTGTGCGCCAATCATCATTCAACTAATGAACAACAAAGTCTTTAGTATGGTTTCAAATCCAAAAAATATCACTAGCAACAGCAATAGAGAGGTTGTTAAGAATGGGAAAAAAATGATTGGCAATTTATTGGGATTTTTAGGTATGGTAATTACTACTGAACAAGAAATATCTGTCTGTGAAATTAAAGAGAAAGTATTAGCATAGAAAATGAAGCAATTTAAACAACTTATATTGAAAGAAATGTTTTATGAAGCAAATGAATAAATATTGAGGTTTTTCTTATTTATTTTCTTAAGGTAGGAATGTTTCATTATTTCATAAGCAACAATGCAATTTTTTTATGTTATAATTCTTGCATGTCCTCTTCTGAGTAAAATCGAGAAATTTCTGAAATCTGGAATCATTTGTTGTCCTGACAAGTCCAGATCCTGGTCTTTCTACTGTACCACAGTTATCTTGTTTTACCTGCAAGCTATGGTTTAAAACTGTTGCCAGAGAAAGAAAAATTTGAATATACTGATAATTTGTGACACTGTGTGGAACTTAAATAATGATATTATATGCATTTTTAAATACCCATTTAAGCTTACGGGCCAAAATTTTACAGCTGTTTAAAAAATCATTTATCACCTGGCTTAACACATGATTTTTAATCCTGTATTTTACATCATTCTTTTGAAAGCCATATTCTAAATATGTTGCACTGCATAGCAGTATATCTCTGCACTAAACAGTACATAAATATCAATTATGCCTTCCAATCAAATGTATGCACTTAACTATCTTTCTTGTTTTCTAGATTTCACCTCTTCCGTTACTTTATCTTTTCTAAGCTAGCTGCTTCTAGAAGTTCTTGCCTAAGTTTGAAGTTACTCAAATTACTGCAACTTCTGCTGTTGAAGCCTCAATCATCACAAATGCCACTTTACAAATTTTCTCTGTTTAATATCATTTTGTGACCTCTTGCATTAATGTTGTAGGAATGTATTTTGATGTTCAATGGCTTTTCTCTTTCTTTTCCTTTTTCCCCCCTCCCCAAGTCGTCATATCCTTTCAAAGGATTCATATTTTTCATTATTTAACAGTCGTAACCTTTTTTTTACTATGTAATACGTTATTACCCAAAATTAAAATAGTAAAATTTAAAGACACACCTAAACCTGATGTAGAATCCTATTCAAAAACTAATCTTATCATTAGGTTAAGTTAACTTTTATCAATATATATTCAAAAACTTTTAATTTCAATCTCATTTTTCTGAAAGCTACACTATTGCTTATGCATAGCTTTCATTTTTCTGGTAATATTTGTTAGAAATAAATCAGCTATACCTTTGCTTCTGTATTGTTTTCATTTTTCTGGTGATATTTGTTAGAAATAAATCATTCTTCTTGTACTTTATATGTTTTTATTAATAGAATTCCATTTCATTTCTCTGCAATACTTTTATGTTATGATATTTTAAATCTCTGTCAGTAATTTATTACAAGTTGTTTATATTTTTAATATTGATGTGAATTTTCTTTTCAGAACATTTATTGTAAATGGAACTTCAGTTTCTGGTCAATATGTATACAAAATTAATTTGAATGGTTTGACCGAGAATTTATCAGATTCAAATGCTTGTTCCAAGACTGCTGTTTGTCAGACTAAAATAGATACAAATTTTGTTCGGGATATTAGTAGCACAGACTCTAGGATCTTCGTTGTGAGAGGTATCATTTCATCCTGCTAAGCTTATAGTGCATTTTAATTCTTCTTTTCATTAATATTTGATATTTTAACGATGAAAAAATTTAACGTTTTGCAATAGAATTTTTTTACCGTCAAATGCATAAGGTTGTATCCTTTAGATTTTCTATGAAGAATACATCTAAATCCCTTTATAATATTTGGGCAATTAGCTATTAAATATCTAAAATTACTGAGTACATTTTATTTTGTTCAGCACCAATTATTACAAATGTTAATGTGCAGCACCATTCTTTAATGTAAATTCAAATCATTTTTCCTTAGTAATTTCTCCGCCAAATGCTGTAAACTGCTTCTGGTTCATACTATGGTTAAAGTAGAATTTAAGTATTTGGTTTTAAGTAATATGTTTTTTACCTTTTTATATAGTGGACTCTTTCTTTTTTCTCTTTTTAGGCTCCAAACTGCATATAACATTAGTATCTCAAACTCAACCATGTGTAAAGAACACTATGAAAAATGTTTCCACAATTATCAATCTACAGTGCTCTTTGACAGCTGGAATTGTAAGTGTCACTGGATAAATTCTTTGGGAGAAAGAAAGTAAAATAAGAAATAAGGAAAAATTCAAAAGTGATTAAAAAGTTAAAAACATAAATTCACTGTATTTTGTATTTGAATTATAAAATAATATTTGCATTTAGATTTCATTCTCTGGTTTTATTTTATTAAAAAAATCTGATTGATTGCATTTTTCAGTTTCTAAAAATTAATTTGAAAGCACAAGTAGATAGTAAAAATTTAAAGCTTCTTAAAATGTTATTAATTTAATTTAATTAAAGATCTTAAATATTTTCTACATAGAGCCAGAAAAAAAATCTGAGATATAAAACAAATTTGCAAGACTTCCGTTTATGTACACACATGGACAAAAAAATTAGCGCACCAAGAAGTAATTGCGAGATCGTAATGAAACTTGCAATGAAGGTACATGTCACGGAGATATGCAAATGATTCGGAATGCAGCGTGATTGCGCATTACGTGTAGCCAGTAGAGGGCGTTGAATGTCGTACTCCGTGGAGTATAAAACAGGTAACCAAAGCTTGTTTGAGTGTATTGAATCATTTACAAAGGAAGAGCTGAGGTAGACATGCCATTACCCTGTGTTCGAAGACAATATGAGCAGTTGTCACAGTTTGAGAGAGGGAGAATCGTCGGGATAATGGAAGCTGGGTGGTCAGGTAGGCGAGTAGCTCGTCAATTATGCCACTCTGATTGTGTTGTGAGGAGGTGTTGGGACCATTGGACCCGAGAGATGTCATGTACATTAAGACCAGGCTCAGGACGCCCTCGACAGACCAGTCGTCGAGAAGACCGCCACATCATAAGAAATGCACGCGTACAGCCAACTGCTTCATCGACCGCCATCCACGCACAAGTAGTACCTTCACTAGTGGCCCCTGTGTCTTCTCGAACCACTCGAAGGCGCCTGGCTGAAAAACAGTTGGTAACGCGGCGCCCATTACGTGTGCTGCTCTTGATGCCCACCCATCGACGCCTTCATTTGGAGTGGTGTCGAGCACGAGGAAACTGGACTGCAGCGGAATGGAACCAGGCCATCTTTAGTGACGAATCCAGATTCAATCTCGGCAGTGATGACAATCGTGTTCGTGTGTGGAGAGCCCGTGGTGAACGCCTCAATGCTGCCTTTGCTGTGGAGCGACACATCACTCCCATAGCTGGTGTGATGGTATATGGTGCCATCGCTTACAATACACGGTCACCCCTAGTATTGTTCCGTGGCACCATGACAGCCCAGCGATATGTTCATGAAATCCTGCAACCACATGTTTGCCACTCATGCAACGGCTTCCAGGAGCCATTTTTCAACAAGACAATACTCGGCCTCATACGGCAAGGGTGTCACAAGACTATCTCCGCACTGTTACTACCCTTCTTTGGCCTGCTCGATCCCCAGATTTGTCTCCAATCGAGCATATCCGGGATCATTTGGGATGACGAGTTGGGCATCCCAAGAGTTTGGACGAACTAGAGGCAAGGTTACAGCAAATATGGAACGAAATGTCTCAAGACATCATACAGAACTTGTATGACTCAATGCCCGATCGTATCGAATCGTGCATTCGCGCTAGAGGGAGTCCAACAGAGTATTAATTCCTCCGTTCTTTTGCCTTTTTATCTGAAATAAATTATCCTTTTTCTTTGATTTTCTTATCATTTACTTATTTCAAAGTAGTCGTTACGTATGTAAAATTTCGTTTCATTTTGACGACTCCTTCTTGGTGCGCTAATTTTTTTGTCCATGAGTGTATTTTAAGCATCTTCGTAAGATGTTGCCCTCATGTAAAGAAAGAAAAAAAAAGGTATTTTACAGGTAATTAAATAATTATTTGATTTAGTTACACCAAAGGCATCGTAAATGTTAAGAATTTTCTTTATAGTCTGTGACTCAAATATGAATTAAAGACAGAAACCTAAGTAAATAACCAGCATTGCAAAAAACCTTCCAGCTGATTTGAAAATGTATCAACCCCTTTTTTAAATCTTGCAGCACTTTTTTGTTTACTTACCTGTTATGGTGTCTTCCAAATTGTCTGTTGTTTTCCGTATAGAGTAATTATTGGAATTCCCATAGCATTTTATTATTCTTGTATTTTCTTTCTTCTCATGTATTAATTGTATATCTACTTATAGGAATACCTCATGTGTGATATTTCGGCACAACTTTAAATTTTCCAAATTACTAGAACACTAAAGACTGATGATTTGTCTTTTCTTTTTGACTACTGTTATCACAGACTGAAAGTGATGGTTTAGAATAAATCAATTTATTAGCAAGTCAAGCTATCATTCTGACCTAACATTCAATAAACTAATACAATAACAAAAACTCAACATCAGCTACCTGCGGGAAATGTAGAAGAGAAGTTCCGTGGAATAAAAGTATTAAAAACAAATTAACTTGCGCCTAAGTAAGCTTTCACCAGGTGCTCACTAATTCACAAAGCAAATTTGACTTCTCAAAGCTAAAACCAGTCACTGAGTGCAGGTAGCACAGAGGCATACACAAAGTAGCAAATCAGCAAGATCCTCTAAAGCTCTTTTTCTCTCAAACGAAAGAAATATGCACTGATAAACACCTTAACGGATCCGGATACTGGTGAAATTTGATTAAAAAAATAATAGTAAAGTGAAAATAATAAGATAACTGTGCTAATTAACAAAAACCTCTGCATGCATACTGTTGCTTGAATCAATGACAAATTCGCAATATATAATGGTTATGCATGAAACTTTGTAAAATGCCATTTACTGTTTCTTTCTGATTTGATCATTGTGGTAGTGTCCCCCCCTTCCAGTATATCCAGTAGTACATAAGTGTTATACTTTACTTTTATGATCATTATTCCTTCTCAAAGTTTTGTGTGAATATAATTTTATCAAAAAGATATGTTGTCATCAGAATTAAATGATAATGTTAGAAATAGAATGTAACCGATATTTAATGAAAACTTATTTATAGAAATTTCTACAAAAGCATTAGTGAACATAAATTACAATGTTTGGCAGTTGATTATTAGCAAAATGTTGAAATTAAAACCAAATTTATGGAAATGAAAAAATTATGGTAAAGTTAAGTCACCTTTTGTAGAAAATCATTTTCTTTACTATGGCGTGTTGTCATTTTGGACAAATATACAAAACTCACATCTTGATATCATAGACTTTGCCAAAGCTTTGATCAGCTCTTGTGGAAAAGCACACCACTCTTTCAAACGTTCACTTTTCAGTTCACAAAAGGTCTGGAAACGATTTGGACCTGAAATTCGGCACTGTAAAGCATTCTAGACATGCTTAATCAGGCTGACGTCCGGTGAGTAAGATGGCCTATCCATTTGAGTGATATCTTCTGTTTGCAACTATTCTGACACCATATATGCTCGTTTGGCCGAGCACTATCATCCATTAGCAAAATCTCTGGGCCAACATCACCTCTAAATGCTCTAACTTTGGGTTCCAGTACCTCATCCTGATATCTCGGGGGGGTTACAAAACCTCTTGAAAGATATGCAGCTCGACGCAGTCATTAAATTGCGGTCATGTAAAAAGAATATTTCGCGAACAAGGGAGGCAAGTTTGATGTTCCTTCCTTCCTCCAGATCAAAACATGCCTAGAACCACTCTTCAGACTTTATCTGTATTCGTCAGTCAACAGTACTCAGGCCCAGCTGTCTTGGCTTCATTGAATATGATGATGGCTCCTAAACGGACTGCTGTGGAAGCTAGAGTGAGTGGGACACAAACCATTGGCTTTCTCGCATGCAATCCAACCTCATTAAGTCTTAATTCAGTAGTAGAATGGCTAAGTCTTCGGTGACCTCCATTTGCATTTGATTTCCCTCAATTCTACAAATTATTCGCCACTTTTGACCTTCTCTTAAATCATGCCTTTGAGCCATAACTACTGAATACTGATCGCTCTGAGAAACCACATTGACTTTAAACAACGCTGCAGACCGGAATTCCAACATGCGTCCACTGCACACCACATTGTGAATTACCAAGTCTGCATATATCCGGCGCTAACGTATGTGAGGAAGTGGAATTTTCTGTTCAATTGTATTTAATTAACATAAATAATTACGGTATTGAGCCATTAGTTGCAATATTAACTTAGCATATTTTTTCTCATTATCCTCAAATTTTGATGACTAGTGTGTGTATGTTGCAGCATTTTTAATATTATAACATTTAATATTTTGATACTAAATGTTATAATTTATATATATTTTTATATTGAACAATAATTTTATATAGTTGTGATATTTTTATGTAAAAAATTTTATGTAGTTACGCTATTTTTATGTAAAAAATGCTATATATACGTATATATATATATATATATGTTATCAAACTGAAGAAGCTCGCTTTACTAACTTGGTGTCGTAGATGGATGCATACACAAGAAACTTGCAGACATGGCGGAATCCAATTATTTCCTTTTTATTCATGGTTGTCATACATTTTTACTTAATCCAGCACAAATCAAATCGGCGCTACAGAACCTTCTTCTAAAGAATGTTTTACATTGTATAAACTTGTAAAATATATTTTTTGCTGACAGCAAAGTGGAAGAGAGCAAAGAGAGGCGAATAAAAATAGCGGAGACCGAAGAAGGGATTCCGTAGCAAATACATTTTATAGGGAGGCTGAATATTTTAAACAGATTACATTTCGGATCACATTACAAAAATGTTTACATTGAAAGAATTAATTCACATATGTAACAGGTTTTAATTTGGATTTTGCCTTAAGATTTCATTGTATTCCAGGAATTATTGTGCAATAGATAAGATATATTATAAGAGGAGGAGTGATTACTATTATAAGAGGAGTGAAAGGGCTATAGATATCAGATAATGGATGACTTTTCATAATTACAAGAAGTAAAGATTATATTAGAAAAGGTATTGCTTTGCTATTTTTAGAATGAAGAAAGGAGCATGCCCAAATTTAAAAGAGGAGTGAAAGGGCTATAATTAATTTATCATTTATTATTCGAAAAGTGGATATTAGATTATTCATTTATATATATTCTAACAATTTGACAATTTCTTTGTAACCTTTCTTTGTAAAGACTTTAATTATGTTTCTAATTTTGGCTAATGATATGCAAAATCAAATGCTCTGTTTTTTATAACTTTTTTACATTTTTTCCCATGTAGTAATAAATACAACAACACTCAAAGTCGCAGTTTGAAAATGTTAATTCATTTTTAATATAAATTTTACTTCTGGATTTTTATCCTTTATTCTCAGAAAGGTTTTTTTTTTTAAATTAACTTTATCTTTTACATGGAAACTGATACATTATTGTGAAAAATCGCATTTGTTTTGCTATATTTTTAGGGCAATCCCATTTTTCTTTATGAATCTGACTGTGTTTATTTGTTTGATTGGAAAACAAGTGTAGTATGTCCTGATTTCCATAAGTATGTTAAAATTTTTGTGTTTATCTTCTGTAAAATATTATATTTTGAAACTTTACCTCTCTTCTGGTCTTCAATAATGTAATTAATTTTATTACTTAACATTAACTTTTAATATCTTATTGCATTTTTTGGTAACATTTTAAATTTTCAGTTAGTTGCATAGAAAATGCGCTGTTGTTTGCTTTTTCTATAATACCTTGAAATTATAGTGAGACAGTCAAAAAGTGTGAATGTCTGGTCTAACTTTGGTCCTATTTTAATGGAGTAGCATCAAAGCAGTATTTCAATTAAATAGGATCGAGTAAAAGAAAATAAAAAACTTATTTCTTTGAAAAGACAGAGGAAGAGTACGTAATACAGAATATAGTTTTCATGCACATGAATACAAAATGGTGCATATTATATCTTTAATGCTAGTTTTAATATATAGCAGAGTAATGTTTTGTTTAAAGGTGTTTTTTCGATGACTGACATTTTCAAAAGCAAACTAATTACAAGTATAAACGTGTAAGATAAAATAATGAAGTGTGTAACTTTAATTTGCAAAAGTTGGGATATTACTCTATTGAGAAAAAGAAAATGCATTTTAAAGTAGTATACAGAACAAAGCATGTACTTTTCTCTTTGATAGCTTTATTGCAGTTTGAACCCACTAGTAATTATAGAGGAGACAACTTTGTATTTTTCTACTTATTGTATAAACAGAAGTTAATTTGTATTAAAAAATTCGCCATGGAGTCTTTTATTGGAAATTTTTTTCTAAATTAATTTTTTTTCAAATACAGATAGCTCTCAAGTGATTTTCCATATGTAATTAATCAAAATTTATACTATTTCAATTTGTGTTTAACTGTTTATCCATCAAAAACTTGAATTTTTTCCTCTACATGTGTTGATAACTACCCTGCTGGCCACCCTAAATGCAACACCCTGAAGGAAGCATGCAAGTGACATGAAATTTACAACATGCATTAGCGGAGGTGAGATATGCAAATGATTAGAATTTCAGCGCAGACGCACATCACGCGCGCCTATGGTGCTATTTAAGGCTTGGATTTTCGACGATTTCGAGTTCGGCAATTGAGTTTTTCTTGTGGCTTTTTCAGAACGATCAATTATGCCTCGTAGTAAACAGCAATCATCGTTTGATCAAGTATCCGAGTTCGACAGAGGAAGGATAGTGGCCTACCGAGAGTGTGGATTATCTTTCAGGGAAATCGGTAATCGTGTTGGACAAAACCAAACAACTGTAATGCGGATATGTGACCATTGGATGCAGGAGGGTACGAGTAACCGATGTGTTCGATCGCATCTACCTCAGTGCACCAGTTCTGTTGGCAAACGTGAAGTTTGAAATTTACAACATTCAGCAGAGTTAATTGTTTGCAGTAAAAGCACCCTAGTATTATGTTATGTGCAGACATTGAAAACAAATAAATTTAAACTCAACAAAATTTATTAACAAGATCTAAAAGTACAATAAATAAATCTATCAAGGAATTTAAAAACAGAATTTCAACATAAATATTTGTCTAGAATTAATTCTTCTCTAGAATTGTCTAGAATAATGTCTAGAATTAATTATGCCCCAAGGGCTTTTCATTCATGTAACATTATATATTTAGCTAATTTAGAATTTTTATCTGTTCCATGGAAACACTTGCCAACTTTCAGCAAGCATATCACTTAATTACACTAGGTAATAAATCACTCTTTACTTGACTGAAAAGAATCTTATGCTACTGGCAAAGAAAAATATCCCAATATACTTTCAAATTGAGAAGAATAGATCATGGCTGTAGTTATCTTCATCACCCTAAAGAACAGGATGATTCACACCGCTGCGCCTAAACACTTGTGCCGATATCGCTGCTCACATTTATCGAACACCGGAATTGCCAAAAGTCGGCGTCTCACTCCTGCATCTCACTTATGACAGCATTCCACGGGCCGGACCTCGAGAGTTTAAATTGGAAGAGGTATCTCACTCTTGACAGCGTTCTACGGGCCAGACGTCTGAAGCTTAAACCAGAAGAGGCATCTCATGCTGGACGGCGTTCCACGGACCGAACGCCGGAAGCTTAAACCAGGAGAGGCATCTAACTCTGGACGGCGTTCATTGACTTGGCAGCAGCAGCAACTGGAAGCAATGCAGTCAGGAAATAGAAGCGATCGAGTTCCAAGTTCCTCTTTAAGCCGCGATTAGCACGCAGTAGTTACGTGCTGTGTTCCGGCTGTCTTGATATAGATGCTACTAAGAGCGCTGCAGGTGGGGAAATGCTTGAGCTGGGCGGTGCAGGAAGCTGAGATGTAGAAAGGGGTGTGACCAAAGTCACGTGAGCTCTGAGATGACATCTGATTGGTGTTGAAGTATTCGTCAAAAGTAACATATATAGAATACAAGAAAAATATAAAATAAAGTGCAGAATAAATAGTTGAAAAACAATATGCTAGGTTAAATAAAGATTATATACATATGTACATAGTATCAAGAAAGCTTGATTGCATGAAAATACATCTGTATAGCTGTGTGCACAGGTCACGTGGGACGCCACCATCCCAAGTGCTGGCTCTGATGAATGGTGTTTCGTTTGGAACTTAGAGTTCCAATAGTCGCTAAATGAAATAGATAGCAATTACGTAGGAAAATTCTGATTGCTATTCAGGACAAAAGCAGCAAAAGGACGGAGATGTCTGTCTTCGTCTAAGATTTCGTAATGAAATAAAGTAAATAAATTAAGATGTTCACAGTCTTTAGCTTTCCTGAAGAACTTGTCATTTGTTTTTTGTAAGAAAGTATCTAGTGGCTCGATTTTTAAGTCCCTGTGGAGTACTTCGTTCCGCACAAAGTAATGAGCACTGGTTATCAGTCTTAGAAAACGATTTTGCACAACCTGAAGCTTGTTTAAGTCAGTTTTAGTCACAGTAGTCCAGGCTGGTGAGGCATACGTCATGATAGGACGTATAGTTGAGAGATAGATTAATCTCTTTTTGGCGAGATCAAGTTTTGAAAAGCGTCCTAACATAGGATACAAGCATTTCATTACATAAATGGCTTTATTTCTCACATTATTAATGTGGTTAGTCCATGTCATTTTACTATTCAGGGTAACTCCTAAGTACTTAGCATATTTCACAACAGGTATGGGTTCATTAAACATTAGGAGTTGCCTCTT
>KK114846.1:70952-86026 GCA_000611955.2 Stegodyphus mimosarum | reverse complement strand
AAATATTATGTTCGCATTGTTCTTACAGATGTTCTCCAAAAAGTAAGAAATTCATCGCAAACTTCCTGTAAAATACATATATTGTGGGTTAATATCATGGAGACATTTTTCATTTTGCCACATTTTTCTGGAATCGTGGTCTTACCATCAAATCCTTCTAAACTTTCCAAGCTGCAATGTCTAAAATCCTAAAGAAACATTACTCTTACCAATTCTGTAACAGCTAAAAGCCAGAAATATTTTGGGAAAAAATAAAAATTAAGAGTGGGGCGGGAGTGTAAATTAATTTTATAGAAAATGCACAGCCTGAGAATTCTGAAAATTCTGACACAATTACATGGGAAAGACTCTTACCGTGAAAAAATTACAAAGACGACATTTTTAATTAATTACATAGCCTAGTTTGCTTTTTCTAAGAACTGTTTCGCAAACTGTGCTTTAAGCATTGTACCTTGTTTATTTTTCAGATTCAAAATACTGTATAACAAGTGGCCAAAATGGAACTTTATAACATGACAGCGAAAAATGAAAATGTTTTACTTAAATGTTACTTTTTAATGTTTTAAAAAAAATCTTCGAAAAATTCCCAGATCCCGGAATTAAAAATTTTCTACAGAAACTGATCTTAAAATCGCCCAAATGTTTAAAAGTCGTCAAATTTAGAACCGTTTAATAGAAGAATTCCCGTCCCCAAAAGCCAAAAGTTCTTTAAGAGCTCTTCATTAGAAAAAATGAAATAATTTCGAAATGCTTATTTTTCACTTCTTGCTCAGAAACTCGAATATCCCATTACTTATATTAGAAATAGGAACAAATTATAACCCATAAACTCGTTCACCCATTCAAAAGATAACCATATTTGTCAGTTAATCACCAAAAATATTCCTCCAAAATGCTAATTCACACTCAAAACGGCAGTCGTAAAAATAGACAAAAATTTCAGGTGATTAAAATTAAGGACTCCTGCCGATTTTGGCTGAAATTAAGGACTTTTAAGGACCTAAAAATCGATTCCAAAAAACCTAAGGACTTTTAAGGACTCTTAAGGACCGTACGAACCCTGATTTATCATACTGCTATTTTGAAATGCAACCTGAAGTAGGGCCAATGCAACCAGTGAGGTCGCATTATGCAACAAAAATTTGAATTAAGGATGGATATGTGTGGCAGTATTTAGAAGATGTAAAATTTTTTTCATTGCTTATAACATGCATACTCACTTTTTCTTGCCATTTCATTTGAGAAAAGAATCCAATTCATTTTCCCATCCATTGACACTAACTATCAGGAATAAATTCAAATAGAAAATGTTAATTCAGAACCTGGAAACCTTCTCAAAGGAACATATTACCATAGACATGAAACAAATCACAAAAGAGGAGAGAAATTTTACCTCGAGATGTCTATTTTAAGAGTACAAATAATGTATCATTTAAATTCATGTGTAGCATATATTTCATCTGGCAGAAATATATACATTATTAAATAAAAATATATATATTTTACATACCTTTTTTTTATACATTTGCATTGAAATATATTATTTCTAATTCTGTATCTAAATACATTTATATTGTAGCAATTATTTCATTATACTACAGTACTGGTCCTTAATATGCATATCAGTATAGTAAAAAGTCCAAAATCTGATTGTCCAATAACCATTACTTGGATCTCATATAAAGTTTTTTTTTAAAAAAAATCACATAATGTGTAAACAAAGCATATGACACCAAAGAAAAAGCAAGTGTACCGTAAATATATTTTTGTTACAATTAGCTGAAATTTCTTTTGCCCCAAAATATTCTAATGTACATAAGCATACTGCATATTGTTTCACTTTTAAACACCTGTCAGGTAGCCACTATTTTTTTCATTCTCAGCTCTGGAGTGTTGGTGAGAAGTAAAATTTTTCTGTTTTACCATTACCTATGGACATGCTATTTCAAATCTCACTTTCATAAAAGCACTTGTTACTTAAAATAGATAAGATAATATTGTTATAAATCAGCATTCCTTTAAATTGTGATTTATCTTTCCTACATGAAGGTTTTGTATTGTGTGTGGGGGAGGCGAAATCATTTAAAAATTTAGATGAAATGACAGTTTATATAATTAGGCCTTTCTTTTGAAGAGATAAATAAAGTTTCTTATTGATATAAATTTCATTCAAAAGGCATAAGGCTTCTCTTCTGAACAAATAAGTATATGTAATTCCTCTTTCATTCAAATGACTTGTCACATATTTAACTCAAGTTTCTTCCTTGCGTGGATAAGCATATGTGTGTTTAAATGACCCTTTTGCCTGAATGACTTGTTACATATCTCACAAACATAAGGTTTTTGTCCTGTGTGAATAAGGACATGTTTGTTTAAATCACGCTTTAGTCTAAATGACTTGTTACATACCTGACAGACATGAGGTTTTTCTCCTGTGTGAATGAGTACATGTTCATCTAAATCACGAAGTAATCTAAAAGCCTTGTTACATACTTCACACATATAAGGCTTTTCTCCTATGTGAATAAACACATGTTCAAGTAAATCACGTCTTAGTCTAAATGATTGATTGCATACTTCACACACATGAGGTTTCTCTCCTGTGTGAATAAGCATATGTTGGTTTAAAGAACTCTTTTGTCTAAATGACTTTTTACACATTTCACACACATGAGGTTTCTCGCCTGTATGAATATACACATGGTCTCTTAATGTATGCTTTAACCTAAATGACTTGTTACATACCTCACACACATGAGGTTTTTCTCCTGTATGAAGAAGTAAATGCTGGCTTAATTTATCCTGTTGTGAAAATGACTTTTTACATACTTCACATACATAAGGTTTCTCTTTTGTGTGAACAAGCATATGCTGTTTTAATGTACTGTTTTGCCGAAATGGTATTTGACATACCTCACACATATGAGCTTTCTCTCCTGCATGAAGAAGCATATGCTTGCTTAAACTAGACTTTCGTTTATATGATGTTTTACATACCTCACAAACATGAGGTATCTCTTCAGTGTGAACAAGCATATGCTTGTTTACATAATATTTGCTTCTAAACGATTGATTACATATTTCACACACATAACGGTTTACTTCTGTGTTGATATTCATGTGACCTTTCAAAATATTCTTTCTTCCAAATGTGTTGTGATATACTTCCCAGGCAAGAAGTTTTTCTACTGTAGAAGTGTAGATAAACTGACAGCTTTGATATTATATTACTTGCTACGTGCCTCACAATGATGTTCTTATTATTCGGCATGTATGTAAGAAGGGTTTGTTAACATAAATTTTATCCAAACCAGTTGCGGAGTGTTCACACTAGCTTTTGTTTTCGGACACAAAAACACGTGCGAATATGTTAATGCATATTGTGCATCAGGCTGATAAAGTATGTAATGGTTTCTATGGACATTTCATCAATTTCTTTAAGGAATTCATTCAATTAAATTACATATGCTACATAAATAGAAGATAAAGTTTTGATTTTCCTACAGTTGTACTTATTTTAACCTCGCTAACAGATTGCATACTTTAACGTACACAATATGCGAGCGCATTTTCTTACTGTTGCCAAACTGGAGATTTAAAAGTAACTTCTACCATGGAAAACTAAAGTCAAGGCCTGCCAGACTGGAAGAAATTCCGGGTCCCAGATTTCAGAAGGATTCGCGGAATTCATCACTAGGTGCCGCTCGTTAACCGCTGCCCTTTGGTTATACATTTGCTATTTGTAGTTAGCTCATTTATAACAAGAAGTGTATTTTATTTATAATATTTATAAAGTATTCGCTGTTTGCTAATAATTATATAAGATGGTATATTACTGCGGGCCATACTGTAGTTCACCCCACATGAAATCTAAAAATGTGTCTTTCCATGAATTTCCATGCGAGGAAACTCTGAAAGAAAATGGATCAAGAACATATCTCGAAAAGGTAAATTTACCGCTATTTAACGCTTAGCAAATGCAACTAATTGAGTGTTGTTTAAAATATGTTTTATATATATATATATATATATAACTTTTTTTTTACTTTTTTGTGAGCAGAAACTTTTGTTATAAACTGAAAGTAATAATTTTATTACATCATTTCACGTGATTCTTCTCACGGTGTGATAAATATAGAAAGAAATAAAATTGAGAAAATGGTGCGCTTTTCGAATCATAGCCGCTACATATGTTAAAATTATCTGTAGGTTAAACTTTTATATTTCTATCAATTTATTAGTTTCTTTCAGTGTTCTTATTTATTTCCTTATTTTGGATTACTTGACAAGAATAATCAAAGATAATTGGATGAAACTGGCGATTAAAACTGATTTACCGATATATATATATTGTTCCTTTTTCTGAAAATTTATTGAAAGGCTAAAATTAAATGATTAAAAAAATGTACATTTCAATTTACAACATTGTGATGTTGTAAATTGAAATTAGTTGGCCATGCTTCTACAAAGACATCCAAGTTCAGGTGTCGCTGTAAGCCGCGATTAATTGTGCAATATCATACAACGTGCTGTCATCAATCTGATACCAATATCTGATTCTTACTTCAGGTTTCAGGAGAGAAATGTATGATTATAGGTTCAAGACGCTTACTCTACGCTCCAAGAGTCGGGAGCAATTTGTCGCCCGCCAGATGTCGCTGCTAGTGAAAAACAGGTCTGATCGACATTCCATATTCTGTGAGTAAGGAAGTCGTCGGCAGCGCAGGGAAAGGTCTTGCCCCGCAGTCAATCAGGCTTGTGCATTTGACGTCCTAGGTAGACAATGTCGCCTGTAATGTTTTCGTATTTAAACGAAGAATACGGTAGTATATTTCTGAATCGGTGAACTTATAGAAAATATATTAATACATACATAGAAATGCTAGTACGCTTGTAAATAAAGAGCTGAAAAAGTTAAAAGTGTACCCTTTTTACTTTATGATAAGGGTACTTTAAATAAGAATTTGTTTGTTGAAACAGGAGAAAGGGCTCACATGTCTGAGGTATGTAAGAAGTCATTTATTCAGGAGGGAAACTTAAATGTGATATACTTACTCACATAAGAGAGAAGCCTCATGTGTGCGATGTGTGCAACAAGTCATTTAGACGAAAGTCGTATTTAACGATGCATATGCATATTCACACAAGAGTGAAACCGAGTTTTCTTTCGCAAAGCACCCGATAAATGTAAACACCGCCATTAATGGCGATAATAGTTCAAACCTAGTAACCCTTCGGATCCAACCGATTCGCTTGTTCGAAGGTTGCAACCATTGCTCTTACGTTGATTTTTGTTCAATTACCTCCTTCGTTGTTCGCGTTTGCAGATTTAAATTTTTCTTCACATATTTGTTATTATTTTTTTGGATTTTCACGTTATTTTTATGAATTTTTAACAATCAATGGATAGAAACATTTTCATATAATTAATGAAGTTTTCGGAGACAGATGCTTGTTCGCGGAAGAAAATATGGCGAGAGGGGGTGAATGATAATCGGAAACACGGCTGTTAACGTAGCGTTATGCACTCAAAACCATGAGGTTTCTAACCTCTAAAATATTTAAATTTCGTGGGCAGCCGAAATATGCATTTCCAATAATTAATTAATTACTGGTTTTATTCTTATGATTGGTTATTGTAATCTAAAATAATGAGATAATAAATTCTTAATGATTTTCTAACAATAACCTTTGAGAGGATGGCAGGTGTGACACACAATAGATGATTAAATTGAAATAAAAAATATTATTCATTCTCTAAGAAGACAGAATAGTTTTGTGAATCCCCAGGGTCATTAAGATTAACAAACCACTACTTGTGTAACGAATCTAAGTTCAAACGATTCAAATGAAAAATAATAAAAGTATAATGTTCTAGTTTTATTAACAATGCTACTGAAACAAATTTGAGTACTGATGCAGATTATTGGTATTATCTAATATATTATGAAAAAGGACAGGCAGTTGTTTTAGCATAAAAGGCTTTAAGTTGTTTGGGCATGGCACTTATCGAAATAAGACTGTCATTAAATGATTGTTTGGAATAGGACATTTCTTGCTATTTGAAACCCATTTCGCTACTTTTAAAATGATGTAAATATATAGTTTTGGCTTTTGGGAAATCTATTTGTGGCTTTCGCTGGCATACAGTTTGGCCAACCCTGATCTATTATATACATAATAGCACTAATTATCAGATACAATTATGAGAATATCAACAAGCAAAGCACTTAAAAATAAAAAAAGACACGTGTAATAGAAATATTAGTATTCTATATAAATTATAGAAAATACATGTGAGATTCGTTACATAAGTAGTGGTTTGGTAATTTTAATGACCCTGGGTATTCATAAAACTATTCTGTCATCTTAGAGATTCATTAATATTTTTTATTTCACACACACACACAAAAAAAGGGGGGGGACAGATTAAATATTCCCTACCTTGGTACTGGAATGATAACCTAATAATTTAGTCCCAGTTTCAAATTTAGTGAACGGGCTGGCTGTTTAAGCTGCAATTTAAATTTAACAAAGGGCTCATACTTTATATCTTATGAAAAAAATATCAGCATCTAAAGAAGAAATATCGTAAAACTATAAAAAAAAAATTTAAATTTAACAAAGGGCTCATACTTTATATCTTATGAAAAAAATATCAGCATCTAAAGAAGAAAATATCGTAAAAGTATAAAAATAAAATAAAATTTAAGTTTACAAAATTATACAGAAAATTAAATATTACAGAAATTATATAAAACAGAAAATAAATTCATGCAACCCAGTTACCGTACATTATCTTTTTCTCTCTTATCAGTTGACCTTGGAGGATCTATGCCAAACCATGACTTTTAAAAAAAATTTTGCGTAAGGTTTAGGATTAAGTTTTCTTAAACTTTTTCATTTAAGGATATTGCCGTTAAGTCTATAACACCTCTTCTTGTCAGAGAAATATTGTTCATCAAGCTAAAAGGTTATTCACACTCATGTACGAAATTCAGTAAGCAACATGTTTTTCTTTAAAAAAAAAGTTCAGTGAGCTTATAAATTAGAGGCAAACTGATCGAGCCTTCTAATCTCTTACCACTGTGTGTGAGCATTTTTGTGGTTTTCCTTAAGTGAATGTAAATATAAGCCTATTTACCGTAGAAAATATTTACGAAAGCATGCCTTTTTCAGCTAGTCCTCACATACTTTGCTTATCAAATTAAATAAACACACGAACCCTTTTTATTATTAAAATGATAAAGTAATTAATTTCCCATTACATGCATCGAAGCTTTTTAAAAGCTAGGATACTTTAACAGTTACAGAGTTAATTAATGCTGTGGTCTCAGTTATAAGTGAATAAACATCTCAATGTCACTGCTTGTGACAGAGCATTTGTTTCATATAAATCTTCTTATGCACTCATAAGCATGAAATAAACAAAACGGATGGCATGAAAATACCTAATCCATACAATCCTTAGTGACTGATATTTGACATAGTTTTTATGTTGCATCTGTGAAGTACACTGTCAGATTTGACCCAGTGAAATTGCGTTTAATTTCCGAAGACATCTTTGATAAAATTATGGTGTGAAAATTTAAAAGTGAAATTAAAATAAAAAGATAATTTGAACAGTAAAATTAAAAAAGAAATGTTATCCATAAATTGTTACTGATAATTAATGATAAAATAAACATTTTAAATATTCATATAATATATACATGCAATTCATATAAATATATCAGTTTAAAATGATTTGACCATATTTGCAATTTTATAACATTATTAAATGTGGACAAATTATTAAATAAACAAAATTTTACAAATTATTAAATATTATTACAAAACAAAATACAAATTATTAAATAAACAAAATTTGCAGCAGCGTTGGGTTTGGTTTGTTTAAATTATGGCAAAGCATGGGAGAGATATCTGCCTAAGAGAAAGGATGCCTTCAAGGAGAACTTTCTGAAGGGAACTGTTTTGGATCCATTTAAAATATTGGGAATACCATGAAAGCAATTATGCTACTAGCCCATCTGCTTGGCTAATCAAACTACCAGACATCAGTTGCTTTACCGTTTGGCTGCTGATGAGCTGCATATTATTTGCAAAACACTGAATAATAATATGTTCCTTGATTCTTGTTATGAGTTACATGCAAGAATGTTCAGTTCTGAGAAGAAAGCAAGTCTTTATAAAAATTAATATGCCAAATTTAAAGTGAAAATGTTGATTCTTTTGTGCAATACATTTATAAAATAAAAAAATAAGTATGAGAAGAATATAATTTATTACTAAAAAACATTTATGTAATCAGATAGTTGCAATTCAGGTTTAAATGAGAATATTGGCTGATTTCATTTATGTGATGATAATGGATTTTCTTAGTTTTGGAAGTACTTTGAAACTATTTAATGAAGATATTAATTATAAAAAAAGGTTTTTGATTTTATGCTTTTATAATTTTTTTAGAAACTGCACTGTTAAAAAGGAATATTTTGAAATTTTATAGCATTGAAAAATATTCAAAGACAGATCTGAATTTTACTAATTTTTTCCATTAAATAGTCTAGCTTCTTTGTGAAAAAAAGGGCTCATTATTACAAATATCTCATTATTAGATGATTATTTCACTTCCTTTAAGCTTAATATACTGTTTTCCATGCTAATTTTAATTTAATACAAATTTATTTTCGTATATCACGTTTAACAGGTTAATTTTACATCCATATGCTTAATATATAGTTTTTTCTGCTAACTTGAATTTATGTCGTTCATTTTTTAACTTATTTTGATTGTATGCACTAGATATCACGTTTACGCGGCTCACTTCGATGTGTTTTTAATAACCGTACGCCGCTTATCGTCGACGTCGATCAACCCTTGGTGAGCTTGGCGAGTAAACTGGAACGGTGCCAACGGGTGCTTTGCAGAAGTGCTTCCAAGAAACCTTATATCTGTGAAGCACGTAAGACATCATTTAGTAATACGGGTAATTTAAATAAGTATTTGCTTATTCATACAGGAGAAAAACCTCATGTGTGTGAGGTATGTAACAAATCATTTATTCAGAAGGGTCACTTAAAAACTGCAACGGGTTCTGAAGTACGCGAACTGCGGAGACAGCAGCTTGGCCAAGTCCGACATTTTTATGTGTGCTTTCCGGAAAAAAGCCTAAATTAATTTTAAAAATTTTCTGCGAAGTGTCTCGCCCTCAAATGTGACAGTTTTTAGTTGCAAAAGGGGTCTCATCTTCCTCGCTGTTGATTCTTCCGAAATCCGAAGGAAAACAGGAGCTTTCAGATAAGTAGCCTTATTTTCTCTAAACTAAATCAAATGTATATTATTGGAGTGCCTTCGAATTCATTTATTTGTTATAGTTGTAGGCCGCTGACATTAAATAATAGTTAGAAATTGCTTTATATCATATGCTTGTTTTTCCTGTAACCTGCTGTCCTTATCAGTAGACGCCGTCTGTTAGCACTCCCCATCTGGGCCCCTTTGAGGAATTTCTCAAGACGGGGAAAGGGGATCTTAGGCATCAATGAATGTAAAAGGTTGCAGTTTTAGTGTTTTCGATTGCAATTTTTCTTTCAGTTCGCAAATAAAGAAAACAATAAGATTAATTTATATTTCCTTGAATACATCTCTTAGAGTTATGAGTATATACTAATAAAGTGTGCCTCAACTTGTTAGACTGGTACAAATATATAGTAAACTATGATGGTTAAATTATTAAATAAATATAATGTTTAAAAGAAATAATTAACCAAAAAAAATTTTTTTCTGATATTTATTTATTTATTTAATCTTGCTGATATTCTTTCGCACTGTGTATGGCTTTATGATCTTGTCTGATGTTGTTTGCAAAAAAAAAAGTATGCATATTTTTGGATACCTCAATACTATATGTTACTTTACTATATGTTACCTCACTGAACTTTGTTTGGTCACAATCGTATTTAGGACATTTTCTTACTTCCTTTCCTTTTCTTTCTATAGGCCCTTTTTATTTTTTTTTCCTCTCCATTACTTTTGGGCCATTTTTTTTTAAGTTATTTTATCCCATATTTTTTTCCTGGCCTTTAGAAGTCGTATAAAATATACGAAGTTCCTTTTTACTCTCCTCTGAAATACGAAATTGCCCATTTTCTATATTCCTTTCCTTCGCACCCTAGCTTGATTTTTCGCCCATCGGTGCAGAAAGACTTAGCGGGTGCAAAATAAGACATCTGTCTTCTTTGTCTGTCTGTCTGTCTGCAACGGGTTCTTTGCCGAAGCGCCAAAGGATGCTTTGCAGAAGTACTTTCGGTTTGGATATTGTTCGGAGAACAGCCTTGACGCCAAAAAGGGAGAAGCAGCTTATTGTGGTATGGCAGGCGATAGTTGTCATTCGATGATGTACTTTCTCTAGGTAAGGTATATCTAGGTATATCTTTAGTAGCTTTACCTCTAGGGAGACAATTCTTCCGGTAGGGTGGCTTCCGACCTAAGGATCATTTGCCAAACGGAATACCTCTAGGGAGACAGCCGTAATACTTTTCCCTTGGTAAGGGATTATCTGTAGTATTACTTATTACCTGTAGTATTTATTATTAGTATTTATTATTGTAGTATAGTAATTAAAGGGAGAAACAGCTTATTGTGGTATGGCAGGCAATGGTTGTTATTCGATGACGTACTTCCTGTAGGTAGACAGCCGTAATACTTTTCCCTTGCTAAGGGATTATCTGTAGTATTATTATTTGTATTATTTATTATTAGTATTTATTATTAGTATTTATTATTAGTATTTATTATTGTAGTATAGTAATTAGTATTTATTACTGTAGCATTTATTCTGTAGTATTTACTTCCGTTGGCATGATGAAATGCCGCCCATACCCTTAAAGAAGCCAAGTTGGCGCAACCAAGGCTGTTCTCCGAACAACATCCCTCCGTTTTTCAATATCTTTCTCAGTTCATCATACCAGTGTTCAGTTTTCTTGGTAATATGGCTTGCAAAACGTTTTTTTTGTAAGTTTATTATTAAAGTTTTGCGCGTTAACTTTATTTATAAAATATCACGTTCTTTGCATTTACGCCACATAAAATTAGAATCAACAGCAATATCACAAAATATTTAAAAAGAACAAAACTTTAGAATTGCTAAAGCACGCACTCGACAGAGAAATATTTTATTCCGTACAATGTTGCCACTCCTCGCTTTCAAATCTTTGAGTTTGTTAATAAAAAAAAATTATGAACTAACAACTCGCGATAACATCAACTGAGAGCAGATGCTTCCTCTCCGGCCTTATACAGTTTTCACCCGACCGCGGAGATATTTGTAGTACTTTCTAGCAGACAAAAAGGCAGACGTCTTGCTTTGCATTCGCTAAGTCTTTCTGTACCGATGGGCAAAAAATCAGGCTTAGGTGCGAAGGAAAAGTATATAGAAAGGGGCCAATTTTGTATTTGAGGGGCGAGTACAAAGGAACTTCGTACATTTTATACGAGTTCAAAAGACCAGGAAGAAAAGATGTGACAAAATAAAATTAAAATAAGTGGTCCAAAAGTAATAAAAAAATGCTAGGCCTAAGAAAGAAAAGGAAAAGAAGTAGAAAATTTCCTAAAATACGGTAGAGTCCATGAGTGTAGCCAAAAGGATAGGAAGCTGTGTTTATTTAAATAAATAGTGTCTCCCAGATGTATGTAGTGAGTGTGTTTGGTAAAGTTGAATAGATGTGATGACGGAGGAAAATAATAATAATAAAAAAGATCTGATGTCCAATTACATAGCAGTTTCAGTCAAGAAGCTAACTTTTGCTAAGGAGCTCTGTCTTCTGCCTCCATCGTTTGCGATCGCAGCGCCTTCATGGATAATAGAGAGTATATGTCTAAAACCGAAAAACCTCTAAATTAGGAATGTAACGCTAAATAATTAAGTGTAATTGAGGTAGCTATAAACGTCGGCAAAGCCAAAAATAAGGTAAAATGATGTAAGAAATAATAAATACCTACAAATAAATAGGTAAAATAATGCTAAATCTGAAAGCAAGTTGGCATCTTGAAGTTTTGGCATAGATTTTGCTATCATAAGCGATTTGATTTTGTTAAGTACATAATGAAATCCTTTTAACATCTGGCTCGACTGAACAACCTTGCTTCTGTAAAGTACATGATATCACCATATTCGGCATTTACATTTTTGAGGAATTCCTGGAATTGGCAATGATTCAATTCCTTAGCCCTTTTCGCAATCTTGAAGACAATTTGTATAACATGATCCAATTTTAAAACTTCTCTGAATAAATGTTTTTGGTGTTTTATTCAGTGGTGCTTCACCAAACTAAAGTTTTCAACAGCAACGGCATCCTCTTCTGTTAATTTTACAAATCCGTCTTTTTTACCTGTCATAGCTGGGGGACCAGATGTGATTAGATAAGGTCAAGGATTAGAGACAAAGAACGTTGCCTTAATATTTTTTTCACTGCTTCAAATGAATCCTTAGATGTTGTTCTGTCTTTTGATGGTACTTTTAATGGCAGCCATTCATTTCAGTCACAAACTGTTGTATTCGTGAAAGCACCAATAATTATTAATAGCATTAATGTGCATGAACAGACAGCCAGTAGTGTTAATCCTAATACAAATACAAGCTTTTGTAATATGATGACCAAAAGGTGGTTTTAAATGCAGATATTCATTCAAGAATTAGTTTCATGAATGTAACAATAACATTACCACAAGGAAATGGACGAGTTAATAGGAAGAAACGGATACTTGGCATGTGAAATAGATCAGCATGAAGATAATATGTCCTACCTCTATTTTGTGGGACACCACAGCACTAAAAATCAGAACAAAGAAGACATTAACAAATTAAAATGACAATTCAAACGCTATTAGAGCACAATGTTAAAACACCAAACTGATTGTTTGCCTATATATTCACCCAACGTTGTAGTTGCACAAATGATATAAAAAAATGTAGAAAATAATTCCACAAACAGCTCGAAATAGGAATTAAGAACATCACACTGTTATATATGTTGACTTAACAAACATAGATATTAGATGATTTATTATTACTATTAAATCAGATAACTTATAATGACGGAGACGTTAACGCTACATCGTCGGCGGCAGGTGTCGAGTGAGGCTGCATAATGTTTGGATTGTTTATCCCATTGGATGTTTTTATCCCATAACCATTCGCTGTCTTTTCTCAAAAGTTGCCTTAACGAATGAGTTAGACTTGACAATTGAGGTGTAAATTTCGCTAAATATGTCACCGTTCCTAGAAATCGCTGCAAGTCTTCTCGCTCTTTTGGTTCTGCAAACTTTTCAATCGCTTGGACCTTCTTCGGATCAGGTGCGATGCCTTTATCAGACAGTACAGGTCCTAAATAAGTCACAGAAGTTTGAGCTAGCTGCGACTTTTCGATGTTAAATTTTTAATTAGCGCTTCTAGCTATCGTAAGTGTCTTGCGCAACAGCTTGCAATGTTCTCCGACAGACAATGATCCTAGGGCTAAATCATCAAAATATGGATTTATCTCGTTCTCATTGCTAAAAATTTCCTACATAGCCCATTGAAATTCCTCAGGTGCATTGTTTAGACCAAAAGGAAGAACCAAATATCTGAATCTTCCCCATGGCGTTGTAAATGTCGTCAAGTATGATGACTCCTTATCAAGCGGTAGTTGCCAAAAAGCACCCTTGGCATCCAAAATGTTAAATATTTTACATCCTTGGAGTTTTGTCATAAGGGCTTCTGTTGTGGGAATTGGATAGTGAGGTCTTTGAATAGCCTCACTGAGCTGCCTTGAATCTAGGCACATTCTCAATTTTTTTTGCCTATTTACCACACCCATGTTGCTCACCCATTCTGTTGGCTCATCAACTTCGGCTATGATGCCAGTCCCAACCATTCTGTTTAGCTGTCGCTTTACGATTTCGTGCAAAACTAGTGGCACTTTACGTGGTGCTGCAACATGAGGAGTATAATTTTCTCTTATTTTTATCTTTACTGGGCGATTTAGATTACCCACACCAATAAACACATCTGCAAATTCCTGTATCACTTGCTCTGGTGTCTCTTCATTTTGTTTGCTTTCTTGCTTGATTTGATAGACCGTTTCAATCAGATCTAAGCCCTGGCAAGCCTGAAGGCCCAAAATAGGAGATGAATCCAGAGTGGTTACCAGAAATTCGAGAGCTTTTGTCACTTTTTTAATTTTACATGTAAGATAGCACTCACCTAGTATTGGTACTTGGTTGTCACTATAATCCAGTACTGGTTGTTTAATTTTCTTAATTATTGGTTTCTCATTCCACTTTAACAGCTTACTCTTACGTACAATGCTAACTTGAGCTGCAGTGTCTAATTTGAAGTTCACTTCGTTGTTATTTACAGTGATCTTTTGGTACCAGACTGATGCTTTATTTGAATCCACCGCGTCAACATCCTTTACTTCCCCTGGGTAAATAAAGTTGGAGTCGCTATCTTCCGTACGTTCAAATGCACTCTCTGTCAACATCCTTTACTTCCCCTGGGTAAATAAAGTTGGAGTCGCTATCTTCCGTACGTTCAACGGCATGCACTCTCTGTTTTGGTTTGGCGCGACACATTTCCACCCAGTTATTTTTTTCACCGCACTTTCAGCAGACGATTCCAAACGCGGCGCACTTCTTTTGCTCGTGTTTTCTCCCACATCGCTTGCACTCTTTCACTTGCTTAATCTGGACGGGATTAGCGCGATGTTTGTTTTTCTCAGAGTGTCTACGGATATCTTATTCTCGCTCATTTCGGTGGCTTGCGCTTTGCTGTGTTCGGCCGCCTTGCATTCACTGATGATACTCTGCAGCGTTTATTTCGATCTATTTGTCTCTCGTATTAGTTGTTCTTGTATTAGCCCTTGCACTATTTTATCAAGAAGCATTCTATCTTATGCTTGCTCATACACTCACGTTTGTGAAAATTGCAACACCAAGAAGGAATCGTCATAATTGAATGCAATTTAATACACAGTTGAGTGGTAGTGGTACAAATAAATGATTAAATGTTCAAGGCAAACAAACAAGAACAGCTCAGA
>KK114846.1:34187-69981 GCA_000611955.2 Stegodyphus mimosarum | reverse complement strand
CTCGTTCAAACTCTGTAAGTTGTTCAAATCTCGCTCTCTTTCGTCGACGAGGCATAAGTACAGATTGAGTTAACGTTTACCACTAGCAGATAACCACCGATAACCATACACGCCTCGCTACAGCCGTCTATTTATTCGGATCCATCAGCCGTTCAGAGGGCGCTGCTCAGCATACGCATGCACTACGGATTTGCAATTCTAATCATTTGCATATCATGCGCTACTTTGCATTTCCTGAAAATTTCAGCTCACTCGCGTAAGTCCTTCATGGTGTTGCAATTTTCACAAACGTGAGTGTAGTTGCAATCTATTATTGCGCAACGTAGCCTTGAGTAAATGTACGTGAATGTCTCTCCTTTCTCTTGCATTATTTCCAGAAACTTGAATGATGCATAAACCTCATTCTGATAATCTGCGAAATATTTGTCGAATTCTTCTAGCACTTGTTTTAAAACACTTGGCTGCTGCCCGCTTCTGGCTTCAAATCAAACGATCGATATTGCTTTTTTAATTCGTCACTGCAAACATGTCGAAAAAGCACCGTTTTTGTGCTTTACGACTCTTAGCTATATCTTAGAGCCTCGATATAGTCTTCCTGTGTCTCCAAGCCTCAGATGGGTTCGAGACAGCGTCAAACGTTGACAACGTGAGCAGGTTATGCGCCATTTTGCTTCTAAATTTTTCAGATGCGATTAGTCCTTAAAATATCAATTTATGCATTAAATTCATGAGCAGGGTTAATTCTGACACAATGTTATATATGTTGACTTAACAAACATATATATTAGATGATTAGATTTATTATCACGATTAAATCAGGTAACTTATATATGGAGACGCTGACGCTACATCGTCGGCGGCAGGTATCGAGTGAGGCTGCACAATTGCCGTGCACTTGCCTGGGCCACAGTAAGGCCAGAGGTACTGTCATCTATCGGTCAGCCCAGCAATGAATGTCCTACACACACCAAGTGGACTCCATTGCTTAAACACACCTTGAAGCACTTGAAAATATAACATGGCTGGTACTAACTTCAACTTGAACAAGAAAGCAAGAAACACTAAACTCCATATTCTCATCTTGGCACAAGCAATACATATAAAAGGAAGCTAATCGTTTTGAGCTCAAGTCAAAAACGTTTTGGAACCACTCCTCCATTCATAATGTATTTGATTTTCTTCCCACTTAGAGCTTCGAATAACCCGTCCATCCATGTTCAAAGTCAATTTCAAACTCTGAGGTGCAACAGGGTGATTATAACTAAAGTTGCGATTTCAAAACGCTTTAAAATTACGGGTCAGAATGACTTGGTATTTTACCAGAAAAATTGTGGGGCAATGGAATATTATTTGGCAAAGGAAAAGTAGTTAAGATAAGTATGCAGATAGCTGGCATTATTTTTTCTTTCATAAAAAAATTTCCATTTCACGAACGTTCTCGTAAATCATTCTGACTACTAGTTTTAAAGCGTTTTGAAATCTCAACTTTAATTATAATCACCCTATATATGATTGGTGTGGGGTCTTGATACTTTTTATGAGCTTTGCGCCCACTTCGTGACCCTCGTTGATACTTTCCTTGAGCCGTGGGTTGAATATCCCCGAGGTGAAACATTTTTCAGTTTTCATTCGTACCAATATTTAGAGCACTGGGGTCAAATGACCCATTTATTTTTGAAAAGATATGCTGGTGATGCAGTTATTGCTAGTGCAATTGATACAGATTAAAAAATACTATTTGCGTATCTGTGACAATATTTGTATAAAAGATGTGATCTGCGGGCAGGCCTGTAGCGAGAATTTCGATAGCATCGATGAAAAACGTTGACGATGTGCTCAGTGATATGTGTGCAAAACAGGAAAATCCTATACAACACCTGAATTAAGATATCTATATAATTTTATATTAGCCTTGTAAAACACAATGCTTTTTATCTTACAGCTTGCAAAATTAAAACTAACACTGAATTAAAGGAGAAAAGAATTTAAGAAATAAATATTTTATAAAAAATTATTTTAGTTAAATAAAAAATATTGAGAAAAAAATTTTTTTTTACTTTCACAGTTATTAAATTTCGCACATCAAATATTTTCATTCGAAATAAAAATAATAGGATTGAATTAGGGTAAAAAGTTTAATTGTCGATGGTTCTTAGATCTTGTGATAAGATTTTTGAGCTGCTTAATAATGTAAAATAGGGAAATGCAAAATTTTGCGACGTTTTACCCTAATATCTCAAGAACTTGTTGGGCCTAGAGCAAGCATGTTTCGTATTTGCTCATGTAGGGGTGAGGCTAATGGATATTCAAAATCGCTGCCGGTGTCTGTCTGGGTGTCATTGCACATCAACGCCGAGCAGGAAGACAAAATTATAACAGTCCTCGAGCTATCTCAGTCCATCTCAGCCTCAAAAAGATGAGAACATTAAAACAGTTTAAAGCATTTACCTGAAAATTTATCATCTTTCTCTTTAAATAATAGGAAAAAACTGCTGACATAACTGTTGTGGAAGACTAAAAACATTCAAATGTTTCCCTTTATACTTCCTTTATACGAAGAATAGGAAGAAACTCAATTTCTACTCTCATGTTATGATCCAAATGATAAACATTAATACTGACATTTTTTAACAAACCGTGATTGCAGATAAAATATGATGCTTTGATTTTGATCTTGAGATAAATCTCCAATCATCTGCTTGGTTGGACAAATTTCACCACAGCCTCACCTTGTCGGTGATCTTTTTTTTTATTAAAAAAAGAATAGTTCACAAGGAGTATTTTCCTGAGGGACAAATGATGAGCACTATATTTTATAAATACGTAATGATTTCATAATGAAAGGACTTCTGAAGAGAATTCAGTTTGAGAGAATTAGGCCTAAGAAAGTTCAAATCAATAATTAGTTTCTGCTGCAGGACATTAAGACGTCGAACCGAATACAGAATTTTATTTTCATAAAGCAGTGTCGAAAAAAACAAAATGTCGCGTTTCTCAATGATTCCCTTCATTCACTAGATTTGGGAATTTGAGGCTGCTTTCAAGTCTGTACAGTGAAGTCTTATCTGACAAGATATTTTTAATGGACTTTAATAGTATTTCATAAGATGAGTTCTGTGAAGGAATCAATAGCTATATGCCTCATTGTATAGAATTATGAGGATGGTATTCTGAAAGCTAGTATTCTGGTTTTCTTCAACTTTTGATATTGTGTAAAGTTGGTCCTGAAACTTTGTAACCCTTGTAAGTATGTTTGTAAACTTGTTTGCAAACTTTGAAATATTTATGTATGTTTTTTACGTATAAGATCAATTAAACATAGTGCATAGCTTGAACCTTGTGAAATTATGAATATATCATATATGTTTTTAAAATTTTATTTTTGATGGCAAGGCAAAATAGAAGTTCAAAGACAGAACATAACAGAAGTGACCGAAAGTCATTGCCCAATACAGTCTCTGGCACGCTAATATCGGGTGGCCTCGGAGTCATAAACAAGAAGTGCCCCTAGCGACGAAGGTAAGCTCTGAGGTGTCTCCCTGAAACAGCTGGCGACTGAGCAGGACGACGTCAGCGATTTACTTGTGTGGGAAGGTCTTTTGGAGTTGGTGTAGGCTTTTCTGTCCCAAGGGGATTAGAAACAACAACAGGTATGCTCTGTTCATAGGTTCCACAACACCACATAGTTGGCAAAATGGTTGAGCAAATATACCAATACAGTAAAGTTGTCCGCCCAGGCAATCATGGCCTGTAAGTAGCCGAAAAAGGGCCGCAGCAGTACGCGGTGGATATTCTGGCAGGCAAACGATCTTCAGCCTTCCATTGTTTCATCTTAATATTATCCAATAATTTCAACTGATGTCTTTGTTTCAGAGACTCTTTTATGTTTTATTTATTGAGCGATATTACATATCCGAGTTTGCTGATTGTAATAGTGATGCACCTTCCGTATAGCACATGTATTTCAGTTTATTCAGAGACTATGTTTTAAAAACTTGTTATGTGAAGCAGATGACGCGGTAATGTTCTCAATTGCTAACTTTCGATGAAAAATGAGAATTGTATCTCGTACGTTTTGTTGCTTCAAATGAGAACGCATGAGATTTACTTGTTTACATAGAAGAAAGATTATTAAATCGTGATGTATGCTGAAATACTACAAATTATCATTTACATGATTTAGGCAATTTATTCACCTTTTTTTTAACTGCCTTTTTATTCAGTAAATTCAAATCCAAACTACAGAAATCAATTCAAAATTGCAGTTGTCTTGAAGATTGTAGTTTTGATATTATAAAACAGAAAAATTTCTGTTTTTTTCATTGCAGTTTAATGCAGCATAATCCGTACAAGAAGAGTGAATATAAGGATATATTATCTATTTTTTATTTAGCCTAATAGCCTGCTACGAAACAAGAATTAAAACAACGATGCAATGTAATGAACAAATGTGGATTTAAAAAGATATTCAATAGTTGATTTAAATAAATATCTCTAAGTATCATTTTTTAGTTTTGATATTCATTTAGCAAAACGCATTTATTAAGCCCAAATAACTTGCTGTCTGATAAGGGAACACAAATAATTGCTCTGCATCTTTTAAAGAAGCTTTCATTTTCAAGCTGATTCAGAATAGAGCTTGTTAGCATTAACATCATAAACCTCTTCAGATAATAATCCCTTCTTAACGTATATTAATGTTTCAAAACCATAACCTAAATTTATTTTACCATAAGATATTTATTCCGCTTAAAATCTTGCTAAATATTTTTTATTTATTGAACCGAAATACAACTAAAGCATCTGCTTTTTTTAACATTAAACAATAAACCTAAAACTGTGTTCCTTGTTCTAAATAGTAACTGTTATACACTGTTTGGGAAATGTTAAAAGACGAAAAAAAATTGCTTATTGATTTAAGATTTCAACCAGTATCTAATGGTTTAGTTAGTTTCGTTAATTATGTGCAGCTGAACGTAAAAGTTGACTTTTGAGCATAGGTTAACGCATGAATTGTGCAACTGACAATGCATCCGACATGGTGTTGCGCAACATAAATTTCTTCAAATTCGGATGTGTAGTGTTTATTTGCTTAATTGAGCTATAAATAAGGCAACACAGACAATGACCTGTTGTATTGTTTAAAGTTAATGTATTTTCTGAAAGTAATCTATAATCATTAATTTGTAAGATCTTTTATTTCTACTCACAGTGTACCTTCGTGGTGTAACTTCAAGCACTTTCGGCTAGCAATCGAGACGTCTAGAAATCGAATCTTTCCGAACGTCTTATAATGAGCATGTCCACTTGTTCATCTTTCTCACAAAATGCATTCCAAGCTTATTAATTTTTCAACATAATATAGGTGATTCCCCAAGTTATCACATCAAACAGGTTATCTGATTCTGCAACTATTCTGTATGCTTTATTCTTAGTCCGTAAAACTTCCAAACGGGCAGTTGCTAAATGTTCATGTACCATGTGTCCAGAGATCGAAATGAACTCTCTTTAAAACCTTCTGTAATGAAGATGGCATCATTTAGTTAAAGTAAATTTTTCTACAGTTTGAGAATGGAAAATAGTGCAACTAGCATCTTTATTTGATAATTATTTAAAATTACATACTAATATCATAAACATTGCAGACAAAATATTATGTAACAAGCAGGTACTATAAACCTACAACGTAAGCGCAAGTTTCTGCCACACAACTCACTCCTATGAACAAAACGAAGACGGAAGTTATGGATTCTTGAATGAGTATTAAAACCTTGATATCAGTGTGAAGCCTTGATTTTGGTTCGTAAAAGTATTCGTAAGCTGCAATGAGACATTACCGACTCAAAAAAGGAGCCACAGTGTTTGGCCGGGGACAATGCTACAAATCTGTAGCAAATACTCTTGGCTATCACAGTATCTGCTGTAAGGATAATGCTTCAGCAAAGGCTTTTGTCTCTATCAAACAGTTCCAGCTTACCCACTGCAACAACTTAATCAAAAATCAGGCATAGGTCCGTTCACAATCAAGCAGTTGCATTCAATCAGCGTAATGCTGGTTAAAAATTGATACCATCACTCAAGATTTAGTGCCATGTTAGGTGCATGGTTATCGTAATGGACAATAATGTACATAAATTAATTATTCTTTTCTATAGACGAATACTAAGCATTCATACGTAGAGATGCTTCATAAAACGAATGTCAATTTAAAGAAATGGTCATGGAGTGAAATATGTTCCACATCATGAAACGTACGCAAATATAGTCTCAAGTTTTGATACATCAAATGCGTAGTTTTTATGTTCTATTCAGGCGAAGTGTAAGCACAGGCAGTGTGTTTATGTGTTTTAAAAATTATAACGAGCAGCGGAAGGAAAAAGGATACTATTAACACTGAATCCTGCAAATGCTCTCTAATAACTGTATCAAAAAAGTGGCTAATTTAATATATTTAACAATAAACTTTATCTTTAGAAAGTGGAAAATAGTTTTACACATATACATTTGGTAAATGTTCCGATTTAAGAAAGTATGCCTGGCATACGTCTTCGACAACTTGCTCTGGAGCAGCACCACACGCTTTCGATGAAATTCGTAATCATTGTTTCCTATATCTACCTAGCAAGAGGCTTAATACACGTTCAATTTCCTATTCTAATTTTATTGTTGTTTCTTTTTAAGATTTTTTTCCCTAATTCTTTCGAATTGCAGCAACACTGTCATACACATTAGCAATGCTTTCAATAGACTGGCTGGATCAAGAGCGTGGTGATCGAGAGCATGTTTATTTTTGACCCTTGTGTTCTCAAATGTCTTCCTCAGTCCGTGAATTGTTCTTTCGTTAGTGTATTTCATCGTCGAAAGACTGCGCGAAGTTTCTCAACAGTCTGCTGATAACGTTAGCCATTCAAATGATGAGTTTTCACAGTCAAAACTTACTGCGCCTTTGTGTAACGCTCCATATGAACTAAGCTGCAACGAAAGGCAGAAATGAGCTGACAATGATAAAATTCCAGCGTTGTCACGTTAAATCAAAAGTACTTTGGGAAGTTTACTACGTTCAGCTCTTTTGTTGGGACACTTTGTATAAAGCTGAGGAACCCATGAGGGATATTTCTTCTGTTGAGAAAGATAGAATGAAATCCATACGATCTACAATAATTTTCCATCCAAATACCTTCTACAATAATTTTGAACTATCTGAAGAAGTGGGTATCGGTCTAGCCCATAGTCAAGGGTAGCATACAAACAAGCTAAGGTGACCAGAGCGACATATACGTTTAATGTAAATACCTTCTTCTACTTCAGAACCATCCTGGAGAAGCAGAAACAGTTTCTCTAATTGTAAACAATTTCTTGAATTTCTAAGAAAACTGTAGACATCTTAGAACCTCTATTAACAACTTCCTGAAATCTGCAAACAAAACAAAAGGGAAAAAAGGCTGAAAACAAAAGTATAGAAAGACAATGAGAGCTTAATTTTCTACCTCTAACGGTTAACAAAGGAAGCTCATACTAAATTAAACTGAAGAACTGTGGAACAGGCTATGTATAATTTAATATATTTAACAAAAATATGCACGTAATGGTTTACGTGCATATTTTTGTAACTAAAAATTAGCAAATTCATAACATTTGCAACATTAATTTGGTATTTTTAATGGTTGATGGAATTATTTTTAAGATGTCTGGCGGTTTTAGATTAAGTTATGAATGGATTAAAATTCTACTCAATGAAAATTATTTCAGTTATTGTTCTGTGTTCTTGGGATGGTTTGCACTTGCTACGAGATTCACTACACTGTCACAGTGAGTATGAATGACTTCTGCAGTAAAATTAGGTTTTTAAGCTTAAAGTACATTCCGTTTAAGAAAAGTGCTATCAATAGTTCCAAAACAATTTAAATTTTTCATTTAAATCTCTGAAAGTAAGATTGTGGGATTAGGTTGCAAAAACTTAAAACACTTCAAGCTTTCGATATGTTTTTTGAACAAAGTGATAGAGCAGTTAAATCAATGAATGAAGAAAGTCAATGAAGGCGAATGCTGAAAGTCCGAGCCATAATCCCAGGTAACCTCCGATGTAACTGAATGCTTCAATGGTCTAAAAAAGAAAACAACGAACTATCAATAAGATTAGCACAGCTTTTTGTATCTGTAACACGTTCATTCAATTAACGTAATTTTAACTGAAAAAATGCTATATTTGAAATCTTCACACACACACACACATATATATATAGCTATATATATACACTAGCTGATACCCGCCCGCTTTGCTGGACACATTATCTATTTGAATGTGAACCTAGACTTCTTATATGGACGAAATGTCTAATTTCGAACTGATAATAAATGCAAATTTTTAAATTTAAAGTCGGGAAATATAGTGCCAGTCAGTGAATCTGTCTTACACAGATTTCCACATCACCCATGAGGTACTGTTTATTGAGATGCTGTACTGTACTGTGTACTGGAAATCAATGTTAGATATTGATTGAGGCTTTGAAACTAACACAGATACATTTTCCCGAGGGTGTGGCACTGAAAATGACACGTATTTTCATTTTGTTTCATATTATTATCATTCAGATTAACGTTATCACTATTTGAAACTGTCACAGACAGACTTTCTTGAGGTTGCGACACTAAAAATGGCACATTTACTTCATTTTGTTTCACCTTATCATCACTAAAATTAACTGGGGCACTATTTGTTAATTCAACTATTTCAATATAAACATCAAAATGACCACTATTATAGTTTCCCATAAAACGTAATATTTTTGTTCCCTAAACTGCTTTACCAACGGAAGCTATACGGCAGCAGCTACCTTGATACACTTCGAACTGATAAGGAAATAGCTCTGCAGCCGCCATTTTATCACATACAGATCCATACGTGTTTGGCTTATATAGTTTAGTAAAGTATAAATCTTCAGTATCATAAGGGGGCCAGATAGCATTTGAGTGTAGCATTTAGACCGATTCCAGTTGTTAAACACGTGAGAAACAATCATAATTCTCAATTCGTATGCCATCGATATGTCACCGTACACCAGCAAAGACAGAGACGAAAATAAACGTGCTTCGTCACCAGGAATTCTAAAAATTTTGAAAGGAGTACGTATTTCGTCTATCAAAATATATTCAACACCCATCCTGAAAAATATATATGAAAAGTCAATTTACTATTAACCTAAAATGAAACAATATTTAAGTTACAAAATATAACTAAAAATATTTTTTTAAATCAAATTATTTAAAAATTCAATAAAAAATACTAACACAAAAAACGTACAGTAAAATTTGTAAATAAACTCATCCCTCACACCAACTGAAACTTATATGCGGCTTAAGTGTCTGTTTGTCGCTGATAGTTTATTGGTTGCTTGCGTAACTGTACTAGCCAATGAAGTTGCCACGGCGTTCAAATAGTAAAATTAATTTTATCACAATACTTATCATTGTTTTAATTAAATTATGATGGTATTTCAATATTTTTAATTCATACAATTGGTTGCTTATTACGCATTTAACTATATTTACATACGAATTACCTAGAAACTTGCAAACTTTGAGAAATTAAAGGAGACGAAACCAACTAACGAGTTGTGCGTAGTACATCTCATCAGGTAGGTTTACCCAAACTCCTATGTTAAACATCCTTTCGCGTAGAGTTTAAAATTTTGTCAAATTTTATTCCGATAGTGTATTTTAAACTGAATTTTCAGCTGAACGCAAACTGAGCGTGTCAGGGGGCAAATTGAACATTTGTTTGCATTAGCAATCATCTGTTTTGGAAATGGTTTATAACTGAATGCAAATTGAGCGTGTCAGGGGAAAGGTGAACATTTGTTTGCCTTGATAATCATCTTTTTTACATAAAAACTACGTCTTAACGTAATTTCTTTTAAAAATGCCTCCTAGAAAATACAGAACCGAAGAGGAGAGAAAAGGAGCTAACAAAAACGGCTTTCTCGACAAAAAGAAACCACTGAGCAAAGAAAGAAATGTACCGCCAGTGGTTTCCTTCATTGCATTCTACTTTAAGTTATTAAGCAAGTAGAAGGGGGAAACTCCGTGGGGCAGGAAGCAAAGGGGCGTCCTCGCCGCCTGCCCTGGGAAATTCAGTTTGAATTAGCAGACACCTTTGCACAAATCAATTTAATTACAATTTATAATATCTGGAACAGCGGCCATTTCGCATGACCGCCGGGTTTTCTAGTATGGATATATATATATATATATATTGGGAACCAATTAATAATTGTTATTATTATTAGTATGAAACTAACGACTTTTTATTACATAATAAGTTCTTTGCAACTTATTTACTAAGCTTTATTTACTAAGCTGAAAATAAGAGTAAACTCTGGATTTCGATAAATGGGCGTGCTGTTTCATACCAATGTTAAAAAATTTCAGCCGAGAATACTGAAATATAACATTTGATTTCATTTGCACGTTAGCGTCATTTCAGATAAACATTATTACATACAAATACAAATGAACGAAATAATGGAAATAAAAACTTAAATTTCATTAGTCTGATACATTTGCGAAAGCATTCATGAAATCATAAAATCGGTTGATTTTCATAACTTTGTTTTCACATGAGGTATCACAATAATGAACTTTAAAAGTTTTATTAACCATATTTCGTTTTTTAATGACTGTGCCATGCACTGCTAGAATGAGGGATGGGCAATAATTCTTTTTCCCCGCACGTAAAATGATCTACTATCCGTTTCTTCATAGTATTCCTTCCAGATGACTGAAAGTAAATGAGTGAAGCCCAATTTAAGAAATGATGAAGATAAGTGCAGCTGAACTATGATGTAAAACGAACCTGCTCTTATAATTAAAATTTTTTGTATTTGAATGTAAACGGGGCTCAGGTCTTGTTAGTTGTAGAATTTATAAATTTGTAACAGATCTTTAAGGACCTTTATCCAAGTCTGTTAAATTCCGGCATGAACAAATATAGGGATTTATATTTATTTTAAATAACCAGTTAAATTTAGTTTTAAGTTACTTTCCTATAAGATTGGAAGGAATGCAAATTCTACGAGAGAGAGAGAGAGAGAGACAGAGAGACAGAGAGAGAGAGAGAGAGAGACAGAGAGAGAGAGACAGAGAGAGACAGAGAGACAGAGACAGAGAGAGAGAGAGACAGAGAGAGACAGAGACAGAGAGAGACAGAGAGAGAGAGAGACAGAGACAGAGAGAGACAGAGACAGAGAGAGACAGAGACAGAGAGAGACAGAGACAGAGAGAGACAGAGACAGAGACAGAGACAGAGAGACAGAGAGACAGAGAGACAGAGAGACAGAGAGACAGAGAGACAGAGAGACAGAGAGAGAGAGACAGAGAGAGAGAGACAGAGAGAGAGAGACAGAGAGAGAGAGACAGAGAGAGAGAGACAGAGAGAGAGAGACAGAGAGAGAGAGACAGAGAGAGAGAGACAGAGAGAGAGACAGAGAGAGAGACAGAGAGAGAGAGACAGAGAGAGAGAGACAGAGAGAGAGACAGAGAGAGAGAGAGAGAGACGGGGAAATCTCTGTGCGCGATTGTACGCAAGCTTCCGCTTAGCAGTTATTGCTGGTTAGACTTGGCTTAATAGCTATTACCTTGCTGCCACTAGACTCATCTACGCGCTGTAGGATACAGAATTGTATGAGCCCTAAAACTTAATTCCACTACTTGTGAATATCTCCAATTTTGAGTTTTGATTCTACTGTTTCAGTTACCGCCCAGGTTGAGGCGTAGTATGCTAGCGTCAAGTTGACGCACTATAAATAATTTAAGAGTTTAATAAAGGGTACGTTTGACCCTTCTTCGGTGCGATCACTATTTTACCAGATTCTACACAACAGATAGACAGTAGAATCTTACAGAGTTTAAGCCCAAGTGGAGGCTTTATGCATACTCCGAGTTAGGGGTTGATTGTATTTATTCTGAGAAATAAAGGGTAGTTAACCCTTCTTAAGTCTTACGTGTTTGTTCACACACTGAAACGATTATTCGCCGGTTAGTGTTCGTGGTGCTCTAAGTTTGAACATTGGAATTAAATAAGTAAAACCCCACAGTGTTAAAACAGGCTAACGGGGTGGCTGGGAGGAAAGACTGTCGTCTGCTATTGGAGCACGGCCAATCCAGCATTAGTGAAGAAAACTATTAAGAAGCTTTCGTACATTCCTAGAAAAAAAGGGGCTGAGCACATATAATTTCAAAATGGGACCATCATAATTGGTGTTCAGCTAGGATAACAAAAAGGTTTCCAGCATGTCTAGAAACTAGTCACAGATTACAGTTTCTTATTCGAAGAAAAATGGGCTGCGCACGGAAAATGTGCACGAAACTCACGCTGCACTGAAACCATAGATATGGATACTTCACAATGGAACACACAGAAAGTCTTTTCCTGCTGCTGAGCCATCTGGGAAACTGACGCTGCGGCTGCACAGTAAGCAAGACAAGCAAACAGCAGAGATGACACATGAAAAACGTGGACAGTTAGGAATGTTTACAGTTTTAGTTTTACCACGGGAAAAGTAATACATCGTTTCACTATTAATTTTTAAAATCCCATGATTCATTAATAAACACCCCGTATTTCAGAACACTACTTTTGGGGGATTATTCAACGCTACTTTTAATAAAAATTTTGATGGAATGGAGTTTACTAAATGCCGGGATAATTTTAAATTTGTACATTTCATAACGATAAATAAATATCTTACAAATGCGTGTTACTAAACGTGTTACTTCAATTCGTGGCTTATGTGAAATGACTGTTAGCGGGGGCTCCTGCAAATACAGCTCCACAAGTGCAGAACTAAAATAGTAATATATAATATAAAAATCCGAGAAACTCTAAAAGAGTTCATATTTGTTGTACGATTAGAGTGAAACATTTTCAGGGTTATTTCAAGCACTGTTTTTGTTTTATTTATTTTTTCCATAATGCTTTTGTTCCTAAATTAAAAACTAAAATTTTATTTCTTTGATTTCAAACACAAACTTTGCATAAAGCAGTTCCTAATCTATAGCATACATAAAGCAGTTCCTATCAAACAACTGTCTTTGAACATCAAGGAAAAGTTTAAATAATTAGATGCTAATTTAAATTAATATTTACAAGCTCCAATTATTAAGCGTTTCCATTTTTCATAAAGGAAATTATTATACATAGTAGCATGGCAAGACATTTTCGCTCTTTCCTATGTATATATGATATTAGTGTGGCACCTCTATTTCACATTTTGCTGCTAAGTATTTCCCTCTAATTTGATTTTGAACAAAATTTGCAAATTCTTTCCAACTTTAAAGCAATTAGTTTTGATTTACAAAAATGCTCGTTTGGCAATCAAGTACAAAAACAAAATGATCGTGCTTATTCTTCATAAGTGCTTATTTTCACAATATATCTTATTTTTAAATCTTGATTCTGAAAATATTATTTTATTTATTAAATATGAGGTTATTATTTCAAATATTCTGAGATATCTCAAATGATTTTCAAACCACCTGTTGGGGGGGGGTGATTTTACGTTTGAACGATTTCTGGAAGGATAAAATACTTTTCGGACTTTTAGGGAAAATTTTTAAAATACTTTTCGGACTTTTAGGGAAAATTTTTAAGTTAACAGGTTTAAATATAGTTTTATTGACCAGTTTTAAACTTACTTCAAAAATTTTCAAGCCTCTTTGGCATACAGTAACTGAACTGAATGTTTCAAGTGCAAAATAGAGAATGTTATTGTACTTACTCTTTGACAATAAAGTAGTCTGGACTATCCTCTGGATACTGTAAAAAATAAAGTAATAATAAGTATTTACAATATTAAACAATTAATACACAACAGTAATAGCTGTTTTATTCTAGTATCTTTGTAGATGTTGCCCTACCAGAGGCCGATTTGTTAAAGACCACTTAAATGCTGATTATTTGACCTGCGTTCGAAATGAAGCGAACGGGCTGGTTGCAGGGAGGTTTCGTAAATCTTCCAATGTTTAACAAGAATGTAAGCCAGTTTTTCTAACAAAATCTACAATAAAATCATCCCGGTTCTGAGGTAGATAAGCACTCGTACGACTTTGCCACAATCCAATCCGTCACCCTATTTCACAATTTTGCATAGCTTTAATATAAGACTTTTAACATATAAGAATTTATATTCTTCATTTGTTAAGTTCCAAGAGAAAAATTCTTATAGGCTTATCGTTACTTTTAAACTGAAGTCGCATACTGAGATCAGATTAGAATTTCTTTTCAATTTTTAGCCCAAAAAGGCGCTAGCCTAGAACGGCTATTAGTCTCGAAACGGCATTTTGGGTCGAATCACTTTCCAAATTGTTGCCATCAAATATTATCGCCCTGTATTATAGTTAAAGAAATTAAATAATGAAGAATCTGCATGAGTGTAGGTACGCTTTTCGTACTGTAAAAAAACAAAGGTACCTAGTCATCAAATTTTGAATAACGTAGTCCTGCTTTCGAATATGGGCAACTGGAAGCCCGAATCTTAAATTTCGAATTTGTTTTATTATCTATTTCATATTTTGTAAAACTTTAACGAATTTTTGTTTAAGAAACTCAATGATTTCAAAGCAAGCAGTGGCAACACACTGCGAGAAATAAAATAGTTTTATCTACAACTCGCGAAACTGTCTATCGGAAACTCTCAGGATATGCTGTTTTTAAATATGTTTAGTCCAAAGGAGTGTTAGCCCAAATGTTCTCGAAACGTGTATGACGTGTAACGTTAGAGAATTGCACAATCTATGCAGCGTAGGAATCTAGGAATTATGCACACCTCGCTAAAATAAACTAACATAACGACAATAAATTTCAAACAATACGATGTACACAGCATTCCGTTTTAACTTAAAAGAAGCATCAGAAAATTGTACAATCTAGGCATCGCGCACAGTCTCGGCATTGCTCAAAAATCAACAAAATATACTAAAATAACTAAACTAAATTACAAACAACTCAAAAAACAAAAATAACGACAGAAATGCATAGTAGAAAAGAAAAATCAATGTGCGTAATATTGTACAAAATAAGAATAACAATATAATAAAATGCACTTACCATTCTGAATGCTTCTTCAAATAGCAGAAATATCAATTTCAAACATCAGCAAAACTCATCAATTTCCACCACTTTATCCTTCCATGCTATCTTCTGAGACACAGAGCGTACAAAGTCCAGCATAGATTAGTGAATAAAATCCGCATAAACACATTCATGAACGAAAGACTCCTTAATAACTCCAACAACGTACCTTTTAAAATTAAATTTACCTTGCACACAATCCAAAACACGCCACTGAAATTTTGCCACCACGTCTTTCATTGCAACATCAGCCATTTCAAAATGCCCACCAACCCAATCAACCACTGTAGCAATATAAAGTTTCAAAGCCGAAAGGGTTGGCATACAAACAACATCGTGCCAGAAACCACTGCAGAACACACAGTCGCACCGAAAACCAGCGAAGAACACATATCGCCACATTTGGCGACGCCATACTGACGACGCCACATACGACGCCGTCTGAGGGCGTACATAAGAGTAGTACCGAAATTAAATAATGAGGAATCTGCATAAATGTATATATGTTTCTCGCATTATGATAAAACAACGGTTACCTAGAACCATCCAATTTTGAATAACGTACGTCTCTACCCGAATATGGGTATCTAGAAGCCCAAATTTGGAATTTGTTTCATTATCTATTTCATATTTTGTAAAGCATTTATGAGTTTTTGATTAAGAAACTCAACGATTTCAAAGCTGGCAAGGCATCACTGTACAGAAAATTAAAAAAAAAAAAAAATTTATCTCCAGCTTGCGAGACTATGTATCGGAATTTCAAAGGTATGCTCTTTTAAAATTATTTTGCGATTTTGTTGCTGAGTTGAATTTTGCGGTTTAAGTGCGAAGAACATAATATTTAATAAATAAAGGTAACATACAGAATGTTAAAAAAACGCCCCTTTGGATGTAATTTGAAACCTGAAAGCTTTCACCTTTTTTTCTCTTTTTTTTTAAATTTTATTTTTTGCTGCTGTGTAGGTGAATCGTTAACAAGTGACTATGTGAATGTTATTAGAGAAAGCGCAGTGTATTCATAATCTAAATTCAAAGTCCCGATTCACAGTCCAAATCAGATAAATGGCGGCCGAGCGGTAAAGACGCTGAACACTGGTAGTTTGGTCCGAGGTTCGAATCCCGCCAACGGGCTGGCTGCATGGGCGTTTTCGTGGTTTTCCCCATGTGTAACGTGTATACGAGCCAGTTTCCCTTAGAAAGTCCTCCACGAAGGCATCCCTCCCCTTAGGCAGATAGCCCTCGTGTGCTTTGCTATAATTGAATAACCAACCAAATCAGATAAATGGGAACAGCGCTTTCCTGTTTGCGCACATGCAAGTATAGAAGGTGGGCAAAATACTAAAGTAATGAAGACAGAGTAATTAAGTTCCTTCGCCTAAGATGTACGGAAAATATGCGTCAAACATAACCTTTTCATATCCGAAAATGACGAATCGTTTGCAATGAAAACAGTGAATTACTCAATCAAACTGTCTAAAAACACAATGTTTCATTTTAAATTTTATCTAACAGCAAAATATTATTCACAAACTGGAGCAGTTGTTTCTTGCCGTAAAGTAGAATTCTAGGAATGCAACGTTATTTTTAGTGCTTACGTGACATTTCTTGCCATTGTTCTTATCTTTTAATTATTTCCGCTACCCGCTAATTATAAACAGCTGTTTCCTTTCGCTATTTTTGAGTTAAGTCACATTCTGTTACAGAAAGCATTGATAGAAAGTATCAGTTATATATTTATGATTGTAAAGCTGAGTTTTTATTTAAACATTTGCTTATTTAATAAGAAACTAAAGTTGCTGAAAGAATGAAGAGGATATTCTTGTTTATAACAGCTCTGATAACCCCAGGATCTTTGGCAAATGGTTATCATGGTAAGCACGTATAAATATTAGAGAGAGATTATTTTAAAGTTCAAATTTTTCTCATATCATTTTGTACATTTATACAAAATTATTTTAAAGTAATATTTGGAGAAATTCAACTTATTTAACAAACTTGATATTTGAAGTGTTAAAAATAATGTTTTGTCGATTGAAGAAGAAACCGAATTTCTTTGCTCAGAAGGAAATTCTTGTGTGGCACATTATTATGAGTAGAATAATTTGTTGTTAAAAAAAAGAGAACTTACCATTTTACTGTAAACAATGAGTTAAGAATTTATATTTGAAACGACAACCGAGGGAAACCTTATTTTATTACGTAAAACCTTCTAAAAGCTCACTCATTTAAAACATTTTAAGATGTTTGTTTTCACACATAACTTATGATTATTAAATTATCTTAGCTACTGAATAATATTTATAATGTTAAAATAATTATATTACCAGAGAAATCATAATAAATTTAAAGTATAATTTTTGAATGCACGGTTCAAACTTGTATCAATATTTGTAAAAGCATTTCAAATGTTTATCATTTATCAATCATATTTTTGGAAAACAATAAAATGATATAAAAAAGTGGCTTTTCCAAAACTGTGGAAAATCTTTAACTTACGTAGTTGTTTTAAAATTTACGAATTAATTGTGATTGGTTTGGTTTATTTAATTACGGCAAAGCGTACAAGGGCTATCTGTATAAAGATAGAGATGCCTTCGCGGAGGACTTTCTAAGGGAAACTGGCTTATATATGTTACGGTGAAACACCGAATTCTGGAGAATGTCGACTTTCACCGTTGAATGTCAACATTCACATAGTCGCTTGGTGTATGTCTGAAATACTTTCCAAATACTCTTATCTCTGACTTACACCGGTAAATGTCGACATTCACCATGTACTAATGGTGAATGTTCAACATATAATAATGTTACTTCTCCGTAATTCCGTTGCGAAAAAACGCACTTGAGATTTAAAATAAGATTTTACTAACATAAGAACTTAAAACGCACAGTACATTCAAACTGAGAAAGGAAAATAATAGAAGTTAAAAACTTACTTAATTATACAGTACGTTCTAAATGAGAAAATAAAATAATAGTAATAAAAACTTACTAAATTATGTGATTCAAATCTTGTTTATTGCAACAACTTAAACTATTAAGACACTTTGAATTGCAGAAGAGGACCTTGCTTTTTTACAACTGCATTTATGGGAAACAGCCAGTCGCTTCTTTGTGTACTCCTCTCTTTTCGACCTACACCAGAGCATATCTGTGATTGTCGACATACACCGGTGAGAGTCCGAATGTACAAGAATGCAATGTTATATTCGATCTTTCACCGACGTATTTAGTGAATGTTGACATTCTCCAATTTCGGTCTTTCACAGTAACATATACACGTTACACATGGGAAAGCCACGAAAATACCCATACAGCCAAGCACGTTCGCCGGCATTCAAACCCCGGACTGAACTACCAGTATTCAGAGACTTTACCGCTTTGCCGCTGGTGGGCCTCGAATTAATTGTGAATAGATAGTCTTACGAAGTTTTAGTAATTTTGAGCCATTCCATTTAAGTATTGTTCAAAGACTTTTTTTAAGACGCTCTTGTTTTTTCTTTAAAGATGCTGAGCTTCAAGTCTCCAATTCGTATTGAACATAAGTTGACTAATTCTTACTGTTATACGTCCGTTTTATTATTTTCAGTAAAATATGGAATCTGTAATCAAACTGAAAATCATACCTGAATTTATACACGTTCCGAAAAATCGCACAATTCATGAAATATTCCAGTTACAGACGTATAATAAGTTTACATTTACTTTGAGACTGTTAAGTATATAGAAGTAATGAGTAATACTATTTCAAAATATTTTTATTGTAAAAATAGATACTTTGTTCAAATGTATTATTTTATTCTGCATATAATTTTCTACGCAATATTCTGCATATTACTTTCTACTTAATACTTTTGTTGCGTGTTATTAAAATTAAAAATATGCTGTACTTTATAATTAAAAGGGATAAAACTCAAGATATCATTCCCTGATGTTTGACATTGTTAGCGGAATATAATGAAAATGCTTCTGGAAGGAAATTACATTTAGTCATCAGAACGCACATTTTGTTAGTCCAAAGGGGCTTTCTCCCTGAAGGACTATTGTTTTCGTTTTGCGATTTTGCGTTGAATCACTATAAATGGCTGTATCACTTTTCAAATTGTTGCCCCAAAAGTTATCGCCGTGTATTATATTTAAAGAAACTAAATAATGAAGAATCTGCTTAAATATACCTATATTTTTCCAAATGTATAAAACAACGGTACCTAGAGCCATTCAATTTTGAATAACATACGTTTCCACCCGAATAGAAGCATCTGGAAGCCCGAATTTGGAATTTGTTTTATAATCTACTTCATATTTTATAAAACTTAAACGAATTTTTGATGAACAAACTCAACGATTTAAAAGCGAGCAATGGCAACACTCTAAGGGGAAAAAATTTTTTTATCTCCAGCGCGCGGATCTGTGTATCGGAAATTATAAAGATATGCTCATTTTAAATTATTTTGCGATATTGCTGTTGAACTGAATTTTATGGTTTAAGTGCGAAGAACATGACATTTAATAAATAAAGGTAACACACAAAATGTTAAAAGTATGCCTCTTTGGACGTTATTTAAAATCTGAAACCTTTCCTATTTTTTTTTTAATAATTTCTTTAAGGCGTTTGATTTATCCAAATAAAAATTGGCGCAGTACAGAAATTCTGGGAAGTTACTCGATACGTGGTACCAACGAAAAGCGGTAAGTTCTATGTCGGAGTCTAACTTTGCTTTATAAATACTACATATGAATTTTGGTTAAATATCATCAAGGCCGAAAAAAACTTCGATAAACTTAGATAGAAGAAACGTTTGTCATAAATAACATAGTTTTCGTACATATCAGTACAAAAAACATTAATATAAAGGTGCTACATTAGAATGGAATTATCTCCATTCCGATGACTTCCTAAAATTTAACAAACTTATCTGTGGACTAAACGAGTAATGACTTTTTTTAGTGCATAAAAGATCTTTAAGATAATAAACTGTTTATTCTTTGCCTTGCAACTAGAACATTTTTCTCACTAGAGCCCACGTTCTCCAAAATTTATAATCTTTTCCCTATTGACTCGGAACCTAAAGCCAAGCTTATAACTGTAGTTGTTCATACATTTCAATAAGCTCATCACCTGTCAAGTTTTTGCTGTTGTTCATACATTTCTATAAGCTCATCACATGTCAGCTCTTTGCTGTTGTTCATACATTTCTATAAGTTCATCACCTGTCAGGTGTTTGCTATGCAAGTTCAAGAGTTCGCTCATGTCGTCATTAACAACTTCCAAATCTGATTGTCTGGCAAAATTCATTATTTCTTCTATTACATAAGCGACTCCATTACTTTCTATCTGCTATCTTCCGCTTTTCATCTTCCTCTTGAAAAATAATGAAGACATTTTATTCCAGGCATCATTCGAAGATTTTTAGAATTTTAGTTTAAGATTCTTGAAGAGTACTAACGGATTTCAATCAATCAAGTGTGTCTAATGCTCTTTAACAGACAGAGACCCCACAGAGTTAATCATTTAGGCAAAATGATTGTTTCATTAATAAGCCTTAAATGGTCTCTTGATATATGAGTGAAAATAAATTAATTTTGTTTGCAAGGGAGGCGTGGAGGAATCAAGCTCTTAGAATCTCGAATGCTACAAATTTTCCTTACCAGTTTATTCCCGTCTCTGAGAAAACGAAAAAGGGAAGAACAATGAGCGATTCTGCACACGGAGAATTTTAGTTCATAACATTTTTTTGTTGATACCGTGTAATCTTTTAAGCATTTGCATATTTGGTCAAAACAAACACGCATACGAAATTTCAAAGCAATCGGATGATTTCTTCTTTTGTGCGTCGATTTTTTGTTATAGAGTATATATTTCTTATTCAATCAATTCAATTCTCCCTTCGCGGCAAGGAAAAAATACATAAAATCTCAAAACATTTTCATTAAAAATTGTGAAATACAGATAAACATAAAATACTAAATAGAGCTTAAAAACCGTTGAAACATTTTCACAATTAAAATTAGAGTTTAAATTAATTAAAATTAGTCAAGAAGACGGATTTTTCAGAGCACAAAACTTTCAGCCCCACTCGGCAAAAATACATTGAAGTTGGTGCAGAAACTGATTTAATTCACTGTGCTACCAAGTTTCAAATGTAAACAAATGCCGACGTCGTTAGACTTAGTGAAACTTAAACAACTTCTAAATTTTTGTAATTCTATAACCATAGCATGCAAATTAACTAAAGGCATATATGCCTTAACCGGAACATAGCAATAAAATTTAATCACTTTTAAAGCAAAAAATGTAAAATTTACCAACATGTCAGAATAAGCAAACTTAGCTCACCGAACCGGGTAACAGAGTTGGTATATACATATGTATAATTACAAAACATTTTTTTCAAAAAACAAAATACAAATCTGCTTAGTATTTTCGCGGGTTAAGCTGCTGAAAAAATATCAGTAAAGACATAAAGAAATTTAGAACTACTTTTTCATATAGAACAAAAATTGAAATTTATAATTAATAAATTTCAAATAATCCTAGAAATGCCAAAAAGAATTTTTAAAATTGTTAAAACCAAAACTTTTAAACAAGCATAACCCAATTCAAAACTTTTTTTTTAAATTGAAAGAATTTAAAATCTCAAAAGAAGAGGAATTCGATTAACTTCAATGTCACTTCATCAAGGGAAAGGAATATTGAAACCAATTGAAATCTCTCTTCTACAAAAATCCTTGCTTTTCTGTATCCAGAAATAGTCGATGAACTATATCATTGTATTTTAATTATTATAGTACACCCGAAATTCTGGCCCTTCCCCAAAGCAAGGAAAAGGCAAAGTAAATTTAAATTAGAATCTTTTACCTAAAATAAATAGAATACCATTTCACTTAACGAAAACGAAAGTGAAATAATAAAATACTCTAGTGAAAAATAAAACAAAATGTTTCCTTTAAACATGTAGCAAATAATCCAATGTATTTAAAACGTAGGTGAAATTATAAAACTTAATTGAAAAGACGTAATTAAAACTCACAATAAGAAATTAAAAACCTCGAGCCCTTTCATTATACCACAACCGAAATAAGGATATTTTGTTTTAGTAGTAACGTATAGGTTTGCCATTTTGGTTTCATTGGCGACATTAATAAACCTTGGAGAGAAAGTAATCGCTCAAAAGGCTAAAATTTGGAATTAAAAATGCAATGTTTAAACCAAAAGAAAAACTTCAAAATAAAAAATATTAAATGAAAAATTCTTTTAATTTTGACAAAGAATAAGATTACTTATGAATTGAAAAAAATTAATTTCTTACTCTTTTAAAGCAAAAACGTGGAAAAAGAACATCATACTTTCTTAAATTAAATTTTAAAATCAATTTTTCTTTAAAAATGCTAAAAAATGGTCAATTAATTTTTAATAATTGTATTGCAGAAATGAGAGAAAATTCATAAAGATTTTTTAAAAATTTTTATTTTTTTAAATAAAAATTTTTACAGAAATACAGAAAAAAGTTAGAAAAAGGAACTAAAGGAAATTTTGTTAGAAAAGTAAAAAGTTTTCAAGTGATGGGCTTATTGCGACGGCTTTGAATATACGAGGCCCGTGGTAAGCAACAGAATAGTAATGAAAAAAAAAATCCTATAAACGTTTTAAAACATCCTTCTTTATGCTTCTCTTTTGGAGCTTTCAGATAAAAAAATTCATACTTTTAAGAGGTGTTATAGGTTGACTACTACTTAAGATTTCTTTAAAAGACTACTTATAAATTTTGAAGGAATTTCATTATCTTTTAAAATTTTGATGGCAATTAGAATTTCTTCTTTTTGTGTTTCTATTTCGGTGCAAATATTTTTAATTCTGCTAATTTGGTTAATAATATTGTTTCTTGTAACTTTTTTATATATATAGGAGTTCCAATTTATTAGTCGAAAAATTAAAATCTTTTCTTTTATCAGAAAGTTTAATTTCTGTAAGATTATAAATACTTAGATCAAGATAAACTACTTCTGTTTGGTTTTTATTGGTCTTATTTAGTTTGAGACAGTTCGGACATATGTTGCTGTTTTCGATGAGGATAAGGTTAGGATAAGGTAAACTTAGGATAAGGTTTATCTTAAGTTTATAACAGTTACTTTAAGTTTGTCACACTTTCCTGTCTCTCCTAATTTCAGCTTACAGTTTTCTACCAGAATGTATTTTCAGAAATGCGTTTAATGCAAATGAGTAAGAGTAGTATTTAAGTCGATGTTTCACTGACTTCGTTAGACAGCTAGAGTTTCTGACTAGCGCGCGTCTGCCTTTGGGTTACGTTTCTCTCTAAGCTATTACTATGCTCGACCGTACTTCAGGCCCTCGGTAGCTTCGCCTACTTAATTGAGATTTAGGGGCCTACTACTTAGAATCCTGATAGCTTCGACTATACCATTTTAGCCAAGCTTTAATGTTTATTACTTTAAGTTCAAGCCCAAGTGGAGGCTTTGCTGTACGCTCTGAGATGGGAGCCGACTGCGTTAACTCTTATTTTGAGAAATAAAAGGTAATGAACCCTTCTTAAGTCTCTGTTCGCTCACTTGTTTCATTCCCCGGTTTCAACTGTTAAGTAAAAAAGTGGAACCCCCACAAACGCTTATGCTGAGCGGCCGAAGTTTAAAATTCGACGTTGCCGGCTCAATGATAATTATGCCACAAGGGCGAAAGACACAGAAATTTCCGGACTGGGTGAAAGGAGGTTGGATTAGGGAAGAGAAGGGTGACCGATGTCACATGGCAGAAGCCAGAAGAGGAAATGACTATAAGAGGTTGTGATAAGGTAAAGCGTATCTGAAAAGTAGTATATTCGTGATAGTTGTGTGGTCGGTGAAAACATGGTACAACAAAATGCAACCTTTTATTTGAAATACATCTAATATATAATCCAAGATCATATAAATTACAACAGAATATAGAATAAATACAGTAAAATAAAATATATATATACATTCAATACAGAATATATACATTATATACATGGTAAGTTATGTCAGGAAATTTGAATCGTCCGAGTTTGTCATCTTCGCTAAGAACAACATAGCCGAACACTGAAAAGTTTAAAGATGTGAACATCCTATTGCTTTCTGATAGACGTTTTTATTCATATGGGGCAAAATTTGCACCACTGGCTCCAGCTTTACATCTCCGTGCAAGGTATAATTAGAAAAATAGAAATTAGCGTTAGTAATTATCCTCATCTATTTGTTTTGCAGGACCTGCAGTTTGTTCAAATCTTTGTTTGTTATGGCCGTCCAAGTAGGGAAGGCGTATGAAAACATTAGGCGGATTATCGCAGTGTAAATATGCCTATTCCTTAACAGCTGAAGTTTGGATATTTGCCGATTCATTGTGATAAATTCTTAACAGCAGCAAGTGCTTTGCATCTGACTTTGTTAATAGGATCTGTCCATGGAAATTCGTTGTTAAGTGCAATTCCAAGATGCGTAGCTTTACGTACAATCGCTACTTCTACGTCGAAAATTTAAAATTTTTCTTCAGTGGCGTTTATGGAGTCTTTATTCTAATAACTATTAGTTGTGATTTCTGAGCGTTAATTGCAATACGCTACTTTTTGCACCAGTTTTCCATCTTTAACGAAGTATCTGCATTCGTATGAAAAGGTGAGACCACAAGGATCGAAATTTTGCATAATTTGTTTTTCTATGCGAATCGCCATAATTGTTGCTTTGTCCTTGTTCGTTAAAGGAATATTGTCTCCCTATATAGGTTTGTTACATTGCGGTTTTCGTTTCAGATTTCTAGTAAAAGCCCAGAAGGAATGATCTGGTTCATTGAAACTGGAAATCTTATCATTTCATCTTTCCTCTCTTAATTTCTCTACTCAGTTTATTCATGCTCTTTTTGATATTGGGATCCCGAGAAATATTATATATTTCTTCCGAACCTTATTTCTTTGTTTTATTTTATCTCTCATGTAAAGAAGAAGTCTGTCAGTGTTGGGGTCCCAGAGAACTTTTCTAGTAGTAGAGTTGTAAGCACTGAGGATGATATTAGTTAGATTGCGAATTGCATAATCAAAATCTCTGGTGCTTTTCAGGTTTTTAAAGACCCGGGGGGGAGGTTAGAGAGTTGGAAATCATTATAGGCGATCCAATTCGCGCATTTCTTGAACTTGGTATCGTTACTTTTATCAGTACCTAGCGTTGCGATAAGAGGCACGTGGTCGGAACTCATCTGTACTTTCACTTCTAGGTACGTAGGGATAGAAGTAGTCGTAAGGAACATATCAAGTATGTCACCTCGTCTTGGGTTATCTGGGATGTAAGTATATTCCGTTGGGAACATAAAAATAGAATGGGATAATTATTTATAAATTCTAACACAATTTCTCCATTGCTATTTGTTCTCCGACACCCCCATTCCGTATTTTTAGCTTTAAGGTCGCCAGCCAGGATTACATGTTTATTATTCGGGAGCAGATCAGCCAGGATATTTTCGTCAAGTGTGTGTTTTAGTTACAAAGTAGACGACTCCTTACAATGGGAGCAGAACGGAAACTGTTACATATTCGTGCCCGTGTCCGTTTCTCCGATCTTCTTTAATTATGTAGGATTGCAAAGTGTTAATCACAGTACAGACAAGTGGACGAAATTTATAATGCGCTCCAGCTAAAGTTCTAAGAATATTCTCCCATCATTTCACTAACTCACACACCGCATTTGTAGTCGAAAACAAAATGGCACAAGACAGTATTATGACCCAAACGCAGCAGAATATGCTGTTGTGTTATGTCGAGGAAAATCCGGTATTTTAGGGAAAAGTTAATGCAGGAATTTACTGCCAAAAAAAAGATGTGGAATACCTAAGAAATTAGAGAAAAAACACTTCTTTCTTAATATTTTTTTCCTCTCCTTTATTTTCTCTTTCTATGAAAACTATTTCTTTGAGGAAAAGAAATAAAATTTATACGTTCATAACTGTATGACCGATTGCTGCTGCATTCAGTTGCTACATATGCATCAAAATATTTTATTTTAAATAATTTATCTCATAATTAACAAGACAGAAAATAATTTTTCAATATAAAGTACTATAACCAAAATTACAATCGTCTTTTCTGCATGTGTGATCAAATCGTGTTGCAAATTTTGTCATAAATATGTTATTAATACTTTTTTTATTTACTTTACTCTTATTTTAATTTCTTATATACACTGCTCGACATTGAAAATGCAACACCAAGAAGGAGTGGTCAGAAAGTGATGAAATTTGGAAAAAAAAGACAAAGACAGCAAGCAACAATAAGTGATCTTTATTTCAAAATGATAGTCAGAATACAGAGCGAGAACGGCGTCGGCTCGATAGGGTATAGGACCACCCGGAAGGCGATGCACGAAGAAACACGTCTAGGCATAGAGTCAATAAGACTGCGGATGGTGCCCTAAGGGATGGCTCTCCATTCCCTTTCGAGGATTTGCCACAATTCGTCTTCTGAACGAGGCAGGAGTAGAGTCTGCTAACGATGTCCAATATGGACAGCGATGCACGAAGAAACACGTCTAGGCATAGAGTCAATAAGAATGCGGATGGGGTCCTGATTGATGGCACTCCTTTCTCTTTCAACCATTTGCCACAGTTCGTCTTCTGAACGAGGCAGGGGCAGAGTCTGCAAACGGCGTCCAATCACATCCTACACATGTTCGATTGGTAACAGGTCAGGAGAGTACGGTGGCCAGGGAAGCATCTGTATACCTTGCAGAGCCTGTTGGCAGATGCGAGTACTGTGTGGTCGAGCGTTATCCCGCTGAAAAATTCCATTAGGCAGCCCCTGAAAGTAGGGGATTGCCACCGGCCGCAGTACATTATCCAAGTATCGTTGGGCCGTCATAGTGCCCTGAATACGAACTAGAGGTGACCTGGAATCGTAGGCAATAGCGCCCCAAACCATTACGCCACCTTGTCGCGCGGTGGGGCGTTCCATAATTACTGCTGGAATAGATCTGTCTCCACGTCGACGCCACACACGTATGTGGCGACTGTCACTGGATAAACAGAAGCGTGACTCATCTGAGAACACGACGTTTCGCTATTGTGTCATCCACATCGCTCCAGACCGGCACCATTCTAAACGTTGGCGTCTATGCTGTGGGGTCATCGGCAGTCTTCTTAAAGGACCCCGTGAGTGAAGGCCACGTTCACCCAATCGACGGGAATCGGTTTTCGTCGACAAGGGAACATCCAGGGTATCTTGCACATGCTGCAGAATCGCGTTACAAGTGACTTGCGGGACCGCCACAGCTTGTCGGTGGATGCGTTGATCCACGCGTGCTGACCTCTCTCCGGCTGCACCTGCACCCCTCCTTCTTATCACATTTCCTTGTTCGAACCATGTTCGCCAGAGCCGATGCACCGTGCTCGCATCCATGTGGGTATCAACTGCAATTTGACGTAATGAGCAACCAGCCCTTCTCAGTCTGATCACCATACCCCTCGTAAAATTGTCTATCTGCTGGAATTGCCTTCGTTGACGGCGGCCCGGCATTCTCTCCAATTACACGTATCTTCTGGGACAAAAACCAACTTTCTTCGGTAATTCGTCTGGCAGAAATAACGACACGAATATTGTCCATTCTGCAGGTTCCTTCCCTTATATTTTACTCGCATAAGTCAGTGACGTGCGTCTACTCTAAAATTTAAATAAATTTCTGACCACTCCTTCTTAGTGTTGCATTTTCAATGTCGAGCAGTGTATACAAGAACTGCTTGTTCTAAATATTCTTCCTCTCAAAAGATTTTATTTTGTGAAGTTAATTAAGAGATAGTAATATAATTTTCACAATGGAAGTACAAAAGTAACAATAATCAACGTTTTTACGTTTTTTAATGCCAATTTTAACGTTTGGCATGTTCTACAGCTGAAGAAATTCCTTGTCAAACTCGCGTTTTAACACTTTGACACATTAAATAAAAAACTATAATAATAATCAATATCTCTTTTACAATATAAAATTGAGAACTCTGCTGTAAACAGTTAATTTTTATGCTTTTTTGGGTGCAAAGAAACAATTATTTTTTAATACTAATAGATTATAAAAGTACTATTTTATGAAGAAACCATTACTCTAATAGAATTGTTAAGTTATAACACAATAGAATAATAATGCAGTATCATTCTGCTAATAAACCTTAGTCCCTAACAATAAGTTACACGGTTATAAATTGTGTATAAAAACATTTAGCAACCAGATTTGATTTCAAAATTTAAATAATACAAGTAAAAAAAGTTTACAATTTCTTGATATTTCTATTATTACTCTTAGTAGATTATATTTATTATATGTCAAATAATGACAATAGATTTTTAAAATTATGCTTCTCTCAGTGTTAAAATTTTTAATAATTTCATTTTTTCCTTTGTAAAAATAAGGGATTCAATTCAAAAACAGTGTGACCATTTATTTTTATATGGCAATTTAATATGTACCGTTCGTCAAAACAATTATGAAGGGCTTGAATTTAAATTTGTGACCAACACTTCATTTCAAATAAAATATATTTATAATTAGCAACTAGTTTTAAATCCTAATGAAATTACACACGCAAAAACATATGAAAGCGGACCCATATTTTGCCCATATTGCTAGTTTGGTCCGGGGTTCTAGTCCCGGCGAACGGGCTGGCTGTATTGGCGTTTCGATGTTTCCCCCCACCTGTAACGTGGATACAAGACCCTCAAAATGACCTCCACGGGCCACCCCTCCCTTTCCTGCAGTGCCTAAGGGCGGAGACCGTAATAAGTAAAAAAAGGGTTTTTTTTTTAACGTTTTTCATGTTCTTCGCACTTATACCATAAAATTCAATTCAACACAGTATCACAAAATAATTTTAAAAAAGCATATCTTTACAATTTCCGATACATATAGTCTGGGGATGAAAAGGTTTTTTTTTTCGTAGAGTGTTGCCATCGCTCGCTTTGAAAAACTCATAAATGCTTTACAAAATATGAAATAGATAATAAAAGAAATTCCAAATTTGGGCTTCCATGTGCCCATATTCGAGTGGAGGATTACGTTATTCAAAATTCGATGGCTCTAGGTACCATTGTTTTATCATAATTCGAAAACATATATACATTTATGCGGATTCTTCAATATTTAATTTCTTATAGTGAAATGTCACAAAATGCCAAAACGAAATTAATAGCCCTTCTAGGCTAACGCCCTTTGGGCTAAAAATAATTTATAAAAGTATCGCACTACTAGTAGTAGTAGTCGTAGTACTAAAATATATAGTATGAATTTCGCGTAATAATGAACGACATTCTTTATTGTGTACACAATATTGTTCCTAAGGAAATCCACTATTATATTTTAAAATAAACTTAATTCTTGCTGTACATAAATCGAATAGACTCATCTCGGATGTCTGCATAAGTATTAACTGAAGAAAGATTATATGCCCGATAAATACTTATTATCTTCTACATTTTTAAACTAGACAATTATAACATATATGTACAATTTCAGGAAAAGTATAAGTAACCTTTCTTACAGTAGATATTGCGATCTTGTTTTCTGAATGTAGCTCTAAATATTCTCTCAGTTCATCGCAAATTAAAATAACTATAAATTTTGGCGGTCTAAAATAGGCTATGAAAACATCTTCTGGAAGAATAAAAGCACAGTCATATTTTCTATAAAGTCGCCGCCGATCTACGGCCGTGTTCTTCGCTAATATACGAAAAAATTAGCGGTGAAAACAAGTCATCATCCGCTTGAAACGTCAACAGCAGAAGCCTGATTAACGACGCATTTTCCTGCGCTTTTCACAACTTCCATATTCACAGAGTATGGGATATTGGGCAGACCTGTTTTTCACTAATGGCGACATCTGGCGGTCCAGAAACTGCAGCTGACTCTCAGAGCGTGGCACCCTGGGCTGATATTTGGAGACAGGCCTGGGGAAACTGGGTGAAAAGACTACTTCTCCGCGGATGACATAGGGAGCGGAAGTTTGGCTGAAACGTCACTTTCGACGAATCGACTATGTATCCATAAGTTCAGGGGAATAATCGCGGAGCAGAACTTTTTCAGGTTTATTCTACTTTGAGAGATAACAAAGAAATGCATAGAATTTTCTAAAACAGGTGCATTCATTAAAGCTAATGTAAAAAATATACTGTGGATACTTTTCATACATTGTGGATAATTCATTTTGGATTATGCATAGTAATTATGTTATTTTTTTTACTATTGTAAATCTTTCTGTAAGTGAAAGCTCAGTACCCAGAAGAACGTTTCTCCTCAACCGTAATGAAGCGAGTGGCTTATGTGTCTTGTCTGAAAGCGACATTAGAACAAGTCTACAAATCACACCATGGCAAGGATTACATGATTGAATCTGTCGTTGCCATGAACATTTGGCGCCGACAGACGATTTTGCGAAGCGCCGTCCCAGATTTGATGGAGAATCCTCTTCCGGGGGGGGTATTCTTTATCAAAGCTGGGCATCAAAAATTCCTCCGGGATTGAAATACAGGGCAGTCGATGCAGCAACTAGCACCGCTGTATCGCCACCATCACTATATCGAGCAGATATTTCTACTGTAAAAGAAAATTATTTTAATGATTTTTATTGTTTCGTCGATTTTTAATTTCTTTATATTTTTCAAAAGGTCTTATTCTTCGACCATATGTATTTACAGGTCCTAAGAGGAGGCTGGCTGGCTTTAACCCGTATAAAGATTTAGATATCGACTGTTTTATACACTTTATAGATAGAGGTAATGAAATTTTCGTATATATTCAAATTTTGTCCAAATATTTCTCATTGTAACTACAGATTGCCAATTCAATGTAAATTAACTGGTTGCGACATTTAATTATGCGCATATTTAGCTCCTTGACAACTGAACGTATCTAGTTTCATCGGAAGTAAATAATATTACGCTTCTACTTATCCCTGGCAATTTTTAATATTTCGGTTTTTAATATCTCGGTATTTTAATATTCGGTTTTTAATATTTCAAATACGCTCTGTACCAGTGGCCATAAATTATGCGAACCTAAATAAATAGCTCGTAATAATATCGAAAGAAAAAGGTTTTCTAATCAAATTTTAAATTACATTATAAATGTATTTTTTTAATTTTCTGCATGTTAAAGTGAAAAGGAGAATTTACTATTACAAAATAAGTTGTCAAATGTGATAATCAATAAGTATTGTATAATAATAAATTTGTGTTAAAAGAACATGAACCAGATATTTCTACTATGACGACAGATATTTAGAGGCTATCGTTAAGATATTTTTACGATTTCTACAGATATTTAGAGGCTATCGTTAGGGTGAAAATGCACTGTTTTAAAAATTTTTAAGAATTATTTTGAAATTTTTAAGCCAATATTTGCAGAATTTCCGTTAAGAATTTGCGTACTTCCTCGCATATGAATTTCTAACACTCACGTTACATAAGCATTAAAGCTGTTCTATTATCTTTGTACTACACTTTTTGTTACTGTTGCCAGTTACAAATTTCTGATATATTTCCTTTGACATTTTCATCTCATTTTGAAGATCTTCTAGATTACCAATTTCCTCTTCGGAATCTTTAAATTCATTGTCAGATGTCAAGCTATGCTCTCATTTGCTTAGAATTTTTAAAACTTCCTTTTAGCTCTTTCGCATCGGTAGAGCCAAAATCCGCTCATCTCAAACACGTGAAACGTCCGCCCTTGCCAAGTAGAATCAGACGAGTAGAGTCTGGGCGACTTCGCTGTGAAAGACCTCCATGCTCTTTAAAAAGTTCAATATGATATTTGTTAGCTTTTAAGACGTATTTTTTCTCACATTAAAACTCATGGGGTAGCATCTTAGGATTCCAGATTTTATTGTGACGTACTAATTACTCACAAGTACTTTGAGATCACTAAGTTATGCTATTATTTTTAATAAACAAAAATCATTTCAAAAAACGTTTGCTAGATAAATCTTTTAGGGATTCATTTTTTTACAATAAAAGACTGTGAATGTATTGAAATAAAGGTCTCAAATCCATGGCTTCTTAAAATGCAAGGAATACAGCAAATATATTTTGGGCCAATATTAAACAAATCGCTGTAAACCCTCGCCAAATATTAATTCATGTCATATTTTAAAACATTGCACATGTAAAATATTCGTGAACTTTAATGCTTTGCGTTTTCTTCGAGAAACGTTATGCAGAATAATCACGAAGCAATAAATTACAAGCTTAAAAGAAAGGAATTCGTTTCATTTAAGAATAGAAAAGAAATAAGCAGTTTAAGAAATATAAATAATGGCTCTACACAATGTTTTCAGTTTGAGAGAGTTAATATGACATAAACACGTATCATTTTACCTTGGTTTAGGGATTAGACTGAAATATAATCATTAGCATGAAGTAGGAAAATAATAGAAATCTTTCGTTTATAGTGAATGAAGATATTTCCATTTTTGCGCAGTAATATGCGTTAGGTTTTTAAGAAAGTTAAGAAACAGTATTGAAAGAAATTTATATTAACTTGCTGTACTTAAAATTTCCATGACTTCCTGGACCACATGCAAGGGTGTACACAAAGCATACGTACGTATAAATAACAGTTGTTATATTTACATACAGATCCGTTGATAAAAAAAACTAGTAAAAAATGTTAGTCATTTCAGTTATATTTCAAAGTTCTCCTACATGCGTCTGGGTAATTAACGAAAAAATACATTTAAAGAGACGAATGTGAGATTTGAACAGAGCGTTTAATGAAACAACTTATGCTCACTGTAAAGACTGCATACTTTCACTAGATAGAATAATGACAAGATTCAGTTTTCAGCAGGGAATAAGATGTCCCTCGACAACAGTAATTGCAATGCAATTTGAAGCTACGCTTAACGCGATGTGGACGGTAATCTGGTTGGCTAACATAGTCTATTGCTCTATTAATTGCTCCTTCATTTGACAGATACTGTGTAGTTGACGTGGGAGTGGTGCAAGATGTATCGATATAGCGTGTGACATCTGTTCTTTAGGAGTGAGATTTCGGAATTTTGTGGGCCAGTGCAGAAAAAAAGAGATCCCCACTTTCCCATAATTCATTTACATTCACATACGTCACTGCACGTACATCATATGCTGTGGTATTATCGCCCTTAGGGTGTACGACCCTTGCTATCGTTAGAACTACTGCCATCAGGGTAACTAGTTATAGCTGGTACCACGAACTCAGGTATACGCACAACCAGGCCTGGCTCCAACTTAAGACTTCTATATTAGGCAGGAAGTGGGTATTTCAGGAAAATCTACTACCATCAAGAGTGTGACTGCATTCATGTTGCTACCGCTTGTCCCACAGTTGTAGGTGACAGACAGTAATTGTCTCTCTAACCCATGGCTGAACTGTTCAACCGCCGTCACCTCTCCCGGCAAGCAGAGAACACCATGGGTACAGCTACTATAAGCCTGAAGATATGACTGGTTGTTCAAATGCTCCCACTAGTGCTATACAGCCTACCCCCCACTAAGGATTTACTGCGAGTGACTACTGTAAGCCACACTTTACAAGACTTTTAAGACCCACGGTGCCACTGGGACAGCCGGGCTCGTGTTTTTATCCCCAATGCTGAGATTGCCAAGTCTGAGAGGTCTGAGAAGTCATTCCTGAAATCCAATAAACGACTGTCGACGCATATGCAGAAGGATCACTTCAGTATAGTAGTTGATTGTTATTGCTGAAAGTTAATCGAAAATGTAAAGCACGAAACACTAAATATTATGCCCTACAGACGACAACACTTGGATCTCCGCACAGATGATTTAACGTTACTATTTCTTTTAGGAACCGCGTTCCTTCATGTATCCAGATCAGCTATTATCCAGAATAGTCCGCAAAAGGTACGTAAATGGTTTGACTGTCGGAGGATTCTCTTACAATAAAAATATTGGTATGCAAATGGTGATGGACTGTCGCTAATAGCGCGATAAACAGTGTAATCTGGACACTCTGCAAAAGGAGTTCATTGTGTGACTAGCTTTCTACCTTATCTTTCGTTTCTCACTCCTTCACGAAAGGACAGTGATATGAGACTCTTTTATATAACTCTCTATTTACATGTATTTTGAATACTAATCAATCTCAATCCATTTTCATGTCTAAATAACATGGGTTTGTGATATTCCAATTTCCGTCTGCAACCTCTTTTTGGATTACATGTTTGAATTAACTATGATCTCGTTGACGCTGCATACAAGGTAAGAGAATTTGTTGTACTCCCTACTTAAGGCAATTTGTTGTGAATATGTGTAATAGAAAAAATGTTTACAACAAAAGATTATGAGAGTGAATGAAAAAGCATAGTTTAATTAAATAATAAGAAAAAAATTGTAAAGGCAACTGTAGTTTCATATCAAAACCGAAAATACATTTTTCAAGGATACTAAAATGTTGCATTCAAGGTCAAATGCAAACTGCAAAACTGAGTTCCAGCAATTACTCAGCATGGAAATTCAAAATGCGAATGTTACTAATAGAGGAAGATCTTTACGATATTGTGGGGTTTGACTTATTTCATTATGTTCAAAACCTTGAACCCCAGAAAACACTAGTAAGCGAATAATCGCTTAAGTGTGTGAACAAACACGTAACACTTAAGAGGGGTTAACTACCCTTTATTTCGCAGAATAAATATAATCAACTCCTAACTCGGAGTATACAGCAAAGCCTCCACTTGGGCTTGAACTTAAATGAATAGGAAATTAAACTAAACTATGCTTAACTAAAGTTAACTGAAGATATAGCCGAAGCTACCAGGATTCTAAGTAGTTGGCCCCTAAATCTTAATTTAATCGGCAAAGCCAAGCAAGGGCCTAAAGTATGGCCAAGCGTAGTAATATCTAAGGGAAACGTAGCCAAAAGGGAACCGCGCGGTACTCAGGAAATCAGACTCTCTCTCTCGATGTCGGTGAAACATCTACTTAAATAGCACTTTTATTCATTTGCATTCACTGCGTTTCTGAAATTACATTCTGCTAGGAAACTTGTTTGCGCATGCTCAACTATCAGCAGCGCCCCCGAGCGGAGAGCGGCTATAGAGACTGTGTGAGCCCTTTGGTCGGAGAGCCGCTGTGTGTGTGAGTACTGAGTTGAGTAAGTGTTCAATAAAAAGTTATAGGAGGAAAATAAGTACTCATGATTATTTTGTGTAAGTGTCTTCTTAACATGGTCCGTCATGGAGGATCCGGAGACCTATGAATTAAAGTGAAAGTGTATAGTGATACGCTAAATGCTTATGGAGTGAGGGTGACGATTGCTATCGAATTCCTAAAGCGATTCAGCGATCCCAGTGATTTGAGGTAAGAGCAATTTCCTTATTTAGATTTATTTATAGTTTAAAATATGTCAGTAATTGCCAAATTAAGAAAAGACGAATTAAAACTCGTCGCTGTGGAGTTAGGTTTAACCGTCGCGGAAGACGCGAAAATTGTTGATTTAAAGAAGTTGATAGAGACTAGTGAGGTTTTCAAAACCGATCCTGAGTTAGTAAAAAGCGTAGTTGATTATGTGCTTGAGGAAGCTAAGAAACGCAAAGCCGAAATCGAAACTAAGCTAGAGTTGGAGAAAATCAAACTAGCCCAACTGGAGAAAGAACTTCAGATCGCTAGTGTG
>KK114846.1:0-32249 GCA_000611955.2 Stegodyphus mimosarum | reverse complement strand
ACGGTGGTGGCGTTATTCAACAAGATTTATTCTCGATAATGATCGGATTTAGAATTCACGTATATGCCTTGACTGCCGATGTGAAAAAGATGTATAGAATGATACTGATAGATGAAAGTCAACACAACCTTCAAATCTTGTGGAGGGAGTGATAGTGCTAATGAGACACCAAAAACCTATGAACTGGTAACAGTTACATATGGCACGGTCAGTGCTCCCTTCTTAGCAATGAGGACACTAAAACAGCTTTCGTTAGATGAGGAAAGTAATTTTCCAATGGCAGCACCTGTGTTACGCGAAAATTTCTATATGGATGATGTGTTATGCGGAGCTGCAACGTTAAAGGAAGCCAAAGAGTTACAACTGCAGCTTATAGCGATTTAGCAAAGAGCAGGCATGCATATGCATAAATGGTGTGCAAATCATTCTGAACTTTCTCTAAGCCGAGAAGAATATAATTTCTCCTATCCAGTTGAAACAAAATCTTTGGGCGTGTCATGGAAACCAATAAAGGATTGCTTTTTCTTTAGGGTGAAAGTAGAGCTTAGTGCAGCGTACACTAAGAGATGTGTCTTATCTTCCATTGCCAGAATATTTGATCCTTTGGGTCTTCTTGGTCCGGTTATAGCGAAAGCAAAGATTTTTATGCAGAAGCTGTGGCGTCTTAAAATTGACTGGAGTGATAGACTTCCTGCTGAGGAAAATCAGGAATGGCATCAATTTCTGATGACACTAGAGAGCATAAATAACATCGATATTGACAGACGTATAGTGGTTGATCAAGCTAAAACTGTTGAGATCCATGGTTTTGCCGACGCTTCTGAACGTTGTTTTGGAGCAGCTGTTTATTGCAAATCCGGCGATTCTTCGGGGAGAACATTAGTAAGATTAATTACGAGTAAGTCAAGAGTTGCTCCCCTTAAGAGCCTAACAATTCCCAGGCTTGAGCTATGTGCCGCTGTCTTATTAACAAAGTTAGTGAAAAAAGTCCTTACTGCCTTGAAATTAGCAGTAACTCATGTCTACTACTGGAGCGATTCAATGATAGTCCTCGCATGGATACAAAGGGAACCTGTGGACCTTAAGACTTTTGTTCAGCATAGAGTAGCCACAATTCAAAGCCTTTCATCTGCTCAACAATGGCATCATGTGACATCGGATCAGAATCCGGCAGATCTCCTGTCACGAGGTGTAGATCCAGATAAGTTAGTACATCACAAGTTGTGGTGGTGTGGTCCAGCGTTTCTGGTGGACAGTGACTATCCAATCCGGACAGTAACTATCTCGGACAAAGGTGAAGAGTTCAGTGCCGAACTTAAAACCTCATCTCATAAAGACTCTAAAGACATTTTACCAGTGTTGAATGTGACTGTGAACAATTTTTTACATAGTTTACTTAAATTGAGTAATAATTATATAACTATTTTACGTGTTGTTAGTTATATTTTCAGATTTGTGAATAATTTGAAAAAGCCCTTAGAAAGATTATCAGGACCAATTAGCGTGCAGGAAATGGTCAAAGCAGAATTGTTCCTGATACGAGAAACCCAAAATGAATGCTTTAGTGATGACATCCACCAATTACTACGTCACGGAACGGTCTTACATAAAAGTAAGTTAAAGAATCTGAATCCCTTCCTGGATTCTGATTCAGTTCTCAGAGTAGGAGGCCGTTTAGGTAAGGCAAATCTTACTTACTTTGCTAAACATCCGGCAATATTACCTAAAGGTCACAAATTTACATTATTAGTTATTCAACATTATCACAAAAAATATTTGCATGTTGGTGCAAGTGCATTATTGAGTCACACGCGCGAAAAGTTCTGGCCATTAAATGGTCGATCTATTTGTCGTAAAGTTGTACATGATTGTATTGTATGTTTTAAAAACAAACCAGTTGTGTGTAAACAAATAATGGGAAATCTCCCATCAGACAGAGTTGTACCAGATTATCCTTTTAATTGTAGTGGTGTGGACTTCTGTGGTCCATTTTTTATAAGATATCGTAACCAAAGAAAAGGAATTTTACATAAAATGTATGTTTGTATATTTGTATGTTTTGTGTCAAAAGCAGTGCAAATTGAAAAAGGTAATATTCATATAGGAGACTTAGTGTTATTGGTAGAGGATAATGTACCTACTCACAAATGGGTTGTAGGTCGAATAATTGATGTGTATTATGGTGATGATAAAAAAATTCGGGTTGTTAAAATTAAAACTAAAGCAGGTATATTTAAGAGATGTATTTCCAAAGTCTGTGTCTTACCTATGCCCGAATGAGAATTGTTCTAAATTATGTGTATAAGTGAAATTCTTTTGTAGTGTGCGTATGTGAATTTTGAATGAGAATTGTATCTTGTATTATGTATTGTATTATGGTTAAAGTGCTATATTTACATAGTTACGTTATTGAATTTTTAGTGTTATAGTTTGTAAACTACTATGAAATTTCTCATACAATTTAGTGATTGAATGTTTCATAAACATTTCAATGCCGGGGGGCATGTTTGCGCATGCTCAACTATCAGCAGCGCCCCCGAGCGGAGAGCGGCTATAGAGACTGTGTGAGCCCTTTGGTCGGAGAGCCGCTGTGTGTGTGAGTACTGAGTTGAGTATTAAGTGTTCAATAAAAAGTTATAGGAGGAAAATAAGTACTCATGATTATTTTGTGTAAGTGTCTTCTTAACAAAACTGTAAGCTGAAACTAGGAAGATTGGAAAGTTGTATAACTTAAAATAACTGTTAATAAAATTAGGATAAACCTTGTAATATAATCGAAGATGTTACTCCAAGTCCTATTACAGAACAATAGGGTAAACGGGATCGGCAATGTCGCGCGACGATAAATTTATTTATCGAAGATAGCCAGATAATTCATATTACGTATGAAGCTACTGCTAAAGCCACCTGGGAAAAACTCAGGCAGGTACATGAAAGGTCTAATCTCTCAAGTAAACTACTTATTTTGCGAAAGCTTTACAGTTTGAAGCTAGAGGAAGACGGAAATATGTAAACACATGCTATATACTGGAATTTGTCAATAAACTCAGGCAATAGGCGAGAACATAAAAGATGATCACGTTTCAGCCCTTTTGCTATGTTCAATGTCTATTTCTTACGATACACTCATAATGGCACTGGAAGCGCAAGCGGAATCGGAACTGAACCCAGAATTTCTAAAATAGAAATCAACTGACGAATTTTAAGAAGAGAGTTGGAAATAATTCATCAGATTGAAAGCTACTTAAAGCTTCATTTCAAAACAAAACAAAGAGAGAAAAGTTTTGCTCATACTGTCACAAAAATAATTATTTTAGATCAGAGTGTTATCAACTAAAATTAAAACAAAAAATGAACTGCGCCAAAACTCAAAGAAAATTAGCTTCCGCATATGTTTTATGCGGATTCTAAAATATGCTAAACAAAGAATGCGTGTAACCTCGCGATAAATAAAAAAGAAACAAAAAATAAAACACGGGAAATCGAATCCAGATGCGGTGTCGACGCTCTGTCTGCTGACAACATCGAACGTCAATCAGCAGAGAGTTTTGTTTTCGATAGCGGGGCAAGTAATCACTTAGCAAGCAATAAGAAATATTCCAGAGTTTGAAGCCATAAATCTGTCAGACATAACAATTGCGAATGACCAATGAGTTAAATCAACAGGGATAGGAACTGTCTGTTTTAAAGCATTAAATGATAAACAAAAAATGACTGAAATTCTCTTATCGGAAGTATTATATATTCCTGAATTAGAAACGAATTTAATCTCAATTAAGAAAATAACGGAAAAGGGACTCTCAGTTCTATCTGAAGACGTATGATCGCGAAAGGCGATCAAATTATTCTAGAATGTCATGCAACTAACAATCTTTACCAAATTAACCCAGTCGAAGGGAATAAGGAACGATCAGTTCACGTAGTATTTCAGTGCAAAAATGAAAACTGCGTTCAACTTTGGCATAGACGCCTTGGTCACAGAAACGACGACTCAATCAAACAACTTCTAAACAAAGAGCTCGCTGAAGGAATTAAACTAGATAATTGTAAACATGATAGCAAATGCATTCAGTACCTAAAATGTAAACTAGCTGATTTACCGTATCCCGAAAAATCGAAATTCAGAGCATCTAAACCGCTTGAACTTGTTCACACAGACGTTTTAGTACTAGTACAAACACCGTCTCTCAGTGGTTACGTAACTTTTATTGATGATTGCAGTAGGTTAACAATGATTTACCTAGTGAAAAGGAAAAATGAAGTAATTTCTAAACTAAAACAATTTATTGCTCTTACAAACAATAAATGCGGAAGGAAAATGAAAACGCTAAGAACTGATAAACGGCGTCGTGAATACACACGTAAGGAACTTGAAGAATATCTCATACAACACTGTATAAATCACCAGCTGACTGCACCGTATTATCCAGAACAAAATGGAGTCTGTGAACGCAAAAATAGATCTTTAATAGAGATGACAAGATGTCTTTTAGCTGATTCAGGTCAACCACACAGATACTGAGCAGAAGCAGTAAATTATCTATAAAATCATATACCCACAAAACCCAATGCAAAAACACCATACGAATTATAGAATAACCAAGAAACCGAACCTTTCTCATGTGAGGACTTTCGGGTGCAAGACTTTTGCTTACATACATAAATCAAAAATGGGTGAACTGGATGGTACTGCTATAGAAGAAATACTCTTCAGCTACGACAGGAGAAATGAAGGTTACAAAATTTTAATTCCCAGGTACAAAATCATAATAAGTCGTTCTGTACGATTTATTGAAGACACAGGAACTGATGAGTCTGTAAGCGTCTCTTTAAACCAGGATAAAGAAAATCCTAAGGAAGAAAGCTGAGAACAAGAAGACATAAAAATTGAAGAGCCAGAAAAAGAAGAAATATCAGAACCCGAAGAAGAACCTTTAGAACTTGGAAGATCGAACAGAATTGCAAAAGGTAAACCTCCTGATCGGTATGGATTTCATGCAAAATATCCAGTCTCTCCCAAAGCCAAAACCTGAAAGGAAATTCAAACTTTGGAAGAAAATAAAAAACACCTGACAGCTGTTCAAGGAGAAATTAATTCACTGTAAGAGAATAACATCTGGGAATTAATTGATTTACCAAATAGAAGAAAACCAATAAAAATAAATAAAATAAATTGTAAATAGTCTTTCAAAATCAAGCTCACTGCAGAAGGAAAAATTGAATGATACAAAGCCACATTAGTCTCAAAAGGATTTAGCCAGAAGTTTGGATCTGACTATGATGAAACTTTTGCTCCTGCAGTAAAATACGCGATCTACGAGCTTTCCTATGTGCAGCTTAAAAATATGTCTGTCAGACCTATCGATGTCAAAACAGCTTTCCTTCATGTAGAACTAGAAGAAGAAATTTACATGACTCAGCCCGCAGAATACTCAGCTGGAAATGAAAATAAAGTTTGCAAACTAATGAAATCAATATATGAACTAAAGCAAGCCGACAGAGCTTGGAATCTGAAAAAGTGGAAGAATACTTCTAAACATATCATTTAAACAAGAGCAGCAGACCTATGCTTCTTTTTTTTTTAAAAAGGAAAGTTCACATAGATAATAATATATGTAGACGATGTACTTATAGCAAATGAAAGTGAGGAAGATGCAATGAAAGCAATCGAGCAACTAAAGGTTAGACTGGAAATCAAAACCTACGAAACGTCACCCACTACCCCGGCATAAATATTAAAAGATCTAAAGTTGGAATCTTTGCCAAAAACCAAAAGAATAAAAATTGAAGAAATAGTTCAAAACTTCGGACATCAAAATGAAAAACCAACGTATACGCTAATGAAAAGAAACTATTGCAAACTAGCAAATGAAGATGATCTTCTAGAAGGTAATATAGAATATAGACAAGCAACAGGGGCATTGCCGTCAATCTACCGAGTAGAAGAAGAGAAAAACCTCGGAAAATAGATTGAAATGCTGTCAGAAAGGTCATTTGTTGCTTAAATACAACTAAAGACTTGAAGTTGGTCTTTAAAGAAATTCAAGAACCTATATTAAGTCCATATTCAGATGCAAATTGGGGAAATGACAAAACAACTAGAAAATCTATTAGCGAATGCATATTCAGATTAGGAAATAACTACATTTCATCGAGCAGCAAAAGGCAAAACTGCATTGCATTATCTTCAACTGAAGCAGAATATGCTGCAGCAGCTAATAGAGCTAAAGAAGCACATTGGCTGTTAAATTTGCTTAAAAATCCAGGACTAAAACAAAATCTGCCGATTACTGTCTATGAAGATAACAAATCATGTATCAAACTTTCACACACAGGGGAACAAAACACATAGACGTCAAATTCCACTGTTTGCGTGTACTTCAACAAAACGGGATCCTAAGCCTAGACTACTGCAGGAGCTTCCACATGATTTGCAGATCTGCTTACCAAAACGCTAGGAAAGCCTGTGTTCGAAAATCGCTGAAAATGGCTATGCTGCCCATCAAGTAGGGGTGTTGGTATGCAAATGGTGATGGACTGTCGCCAATAGCGCAATAAACAGTGTAATCTGGACACCTTGCGAAGAAGTTAATTGTGTGACTCGCTTTCTACTTTACCTTTTTCTTTCCTCCTTCACTAAAGGACAGTGATATGACACTCTTTTCTATAAAACGGACTCAGCCCGAAGAATACTCAAAAGCTGGAGCGGCAAGCCCGCTTGTTCGCCGGGATTCGAAAGTTGGACAGAACTACGAGTGTTCAGCAATTTTCTAGCTAGCAAGCATGTCACTTGAGCGGGCTGAGCCCGCGTTATTAGCCTATGCATCCACATTCTGGTATGCATCCAGATTCACGTATGCATCCAAAAGATACTGTATGTTCAAAATTATCTGGATCCTTTAAATAAGCATAGATATTTCCAAATTCTGGATTCTTCAAAAATTCAGCTATATTTTGTCTCCCGGGAATCTAAAACTTTAGAAGTTAACATAGCACATTTTATTTGGTCACCATTTTCATCCAGTTTAATTCTTGACAAGGCGTCAGCCATTGTATTTTTCTTGCTGCGAGTGTGCTTGATTATTAAGTTGTATTCTTGTAACTTTAAGGCCGATCTAATTAATCTAGGAGTTAAATTCTTTCCAGAATTGAATCTACCTACGGCCGCATGATCTGAATCCATTTCCAAAATAGACCCTAAACTTCTGAACTGCCATTAACACGGCTAACGTTTCCCTTTTTGTCGCTATGCAGTTCCTTTGTGTCTGACCTAAAGTTTTTCTGAAAAATGCCAAGAGGTGCCCTTTTCGAGTTAAAACTACATCCACGGCGTAATCTGAAGCATCAGCCGCGATCTCCAAGTTCTCGTCCCCTTCCGGGAATTTTAGCTTAATTAGAGCAGTTTTCAATTGTTTAAAAGCGGTGTTTGCCTCCTTTGTTCATGCAAACTTAGATTTCTTTCGTTTTAAAACTAACAGAGGTTCAACGATATCGGCAAAATTTTCGATAAACGAACGATAATATGAGCACATGCCAATAAAAGATGAAAGTTTCTTCGCCGTATCTGGCAGAGAATAATTTCTTATTTCTTTTATTTTAGAATCCTCAATCTCGATACCCTTAGCTGAGATTTTGTATGCTAAATATCGCAATTCTTTAGTTTTGAATTTACATTTTACGGCATTAATTGTTCAACCTGCTTCTTTTAATAATGAAAAAACTTCGTGGAGATCTTCCACGTGTTGTTCAAGAGTGTCACTAGTTATGATGATGTCATCGAGATAAATCAAAGCGGATTTTCCTAGGACGTCGCAGTATGATGTTCATAGCGCGTTGAAAAGTTGAAAGGGAGTTGAAAAGGGCTCCGCAAAGCGCAAATGGCATGCGTAAAAATGCATAAATGCCCGATTTTGTAATAAACGACGTTTTATTCACGTTTTCTGGTTTCATGGCTATTTGAAAGTAGCCTGAAGTAAGATCAAGAGTGGTCATAAATTCTATAGACCTAAGTTTCGGTATTATTTCTTCTATTACCGGTAAAGGGTAAATAGGGAATTTAGTAATGCTATTATGTTTTCGGTAATCGATCTCAAAACTACAAGCTTTTGGATCCGAAAGGGGCAAGTTATTTCTCTTTCTGCATAGCACAACCGGGCTAGCATATTCACTATTGATTGAAATAATTATTTTATCCCTTAACATTTGTTTTATGTGGTGTTCTAATTATAGCTTCTTTTTCCTTATCATAACGATGAGGTTTTGCTTTACAAGGTTCGCTAGATTTCAGTTCTATCGCATGGGTAACAATTTGTGTAATCCCTGGTTTCTCGGAAAATAACGTATTAAATTTACATACGAGTTTTTCCAGCTTGGCTCTTTCACACCTTCTTTTAGATGCTGGAGATTAATTTCAGGTAAATTTTCCTCTTCCACCACCTTTGGCACCATATCCAAGAGAATGGCGTTTTCCGCAAAGTTTACTGTGGCGTTCGCCGGCTTAAAGAACTCTGTACCTAAAATTACATTATTTTGCAAATTTTTAACAACAAAAAATAGAACTTTCAAAACTTCGTTTTTTGCCTGAACGTTAAGCGATAGCTTCCCAAACACATTCACAAACTTTCCCCTGTGTAGCAACGATTTCTGCGCCACTATTTGTAAATAATCTTATTCTTCGAAAATTTCTATAGTACAATTTTTGGCTTAAAAAATTTCCTTGCGCGCCGGTGTCCACGAGTGCTTCTACGGATACGTCGTTCAAAAGAACCTGGATTACCGGTGGTTGGAAATGTTTGACTACCACGGTATTTACATACATTTTAGAGGGATTTTGCGATGCTCAGGGGGTCTGCACCCTCACTCTCTCAGGCCCCTCTATTCGTTTAAAGTCTTCTTTCCTCCTGAAGTTTTCTGGGTGCGCTGGCCTTCTTTGGCTTTATCATTTTCATTCTTGCTCTTTGACGGTGTGGTTAGAAAACGTTTTCCTCTGATGTATTTGTTTCTTTCCGCGGCAAGCTGTCGTGAGACCTGCTGATAGTGTCCTTGGGTAGGAAACCTCGAGTTTTCCGCTATCCGTCGATTCTGGAATTTTACGGCTACTTCTAATAGCTCTTGCAGCGTTCGCGGGTTTCCTAGCTCCACGAAATCTTGTACTTTGGGTAATAATCTTGGTAATATAATTTCAATAACTTCGCTATTGAGCTTCCTTCCATATAGCATATTCACTAGTCTGACTTTACGCAGTTTAGACTCGGTAAGGTGCTTAACTTTCCTTTGGTAAAAGCTGTGCAGTTCGGCTTCAAGTTTGGCACGATCTTTTGCAATCGGGAAGTCCTTTAGGAGAGCCACTTTGAAATTTTCAAAATTGTACGTTAGGCTTCCGACATCCTCGAGTAAGAATTTCCGAATTCCTTTCCACCAAGACTCCGCCTGTCCTCGGAGATCACACTGGAGCCAATGGCTACTTTTGTCTTTCGGGTACCGGTTGCAACTGAAAGTGCGTCTCAAGGGATTCCAGGAATGAAGTGACTGAGTTTTTACCGTCGAACGCCATTGCTGGTTTAATTGCTGCTCTCTGCTCTCATAGTGTGCATTAAGAAGCCAAATCCGTCCAATAGGCTATAACTTCTGTATCTTGTAAGGATGATTGTCCGTCCTGATTATTTTCCACTAGATCCGAGTAGAATGTTCGGGCGCTAGATGTAGAGTTCTACTATCTATCTCTTGTGTGAAATCTGGAGTATAGTGACTGCATAGAAGAAGGGTTAAAACTACCCTTTATTACACTCTTTAAATTATTTACAATGCGTCAACTCGACGCTAACAAACTTGTTTCAGGCTAAAGTAATCGTTGAATTACTCCATAGATAATTGTGGTTAAATTGGATTTGAAGAACTACAAGCACCTTTGCCACAAGGCGGGCTAAGAGCAACCCAGCTGACAGTTCCAATCGTGGAATGGTAAGAGCTTTAACTGGACAAAATCTTTGATTCGCTGCATAGTAGACTTGTTTTTCACAGCTTTCTTTCTAGCTCTTGAAACGGTATAAATTACCGCACCGAAAGCGTTTTCGGATGCGTCGCCGAATCTATGAACATCAATAATGATGGCTTTAGGTATAAGAATGAATCTAGACATTTGATAATACGTATTTGAATTTCTGCTAGCTCCTTTAGAAATTTTAACCAGACCTTTAACTGACTTGATGGAATGGGATCATTCCAACTGAGTTTATTTTTTCACATTTCTTGAAAAAGTAGTTTGGCCTGGACCGACAAGACCCAGTGGGTCGAAGACTCGAGTGATGGTTGAAAGGACTTCACGCTTTGTAAAAGTATCGGACAGCTGTTCATGCACCTTAAAATCTGACGAAGGTCGCCATAATAAACCAAGTCTTAACTGTAGTTTTGTTTGATGAGAATATGCATTCTTCGGTTTTACTGTCATTTTAACAACTCAGAATAATTCGAAACTCATTTATGTAATTCCATAGCTCCTGCAGCTAAGGGATTTTTAAACTCAATCTGCAAGTTCTTTGCTTCTTCTAAGTTATTAGATTCGGATAAAATGTCACCAACGTATGTGCCGTTGATTAGTACATTCTATGCCTGACGAAGTTTCCCTTCTTCATCTTCAGTTATGCTCGCAATGTTCTAGTTGCTAAAAATGGAGCACATGATGTTCCATAAGTTACTGTTTTCAATCTGTATGTCTCCGTGGGAGCACACGGACTCGGCTTCCACAATATCCGTTTTAAATCTCTATCAGCTCCATTCACTAGTATCTGACGATACATTTTCTTGATATCTGCACTAAATACATAGCTATGAATGCGAAATCTGGCCACAATAGAAAATAACTCTTGTTGTACAGTTCCTCCATTTAACGATATAGAATTGAGCGAAATCCCATTACTTGATTCAGAAGACGCATCAAAGACGACGCGGAGGGAAGTTCACGTACTCTCAGAACGAAAAATGACATTGGTAGGGGATATAATATTCTATGTTAGAATATACATCGTCTCTAATTCTGTCCATGTAATCAAGGGACAGATATTCATCCATAAATGCCTTATATAATGTTGCCACGGTTTTTATTTTTGTATAATTTCTTCCGTACTTCTTCTTAATTAAGTACGTTTAATCGCCTTTCGCTGTTACCTTCGACGCTCCCAATGTCGTGATCATCAGGCACTGATTCTAACTCGAAGAACTGTTTGACAGACTTATCTAAATTATCATCTTCTGAAACTAACCCAGAAAAATTATAAGAATTTGAATTTTGATCCAACCTGTCACTAAATAACCAAACGCGTTATTTGGTGGCAACAGATAATTAAAAAAATAATTCACAACCCAATAATACATTAAATTTGCCAGGTATATGAAACGTAAGATCTGGTAGTTTAGTTCCCTTTGAGAAATCTATTTTAGAAATATCAATTTTATTTGCAGGTGTAAGCCCCGTAATGCCAGGTAAAATATAAAGGATAAATTCCTACACCAATCACTGTCTTCATTGAGATTTTTTGAGGTTGTTTTGTTTTCACAAAATATGCGCCTCCACTTATTCCCGTTATGGTTGTATTTATTTTTTGCGTATTCAGTTCCAGCGCCATGAGCGGATTTATTAGTTACTGTACTACATTTTTTCAAGTAGTGATGATCACTGGTATATATCGCGAAGAGCGACGTCACCAATTTTGAAAATACAGCTGCTTCCAAAGCCCCAATATTCCTTTTAATTTTACTTTTTCCCACACGTGCTTTCAATGAATAATGATACCGTACTCAGCAATTTATTTACCAATCTTTTTCTTCTTCTCTGCGCCATTGCCGATGACTCATATGAAATAGTCTGAGAAACTTGGGGTTTTGAATCGACATGAATTAAACTGCATTTAAAATTAAACTCTTCTATTACTATTTCAGGTCAAGAGGTTTTATATTCCCTTAACCTGAAATAATATTTTTACGCAGTACTCGTTTTTGACTAACGTTTTTATACAAACAATCTAATACTAAAGTTCTATTTTCCAGGAAACTTAAGAATTCATCTAGAACGGGTACGTCTTTTATTTTTAATGTCACCTCGAATTATTTACGCGTTTCCTTACCGATTTTTGAAGGAATATATTCATTAATATAGCATCACATAAATTACTGCGCTCAAATTTCAAACCTTTTATTGCGCGCAAATTACGTGTTATATTATCCAAAAAATGGCGCAACTCTCTGGGGGATTCATTTTTGATTTTTTTTCATGATTTAATATATTTTGTATAAGAAAATCAGCAACTGCTTGTTACAGTTTATGTAGTTGGCCACGAGCTGGCGCAGCTGTTCATTTTTATGCTCTTTATATTTTCTTTACCGCATTGCGGATTTTTTGATAAAAGTGTAGTGGCAACAAAGAAAAATAATGAACGTTCTAATGTAAACATGATTAGTTGTACATAGCTGTAAAAAATAAAGTTTGTGTGAAAAACAAAATGGCAAAGAATTCCAAGCGTCTTGTTAAATCATCAACAAAGGTAAGCAAAGATTATTTATTAAATGTTAAATGTTAAAAATAAGAATAAGAAAAGGATCTTAAAAAGTCAACACTGCTCTGCTATTTCCAAAACGAGCTTTAAGAGCTTTAAGAAGTGAATTCTAATTTTCTTGACCTGTTTCTATCTGTTTGTTTTCTCTCTTTAGGGGGGGGGGCCTTGAATAGTGGAGTTTTTGCAAGTCGCTAAGTTTATTATTATCGACAATTAAAGAAATATATTTCTGTTTAAAGCTATTAAAGTCTTCATAATTTCCCATAAATATTGGCAGTGGAATTTCAGGTGATTTTACGTTACAGAAAGTTTCACTTTCATTACGCACATACATCGCCGTCTTTAACTTTTGAAGCATTATTTAATGTAAGCGTTCAAAGAAGGTATTGAATTCTTACCTCCGCATTATCCAGTGATGAATCCAACTCTTCCATGTTTTTTAAGCGTTCATCAACGTCTAGCTTTTCGTCAACGCTGCGGTGGTCGTTGTACAGATGAGTCATGTCAGCTTTTAGTTCCTTGACATTTTCTAATTCTACTTTTAACTCAACTAGACTTCCTTCGGAATCTTTGAAGTTATTCAGTTTTATAATTTTGCTTTTTATAATGCCTTTTTACGATTTAGTTGCGTCAATTATCCATTTTATTTCTGCCACTTTCAAAGGGCACTCACTCATCTACATGCGGCTCAATGGACCACTTTTTATGGAGCTTATACCGCTAATGAATAATTTTATTCTCACAAGTGTATGCAAAACATACCGCTAGAGGGCTGTGGTGCCTAGGTGTAGCTAATGACGTAACAGAATTTATTATTGGAATCTTAAAATTCACAATTTTAAATACATAAAAATATCACCTTACCATTTTTCCGAAATAACATTTTTAAACTCAGGAATCCATTTTAAATTTCTTTACAAATCGTTGCCATCCACAGCTTCAAAATAAAGAATAATTAAATTAAGTATTTTGATATTTTTCAGTCTTTCAGATACTGGATTAATATTTTTGTGTGCTAACAGTGCGTATAAACTTTTAAATAAACATGCCAGAAGAGAAGAAAAAAAAATTGCCAGAAGTTTGGAACTTTTTCCACAGCTCCAATAACAATTTTTGTCGAAGATGTCCGAAGCAAATCATTCGGTTAACCTTATAAATTCACATTCCAAATATAAGTAATACTGCGAATATAAAAAAAGTGTGGCAACGGTTTACATTCTGTAAAAGTGAAATTTGCGTCCACTGCGCACACCATTAGCCTTTTCTAATGTAAGATGTTCGATATGTCTTGTCTTCATAATTAAAGATTATAAAATGCGTACTCCCGCTGCATAATTTCTTATTCAGAAGATGAATGATCGCTTTCTTCAGCTAAACCTTATTAAATCCTCGTAGTTATTTGCCAAAGAAATGTATAATATGAAAACAATTTTATTAGAATTTTAGAATTCCTATTTAATATGATCTGTTGCTATTATTTGTATTATATAAAACTCGCTTCTAATTTCTGCAGGCCGTAACGCTCAACGATGCCGCAGTCGGGTATGCAAGAACGATGGGAAATACTGCAATGATGTATGCATTTGCCGCGCGAGAATAATTGGTGAATGTTGCTCTGAAATCTATGACTGCAAGGAATTCACAGATGATCCTTTTTGTGGTCTCGACGAAACAGCTACTTGTCAGTATGACGTATCCGAGATGTCACCTGAATGCGTGTGTTCGACGAGGGATAAGAAGTTTGATTACGTAATGAAAAAATGCAAAAGTAAAATTCTTCTTTTGTTCTTTTCATTCATCTTGGTATCAGATCTCTTAAGTATTCAATAAAAGACAAGTTAACTTCAAATTTGAATTTTATATTATGCCCAGATTTTATTAAACTGAAGATATTTCTTTGTACTATTATTTCTATTAGCAACTTCGCAGATGATTAATTCTATTAGCAGTTTTGTAGATAATGTTGTATTTGTAATTCCTTAGGTACAATCTTTTTGATATTATTAATTTCAAGGAAATAAACGATTATTCTAGTATAATTTTAGAAATGCCAGGTAAGTGCAAAATGTTTGAAAATTATGCGTTTGAGGACTAGCACAACAATGATATATAAGTAATAAAAATGCAAAACGTTATGCATTAAAGTTGCTCATCTCACTGTTAAATGATTTACAGCTACGTAAGTAAGTGAATATAATCTGTACCTGTGGAAATATTTATCCCGTATCTATAAACTCATTTTGAATTTAAAGATCTTAAGAATCATGACAAGTACGGTAACTTCATTTTATTAGTAATTCCTAGCAATATATCTTAGAGAATAATACAGATTATCATTTAGAATGCGGTAAAGAGATCTCCCACCTAAAACGTAAACTTTACAATTGAAACTTCGATATTACATTAGGAGAGGAACCACCTAGCTGATCACCGACAAATTATGTGGTTCAGTTTATGGCAAGAAAATATCCCATTACGTTTCAGGCAAAGAATAATCTCATACTTTGTAGAAGTATACACATTAAGAAGAGCCTATGTACACTGCGGAAAAAAGGGACAGTTCTATTTCTCCCGTTCTACTAGGCCGATTGACGATATTCAAATTGCTTTTCCCATGTCTCGAAAGCGCGACTTAGTATATATATTAGATTTATATATAGCTTGTTCTAATATTGGTATTTTGACTGAAAAAGGGGATTTTTTCTGAAGTAACGTACTAATTTTTTTCCATGTTTCGATTTTACGACTCAAATTACGTCTGAAAATTAAATTTTATAAAATTTGGTAAAAAAATTACGGAGAAATTCAAATATTTAACTTGACAAATTTTTTTCAGTTTGAGCCAAGAATAATTCACTTGGCGAACTTCTTAATATAGGGCAACCTATTTTCTTTCCCTTTCATTCTGCAGGGGAGGGAAAAAAGTCACATCCTTCCTAATTTTAAATAATGTTAACAAAGTGATTAAACTACATTTTCGTTACTATCGCTTTGAACAAATATGCAAAAATTCAAAACTCGCCAATATATAAATTCACGTATATCTTGGGAAATTTTGAATGAAAAGCTCTAATTTTTTGAGGGTACGTTTAGAAATGCGTTTACTTTAAGATGATAGCAAAAATTTTATAGGTTATAATTCAAAATGTTTTTCGAAAAATTTATAAAAATGATTTTAAAATACAAATTTTAAAAACAAATCTCAAAAGATCAGTGAATTTTATTTGGAATGATCCTAAATTTCGAACTATGTAGGAAGGAATCCAATAAGTTTCATAAAAAAAGCGATATTAATAAATACATACCAAATTGAATTAACATTGAGGAGCTAAAATTTTGAGAGCTAATTTTTTAAAAACCACTCGTGCGATTTTTACAAAACATAATTTGAGTCGTAAAATCGAAGTATGGAAAAGAATCGGCTTGTCATTTGAGAAAAAGTCCGATTTTATTTCAAAATACCTATATTTGAACAAAATATCCTAAGTCGCGCTTTGGAGACGTGAAAAATGCAATTTGAATTTCGTCAATCGGCCCAGAGGACGGGTGATATAGAACTGTCCCATTTTTACTTTTCCTCAGTTTACCTTTCGCGTTTTAACCTTCAAATATAAATCTTACGCTACTTAAAACTTCACTAAAATGATACCCTTCACATTCTCTAGTAGAAGGTTAGTCTCAAATGTTAGACTGTTTTCACGAACACCCAAATACTGTTCACTGACTTCGTCGACTGGCAACATTGCGGATTCTATGAAAACCATTTCGATGTCTTCCATGAAAGTAATTGATGCTATGCTTTCTTATCTCGAATTTTTTTTCGCTGTAAAATTCGAAGTTCAGTGTGCGTTATAGTGTTATTTGAGAAAGGAATACCATTAATTACCAGAAAAAAAAACTATGCCGCTGACATTTGCGGCAAGTTATGCAAACGTAACCAGGAAAAATTTGAGATGATTAAAATGGTGAACTTTGGAAAAGGACTGGGTAGATTCCTGGTTTAGGAAGGCGAACATTGCGTATAGGATTGAGCCAAGAAGAGAGCGCCTATTCGGATCTGTGAACGACAAGAACATCATGAAAACAGACTATAACAGAAGGAACATTGGCAATTATTTATTTTTGAGTTGTCAACTAAGCATATTGTTATAGTCGCAAAATATCACAGTGTAAGTAAACGACTCTTAAAAGTACTTCTTGTGCTAATACTGACTTTCGTTGCCTAATGATGAACACAAGCGTTACTGCATTCAGTGCTATCAAATAAGTTTTCAATGCGTGAGAAACAAATCTTAAGTTGTCGTACAATAATTATCATCGACGAATTCTGGATCAGACGCCAAGGTCTCTAATCGTTGAAGCAATCTAACTTATGTTCTGTAAACTCATTCCAAGAAAGCAGCTCACAGAAATGCCCAGGTACATCAGACAAGCTACTAAAGCTTTTCAGGAGTATAGTTTAATATCACGCGGAATAGATCTCGGAAGAGTTAAGTAAATTGACATACACCAGGAAATTACAAAGTTTCTGACCGCTTTCTTAGATCGACTGGCATAAACTGGTCTGCAACTTGCATTTGTTAAGACAGTGCGTCTTGGTAAAAGGTCTGCAGAATGTGAATGTAGCTGTTTCCAAATGATCAGACAAATTCAACTCACGTGTCCGGTTATACAATGAAAACCTTGATCAGATTTGGGAAACTTAATAAGATCGAATTAAACGTTAATCAATAATATAAAGCCTAACTGAAATTGCTAAAACCTAAAATATAGCTAATATTATTATTTAACTTAATATTATACTTATTATGTTGCTAGCTGAAAAAGTCATGAGCGCATGTATCATTTTAATAATTATGAGTTAAAGATGTAATCCTGACTGGTTTTATTGTTTTCTTTAGCTTACTTCTGCCGCTTGTTTAATATTACCTTGAATTCATCAGCACTGGCTCTGAGGTCATTTACAGTTGACTTCTCCATTAACAATATTGAATTCTTTATTGGCTGCATTATCATTTTAAATTTTGTGTTATTAAGAAAAGAAAAACCATTTAAAAATATCAAAATTTTGAAATTACATGAAACATTTAGCTCGCATTGAAGCAGTTTAATCAGGTGTAATTATACAAAGACAGTTTGTTGAATTAGCGGAAGTTAAATTATTGATTGCGAAGATGCTTCCATATCTAGAACGAACAGAAAGAATGTTAAGTTTGTACAAATGCTAAAAAAATCAAATTAGATACATATTAAATAAGAAGGACCGTGCGTATTAGTTCGCTTGTCCCTACCCCCCTTTTCTGTTAAAGTTAGGTCCACAATCGAAGATTTCCTCAGGACATCTGCGAGCAATCTGCCCCTCGTGCTGTTGTGGCCACATGCAGAGACGTAACAAAAATTGAATCACGGATTTTTTATATCTGCGTCCCACGTAGTAAAGCTTCTCGATGCCTACGAGGGTTCACATACTGTACGTTTGCTGAAAGCACCCCAACCCGCCTGATCACGAAGTGATCTTATGGTCAAAAAGGGGTGGGGTTCACATACTGTATGTCTACGAGAAGAAGAGCTCCCTCCAGTGTCTCGCGGGTGGCGGTCGCTATAGCAACAGGGCTAATATATTTCAAATAGGGACGAACCAAGGGTTGCCAGTTCCTCTTTAAATGAGCCAAGATGGCAAACTGAAAAGTAAATCTTTAAGACAAATGGGTTAAAGCTCGTTTCTACGGCTGCAGACTAACTGGCGAGAGCTTTTCTTGATAGACAGACTACCGGTGTTCATTGCGTGGAAGAGTACGCAGTGAGTTTTGAACAGCTACTGAAAGCACGAGAGAGGAATCCGTACGTCTGAAATTAAAGAGGGAGCTCCCACAGCATTTCCAAGTTGTGTGTTATCTATGGCGAAGGTTCTGTAAACTTAGAAAAGCTATCTGGTTGATCCTGTTGGCAGAAAAATCTGTCTATAATCGGGATATAAGAAATTTAAAAGAATCGAAATAGTAGGAAATGAATGTGGTAGGAAAAATAACACAGTTTTCATGTAAAACATTTTACAGTTCAGTAACAACACGTTGATGATCTAAACAACACGAAATAAATAAGCAACGAAAATTGAAGTTAAAGGTCAAATATAATCCCATAAATAGTCCCTTGAAAGAAAAAACAATTGTATCCAGAATGCAGCTACCTAATGCATAAACTAGATACACTGGTTATCATAAATTAAGGAAAAATCACAAAAATAGCGAAAGCTCCCTTAAAAATAAGCCAAACCGTGTAAAATTTGAATATGTTGCCAAGTAAGAGTAGCTGAGTAAAACTGCAATATGCAAATTAGTGGCGCTGCACTCGGAATACGTCATCTGCGAGGAGCATAAAAGTCCATGTTTGAGAGCAAGCCCACATATTTCACTGTGATAGTGACATCAGAAATCTGAGATAGCCAATTCGTAGCAATGACCTCCAAGCATCATTTGCCTGCAGAACTACCACGGAGAGCCATCAGGCCACTAGAGGCAGGACAAAGTCAAACAGAAGCAGCCAGATGGCTAAATGTGAGTCCTTCTGTGGTTTATAGACTTTGGAGGCAAATTCAAACCACAGATTCAGCATCTGGGGGTTCAGCCAAGGAGGGCCAATCGCTACGACGAGCGCCGATGAGCGATATTTGATATCATGTGCACGCAGGAATAGAACCGCTACTCCGACTCTTCTTAGATCCTCCTTTGCTGCAGCCATCGAAAGGTTGGTGTCAACGTCAACTGTGCGTAGAAGGCTTCACGAAGGTGATCTGTATGCGAGGCGATCAGTCATTTGCGTGCCGCTCATGTCACGCCATTGGAGGGACCGTTTGCAGTGAGTACAGCAACATGTCCACTGAAGGCCTGATCAATGGAATGGCTGTTCTGTTTACGAATGAGTCCAGGTTTAGTCTAGAAAGCGATAGTAGGCGTTATTTGATATGGAGAGAACCCGTTATCATCCGAGAAAGAGATGCATATGGAAGAGGCAGTGTCTGTGTTTGGGGTGGCATCTCTTTGGGTGGACGCACAGACCTCCATGTCTTTCCAAGGGGAACCGTGAATGCTCAGGTTTATAGAGATGACATCCTTGATGCTTATGTGCGCCCATATGCCGGGCAATCGGTGATGCGTTCCTGTTACAGGACGGCAACGCAAGACCATACTGGGGTCGTATAGTAGATAATTATCTTCAATAGGAAACAATTATGCGCATGGCGTGGCCCCAGCTCGATACTCGGACTTTAATCCTATAGAGCTCGTTTGGGATGCTTTGTTGAGACGTCTAGCTGCTCTCACTCCGCCCCCTCAGACCCTTGCCGCGCTTTCAACTGTTTTGCAAGGGCAATGGCTCTCGGTTCCTATGGAATTGATAGACCGCATAATTGAAGGCATCACACATCGCTGTATGTGCTCTATTGCTTCTAAAGGCGATCTTATTCTATATTGAAGGCAATTTTCCTATAGCAAACTGACACCTTCGATTTGTTCATTTTATATATGGGCTAATTTCCATACTATCATAATTTTCTGATAATTTCTTTTTATGTTATTTGATACCTTACTATGCGTTGTAAGTGGTGGGTAAGTTTCATAAAATTCTACATGTAACGTTTTGAGTAATCGTGACTTTTGTGATTTTTTCTTAATTTATGATAACCTTGTGTATTACACTATAACCTAGAGAAATCATAAACTTCATAAAAGCAGCAAAGAATAATAAAATTACATATAAATCTTTCTTAGAAAGGATGTAGGTGTTCAATTTTATGAACTATGCTTCTAAACTTTCATTTCTATACGCCATTAAATAAAAAGAAATTTTAAATTGAGCAAATGCAAATAAAGATATTTTATAGAAGCAGAAAGCCTGAAAAAAACTGAAGCATGAACCAACCACAGATAAAATTCAGTGAGTGTGAACTTTAGATTCTTATATGAAAAAAAGTATGATGAACCTATATTTAGATCCCATACTACTTATCATCGAAAAGGAAAGATAATGCACTCGTCGTTAGGCTTAAGCCTTCAATTTCACTCAGAATGAGCGAATAATGAACGAAACATTTTATGTTATAGACAAAATGATTGCGTAATGGAAATCATAAATTAGCAGTATGAATCAGTGTATCAAAAGCGTTGAACGCTTAGTCTCGAAAATCAGGCAGAAGCTGCTTATGGGAAAAATTTTATTTTCGCATTTGTAGCTATGGAAAAGTTCCAAATGACAAACATAAAATCTCAGATCGTTGTGTCTGATTTCTGGAGAAAGAAAAATTAGAATTTTGATTATTAATTTCTCATTTGTTTAATATTAAGTTCATCTGATATGTTCTTTTGTAAAGGAAGAAAATTTAGTTCATTTGACGAAAACTGAAACAAAATAAAAGAACAGCATAGACAGATGTTTATAAGCATGATTCGCGGACTTGACAAACAGCTTCGTTATTTACATATATACAAATTAGTGGGAAGCAAAACCTATTGGTTTGAGCACAATTGTACGAAAACAGGTCTTCAGAGTCAACCAAAGTTATCTAACTATGCGGGTGTACCAAAAATATGAAGTTTGACAAAAATCAAATTGTCAACCCTAATATCATCAGAAACAGAAATTAGGCACCTCTTTTTTACCAATAATAAAACTTAAGTGGCTTCTTGTATTTGAACGCAAAAATAAAAAGGTAATTAGTACGTAACCATTTTCAGTTTTATTGATTTCACCATGATTTTTATTGCCATCACTAACCCATGTTAACATAACATATTTTTAACATAACATATTTTAGATCCTCTAATAACATGATCTAACATATTTTTAGATCTCAAATTTTCTGATATTTTCAGAACCATGTGAAAAAGACGATGACTGCTTAAACGATGGTAAATGTACCGGATATGGGGAGTTCAAATTTTGCACATGCTTGCACGGTACAGAAGGCGACCTTTGCTCTGAAGTTACGGAATGTAAGAACAACGATATTTGTGGAACAAGCAGCGGAACGACTTGCACATTTAACAGTACTCAGATGCAAGCTGTATGCAAATGTTTGGATACTTCTAAGCAAATTGATTACAAGGAAAAAATATGCAAAGGTAAGTGTTAAATAGAGAAATATTTAAGTATTAATTATTCTTAAAGTGCTTGTTTTACTTCTCTTGGTGCCGAGGGGAAAAAATCTGAAAGATTTCAACTTTTAAATTACGTGCAAAGGGGCGTTTTTTAACATTTTCTGTATTACCTTTATTTATTAAATATCATGTTTTTCGCACATAAACTATAAAATTCAGTTCAACAGCAGTATCACAAAATAATTTTAAAATGAATCTACCTTTAGAATTTCCGATTAACAGTTCCGCGCGCTGGAGATAAAAAGTTTTTTTCCCCGTAGAGTGTTGCCATGGCTCGCTTTTAAATCGTTTGAGCTTCTTCAATAAAAATTCGTTGAAGTTTTACAAAATATGAAATAGATAATAAAACAAATTCCAAATTTGGGGTTCCAGATGAGCATATTCGGGTGGAAACGTACGTTATTCAAAACTGGATGGCTCTAGGTGCCGTTGTTTTCTCACATTTTTAGAAATATATATACATTTATGCAATTCTTCATTAGTTAATTTCTTTAAGTATAATACAGAGCTGCAATATTTGGTGGCAACAGTTTGAAAAGTGATTCAGACTTTTAATGTTTCAGACGCAAAATCGCAAAACGCAAACAACAGTTCTTCAGGGACAAAGCCCCTTTGGACGAAAAAAAAAGAAAAAAAGAAAACCAACAAGCACAAACTTTCATAAAAATATCTTAACACTTTAAGTGACTGGTTATTGCAAAACTAAGACCTTCAGTTAGACTAAAATACATAAATCATCAACAGAATAAAATAATGTTTATCAGATCAGCGCTTGTACTTTTTCAGTCAATAATAAAAGGATAATATCCTCCCTGGTGTTTTGGTAAAATCAAAGATTATTTTCAAACAAAATGCAAAATGTGAAAATGCATTTCAGTAACAAATTCAGCAACATGCTATCTCTTTCTAAAATAAAACTAAATCCTCAAAACTCCAGGGAAAGGTATGTCCCACAAGTATTAAGCCAATCACCGGTTAAAATAAATGAATCTGATCACGTAGTTACAACACACTTAAAATAAATTTTCCTATTACCCGCCTAAGTTACTCAGGTTTGAATTGAAAAACTAATAAACATGTTTTCCGTAAATACCACATGGGTGAGCTACAGTAGAGCACAGATAATTCGTGATGTGACTGAGCGATCCGTCATTGCCATGCGCACAATGTTCCTGTCATCACGTGAGGTGGTGCACTGAGGTGGATGCAATCGAACATGTCGGTCCGTCGTACTCTCCTCCATCCAACGGCCACATATCCGCAGTTGTTTCGTTTGAAAGATAATCCACACTCTCGGTAGGCCACTATCCTTCCTCTGTCGAACTCGGATACTTGATCAAACGATAATCACTGTTTATTACGAGGCATAATTGATCGTTTTTTGAAAAAAGCACAAAAAAAACGTAATTGCCGAACTTGAAATCGTCGAAAACTCCAAGCCTTAAATAGCGCTTTGAAGTGGCGCTACAGGCGCGCGTGATGTGCGTCTGCGCTGAAATTCTAATCATTTGCATATCTCACCTCCACTAATGCATGTTGCAAATTTCATGTTATTTGCATGCTTTCTTCAGGGTGTTGCATTTACGGTGGCCAGCAGCGTATTTGATATATATCCTTTCTTGTTAGTCGGCTCAGCAATATATGTATATACATATATTTATATACTTTTGGTGTTGCACATCTACATGTTATAGCAGTCCTATATACAAGGTTTCAACGTTCTGAGGCTACTCGTTTTACAGTTATACGAGATACATACATACATGCATACATAGAAAGGTGAAGATGCCCCGAAAAATTCTCTTCAGAATTCATTTGAAATCAGTTTTATAATTTTTTTGGGGGAAAAAGAGTCCTTTGTTCTGTCCAAATGTACAGATGTCACAAAAAAAAAAAACATCGTTAAATTGTATTCATTTTCGTTGAAATAAATGATACCCGAAATTTTTCTCGGCTACTTCCTTTTTGCTTCGTACCAGGAAGTAAAAATTAATTCTCAAATGATAACGTTAAAATTCCCTATTCACTGTAAATTAGTATATTAACTAAGCACTGTCAAATAATACATAACAGTTCCACACAACAATTACCCCAAGGTCCTCAAAAGAAAATGTTTTTGGCACAAACATTTTGTGCAAACTGCTAAATAATTATAAACCAAAATGAATATGCATAAACTGCAGATACTATTACACACATGGAAGTAGTTACGGAGATTAGTAATAACTTCTTCACAACAGAAGTTTCATATTTTTCAGTTTTCTTTTCAGTACCACACGCAAACAGAAAGATCAGCAAGAAAGTAACTCGTCAAGCTAATATTTTACTAATGTTGCAGTGAGTTTTAGAAATTCAGTTCTTTGCGCCTTCAAATAGTAATTTTCTTTTTAATTTACATTTTATATTATGATTTTAAATTTTCTCGTTAGCGTTGCATGATAATTTTCATGAAAACAAATACTTATTATTAAGAAATCAGTTTTCAGAATAGTATACAGCAGATATAGTCTTAATAATGACTAATTCAGGTAAACATTTCTTATCTCAATAGTTGAAATTGAAATAGAATTCGTTTAAATGCTTTATTCTAAATCGATTTAGACTAGAGGGACGGATGTGCTCCCTAGTTTTCTACTATCTTGTCTCGATCCTTTATCCATTCAAGTAATTTTGAATGTTATTCTTTTTTATTCGTAAAAGGATTTCAAAGTTGAAATATAAAAGAAGCAAAATACTTAAAAAAATCTGAAAGCTTTCAGATTTTACATTAGTGGGTGGAAGCGGTTTTTTTCCCTTTCTTTTTGGCGTTATAGGTGTTACCTTTATTTCTTAAATGTTATGTTCTTCACAATTAAACCGTAAAGTTCAATTCGACAGCAATATCACAAAATGTTTATAAAAAGAACTTATCTTTAGAATTTCCGATACACAGTCTCGTGCACGGAAGGTGAAAATGTATTTTTTTTTTCTCCGTGCAGTTTTGCCATTGTTCGCTTTGAAATCGTTGAGTGTGTTAATAAAAAATTCCTACACGTTTTACAAACTATGAAATAGCTTGTAGGGATTTATATTTATTTTAAATAACCAGTTAAATTTAATTTTAAGTTCTTTCCTACAAGCTTTTATTCCCCTAATTGTCAGTGCCAGAATATTTAAATTTGGTAGCGCACGTGAATTAATGCAAATTCTACCAGTGAGAGAAAGGGTTTAAGTATCAAGTTTTAGAAGGGAAAGTCTGGGAAAACTCTGTGCGTATTGTAGTGTGAGCTTCGGCTTAGCAGTTATTGCCGGTTAACCGTTGCGTAACAGCTGTCACTTTGCTGCCACTAAATTTAACAACGAGGATATTCTGAGCCTTGTAGCTTAATTCTTCTAGTTAATATCTTCAAATTTTGACTTTAGTTCTTACTGTTTCAGTTTCCATCCAAGCAGACGCGTAGTGCGTTAGCGTCGAGTTGACGCATTGTAAATAATTTAAAGAGTGTCATAAAGGGTAGTTTAAATCCTTCTTCTGTACAGTCACTACTCTCCAGATTTCACACAAAAGGTAGACAAGTAGACCTTTACAAGATATTGAAACTAATTCCAAATTTTGGCTTCCAGATGCCCATATACGAGTGGAAGACTACGTTATTCAAAATTTGATATCACTAGATATCAAATATTGAATATCAAATCTATATATTTTAAATATCAATCAAATACCAAATCTTTCTTAAAGAAGGTGTGCATTTAACATCAACACAGCATTTTTCATTACATATGTGATATAAAATATTTTACTTTAAACAGCTCCTTTAAATCTTCTTTACTTCCAATTGTCTGTACTAAAAATAGTAATATGCGTGTAATGGATCTTTCTGAAACTCGTCATTTAAAAATTAATACGTGATTATAATTCTCACGTGATTTTTGCATAATGCTTGTAATGACTATACTTATATTACTGCAATTATCGGTAGAAATAAAGAAAATCGTAACTTCGATAGTTTTGATACACAGGTATAAATTCCGGAGGTAGGCAAATACACTATTAGACAAAAAAAAAAAATAAAAAAAACGACGCACCGAGAAGATGTAAAGCAAATTGGACATAAATTGATATGCATACAAGTTTCGACGTAAAATGCAAAATTTTACATTTTGGCTGCCAATGAATGAACGGTTGCCGCTACAGCGCATCTGATCTGCGCAACTGTTAGGATATTTAAGAGGAGAAATTACAATTCCAGATCATAAATTCTTCACGAATTTCATTCCGTGTACTCTGATAGACAGTAACTATGCCTCGCATACAGGTGCGCGAACGATATGCGCAGATGTCAGAATTTAAGAGAGGTCGTGTAGTTGGGCTCAAAGAAGCCGGTTGCTCTTATCGGCGAATAGCTCGACATTTGAGCAGGAGCGATGCCACTGTTAGACGATGTTGGAAGGAATGGGTGAACCACGGCCGCACACAGGGTCAAGAAGGAAGCGGTAGGCCTAGAGAAACGAGAGAACTTGAAGACTGAGCAATCGTCAGAGCGGCACTCACAGCCCCAGATGCATCATTATCATCGATTTACGTGCAGCTAGTGCTTCAGTGACCGCAAGGACCATTCATAGACGGCTCACAGAAAGGGAGCTGAGGTCACGGCTCCCCTTGCGCCGACTACCATTAACCTCTGTACAACGTCAAGCCCGTTTGCAGCGGTGTCGGGCTCATTCGCACTGGAATGTCACTGACTGGAGTGGAATAGTCTTCAGTGATGAGTCTCGCTTTGAACTGAGCCCCAATGATCAGCAAAGGCGAGTCTGGAGACGCCCCGGACAGCGGTGTGATACCAACCTGAATATCATCCGGCAGACAGGCCGACGACCAGGAGTGATGGTCTGGGGTGCCATTTCATTTCATAGTAGGACCCCTTTGGTTGTCATCCGTCGCAACATTACAGCACAGCGGTACGTCAACGAAGTTCCAAGGGCCGTTGTATTGCCCTTCATGTCACGCCACCCTGGGCTTACATTTCAGCAAGATAATGCCCGCCGCCACAGTGTACATGTTTCTACTGCTTGCCTTAATGCTTGCCGAACATTACCTTGGCCAGCGAGGTCGCCGGATCTCTCTCCTATTGAGCACGTTCGGAGCATCATGGGCAGGGCCCTCCAACCATCTCGGGATGTTGACGATCTAACGCGCCAGTTTGACAGAATTTGGCACGATGTTCCTCAGGAGGACATCCGCAACCTCTATCAATCGATACCAAGCCGAATAACTGCTTGCATAAGGCCCAGACGTGGACAAACGCGTTACTGACTTTTCACTTTGTGTAGCTCTATCACTTCAATAAATCGTCCAATTTCTCTCAAACTGTAATCATTTGTTTTTCTGTATGTGTTCATCACTTTTACCGATTTTCGTCCCATTCGGATAACTTCTTCTTGGTGCATCGTTTTCTTTTCTTTTTTTGTCTATGAGTGTATAAATAGCATTTTATTATTAATCAGCATTATATTAAGAAATTAAGCATTATATTATTATAAATCATATCATAACAATACTTTGAGAACAGCATAAACTTCTCTAGTCTCAAAGAGTTTTTTTCCTCGTAAAAATGTTTTGTTCTGCAGTTTTCTTCATCACATGTTATAATGCAATAAAAATGTGATTGTATGCTTATAAATGTTTATAAGATGCGATTGTTGCTATCATTTAGTTACGTCAGGAATAAAAAACACGTGTCACCCAACCATATTGTCATCATTACTGTAATGATCTTACACACATGTAAATGTATCATATGCAGATATATATACATACTGTTACTTTTTTTCTCTTCTTCGTGGATTGGGAGTGAATAATGACGACGCTTGATGAAGTATTGAAACACATTTTATTGGCCAATATTTTTCAAGACAGCTCCTAAAACACTTTTACAGTCGTAGAAGAACAGCTGTAAACACTCTGAGACAATCAGCGACACAACCTTCAGATTGTTAGGCTATAATGGTGGAGACAGCTTCACGGCAAAGCACCAGAGTACAGCTCCCGACTCTGCTCGGTCGTTCTCGGATCTCCACGTACTCGCGAGATTCTTCACGCTAGAATTCGTGATGCACTCAACGATACACTAGAATACAGCTCCCGGCTCGGTTGAGTCGTTCCCGGAGATCAACACACTATAAGGTAAATCTCGACGATACACTAAGAGACTCTCTCAATGCGCTCGACGACCAGCTCGGCGCTAGAGTACGAGACACTGGCTCACTGACTGAATATCAACTCGGTAGACTAGGCACTGACTTCACACTGACTCGACGCTCCGCGTACCAGCAGGGTTTATGTAGCTTTTGACTTGTGTTCGAGAATATTCTGGACTAACCAGGAAGAATTCGTTCCAGAAAGTTCTCCATGCGTCTATAGCATATCGCCAAATGTCGCCAAATGGGCGATTTTTCGCCAAATATGGCAACTCCTGCTATCTTTTGCTATTTTCTGGCAACCCTAAACCTGCTTTGCGGGGAAGCTATCTTACCGCGCCTGGACAATTCTTAACAGTACAATAATGGAAAATAAAATAATACGTTTAAAATCCACCCCATATTCAATTCCGACCAAACTGTACATAAGCAAAAAACACCAGAAGCATAGTGGGAAAACTGCATGCAAGGAGGAAAAAATTTAAAAAATTCAAAAATCGAAATTTACAGCTTTTGCTGCATCATCATCAGTGGGTTGGTGCAACGAAAGATGTATGTACATCAGCCTGTTTCTGACGTAAAAAAACTAATCTCAGAAAATTAATCAAAGTAACTTGTGTCTTTATCAGTCAAAGCCCTGCAGGTAGTAGTAGAGTGAAAAATTGCAAAATTATGGCATCAAGACATAAATAAGAAAACTTAAAAATTTGAAAAAATTTATTTTGGCTAGAACAAATCGTATAAACAAAACATGTAAATAAAAGCAATAATATAATAAAAATTACTGTTATCTAAGCAGACCGAGTCCGAAATACAAAACATGTAAACAGAAGCAATCCAACATATGAAAAAACAAATGAAGCAAATGAAAATTTGGTACCAAAAAAAATAAAATAAACATAAAATAAGAAGAAGAGTTAATTCTTATAATTTGTAACATTAGAGCAACAAAAGTTTGAAATGAAAAAATGTTAGTTATGTTCAGCAGAAAATAGGAAAACCAAGGGGAGGAATTATGCTAATAATTTAATTTCGAAGAACGCATCAAGTAAGAAACATTCATGCATAAATTACTGGTAGATAGCACAATATTATTTATTTTTAAGATACCTACATTCCAATAAGAATACCTAGCAATATTAACATTACAGTATCTAAGAAGATAGCCTCATTTCTACTTTCTTTTATCTTGAATCTCCAACACACAGCAAGATAATATCTCTTTTATCTTGCTGTCCTATGCTATTCCCAGCCTCAAATCATTTAATGATGCTGGAACTTCTGTTTTTGTCGTCTGTTACAGCTTTTAGAACGTCATCATCGTCACTGTCCTCGTCGACTTCGTCAGTTTTCAATCTGTCGTCCCTCGTGCAATGATCTTCATACTCATCAAGAGCATTAGATTCCTTTAAGATTTCATGAAGAAATCTAATCATCTTTATGCAGCAGAGTTCTCTCAAAGTTCTGCCCTATTATTACTTACTCAGTCAGAGCCATGCGCCCCGAATCAGAGAAAAAATCAATTAGTACCCAGTGTCCGGGGGTATAGCTAGGCCACCCCTGCCTCCAGGGGGTTATAAATTTGGAGGCTTAGTCCTCCAGGTTAGGGGTTGAGCGCAAGACCAATCCGCTTGCCTCGTAGAAACTTCTGATTCAGAATTCTCTAAAGGAATCTTCCGGATAAACACATTCCCTATGACCTGGCTTGAAATCGGATCTGAGGATTTTCATATGCAACATAAGAACTTTATATAAAAGCGGAGCTTTGAAAATGCTTACTGAAGTTTTTATCGACTATAAATTAGATATACTTGCCATCCAAGAAATGAGATGGACTGGCAATGGAGTGATTGATAAACGTAATTGCAGAGTTTATTTTAGCTGCCGTGATAAAATACATCAATTTAGAATTGGTTTTATTTTTTGGTAAACAAATTAGCGATAGAATAATGGAATTTAAGCCAGTGAATGAGAAGATTTGTGGATTACGTATCAAGGGTAAGACTTAATATTTCACATAGCTGTGCCCATCCCCACACAGAGGACAAGAGAGATGAGGAAAAGGACAAATTTTATGACTTTCTGGATAAGGCTCATAGTAAATGTCGCTCAAATGACATAAAACTCATATTGGGTGATTTTAATGCAAAGATTGGCCACAGTGAAGACCTAAGTGTGTTTGTGGGAAACCACAGTCAACACAGGGAATCAAATGTGAATGGTATTAGACTTAAAAACTTTGCAATCTCTGCCAATATGATGACTGGGAGTAGAGTATTCAAACAAAAAAATATGCATAAAGGTAGCCTGGAGATCTCCAGATGGAAAATCTCAAATAGATTACATACTGATAGACCTAAGATACAGAAGCAGTCTAATAAATGCACGCACGAAGAAGTGCGAATGTGAATTCTGACCACCTTCTAATTACTTTGAAATTGCGTTATTAGATCAACAGATCTTAATAAAAGGAGAGAACAGAAAACTGAAGTAAACAGAGATAATTGAGAAGTATAGAAGAGAACTACAAAATAACTTGTCGACAAGTGGGAAAACCTCGAAAGCTGAGAATGCTCGGCAAAATCTAAAGTAAATTATTGTTGAAACATCTGAGAATACAATACCGGGAAACAGACATAATCATTGATTTGATGAGGATTCCAGTGTGATCACAAAAAGAATGAGACATATAGACTAATGCTTCAAAAATACTACACTAAGACACGCAGAAGAAAGGTACAAGGAATTAAGAAGAGAGGAGAAGAGAACTTATAAAAAGAAAAAGCAATCGTACCTGGATGAAGTTTACAGAGATACTGAAAATCTGAAAACGCAAAAAGAAGCTAGGAAATTTTATCAGCTGATAAATAATATCAGAGCTGATTTTAGTCCCAGAACAAAAACTTGTAGAAATAAAATTGGAGAGATGACCGGAGACATGGAGGAGGTTCTGGTTTTTTTATGTGAGTATTAAGGTCTGCTTTTGGATATAGATAGAGAAAAGAAGATAACTACTTATAACATGCTATTTAATATGAATTGTGAAGGTGAGGTTATGGAGCATAATGATTTAAGAGCGCAAAAGGAAAGACGGATTCTTTTAATTCTATATGTTATATTTTTTAATGAACTAATAAATTTTTTGCTGAAAAGATAAGAAGAAAAATTAAGCATTTAAAATTGAAAATGATTAGAAAATTAATGCAACTTACAGAACTTAACAGAGTTTAAAATTTACATAGTTAATTAACGAAGGTCATTAATAAATTAACCTTTTTTATAAAGTTTTACTGATAGTTGTGTTATGAAAAATACAGTCTAAAAATACTTAGGAAAAGGAGAGGTTACCTCTATAAAAATTCCTTAGTTAATTATCAAATTATTTTCTTTCACATTTGTTAATCTGATATTGTTTTAATGAAAATTACATTTTGTTTTGTTTTCGTTTATTCCTAAAGTGCCGTGAACATTTTCATATAGAGTGCAATCAGGTTTTTGGACGTTTTCGTCCACGATGTTTTTGCAGCGATGTATGTCATATGATTTTTGAACTGTAATTTATAAAATCGTTCTAAGTAATAAAATTGCCCATGCTAAATTCATTAAATGACTGCGATATCCTCCCTTGTGTTATCAGTGGTCTTTTATAATGTTCTTCTTTGTAAAAGCCATTTTCGTCATACGTGTATCGTTCCAACGCGCAGGAAAAATATAGGTGTTGCCATTCGAGGAATTCGAAATGTTTTCACTGTAATGTAAGAGCTCTATTATTTTTAAATCATCCCAGTCTCGAGGCATCACAGTCACATAATTTTCAAACGACAATATCTGAAATTTCATTTCGATTGGTTGCGCGAATAGGGCACTAGGTGTTCATGTATCGGGAAAGTTTTCCTACAAACAACTTGTACTCCTGTATTCAACAGACATGTTAAGTTTAGTTGATTCATTTTGCCTTTTGACCAATTTTGTATGAACAAATTGCTAATTTAATCAGCTACTTTAAAGCACGAGAAGACTGTTAAAACACTTAAGCCATTAGTCACTTTTTGAATGTTAGTAATTTCATGCTTCCAGTGCACACACTATGATGAAACTAGAGTTATATAATTATTCCATTATTTACAAAAATGAAATTTCGCGACCTGTGCTCTTATTTTTCTAGATATACGACATCAAGTTATTTTCATATGGATTAGTTTTATTGCTGAAAATTGTGGAAACATTCGTGAGATGTTGCTATTTTTATACGACCGTGGTATTTTTAGTTCGAAGGACTATTGTTTTCATTTTGCGATTTGGCGTCGGAAACATTAAAAGTCTGAATCACTTTTCTAACTGTTGCCACCAAATATTGCAGACCTGTGTT
>KK114845.1:1460455-1519758 GCA_000611955.2 Stegodyphus mimosarum | reverse complement strand
TTTTTTTTTTTTGAAATATACTATAAAAGTCAGTTATACTAAAAATTTTTATAGTGAAATTTTTTATATAGTTTTTATTATTTAGTTACACTAAAATTTTTTTATAGTGAACCAACGCAAAATGCCAAAACAAACTAATAGCCCTTTTGGGCTAACAATTGTCTAAATTTCAAATGAAATTAGGAGATTTAGAGTTTTCAGTTCTTTATATTAAAAAAATATTAAGGCAATTCAAATCTAGGTGTGAATTCTCAATCCAGGATAAAGCTAAAAACCGAAGTTTGTTATTTCAGATTTGTTGCATATGCAATAGTTTAACTAATAAATATTCTACTGCATTTAAAATTTTAAAAGCAATATGTTTGAAAATAAGATATCTGTATGAAAGAAAACTTTTAAGTTTTGTAGTTCTGAAATCTATTCATGAAATGTTGATGAGTTGAACACTTGCTGGCCATTTACCTTACCGCACTCCCACGGTCAGTCGGGGAAAAGCTATTCTTTTCAACGCTCTTGACAGCTCGCAGCTACTAATGTTTATGGAGCAATCTATGTCAATTAGGCGGAATCTTTGATCCAAAATTCTGGGAGGGAAGATAACTAACAAAAGAAGTTGCTAGCATTTTTCGAAAGTTCAGTGTTATTTTCGCGACATTTTAGGGGTATTTGGGTCAAAAGTTAGCGACAGTTTTAAAGGTATTTGAAGAAAAGAACTCGACAGGCTAAGGGTTAACAAATTTACGCACTAGCAAATTATCATGAGAGATTAAATAGCAGACATAGTATAAAATAAAATAAAATAAGCAAAACTATTTCGCAACCATTATGTAATGCAGAAACCATTGTCAGCAGCATGCTCTGACTTTGGTCAGTGAATATGTAATGAAGATTTTGCGGATGTGGAAACAGAACGAGCATGCCCTTTGTTGCAATGTAGTCGATTCCTACCTTCAGTTTTAAAGATGATGTGATCTCTCATTGCAATGCATGTTGTTCTGTCATAGGCCTGCATGCCCAGACCCAAGACCTGCAAATGATGGATTACTGTATTCCTCACTAACTTTACAGAGCTGAAAATCATTTTAATAGACACATAATTTTCCACTCTCTCTGCACATTCACAGAACAAGCTGTCCTTAAAATGGATTCGTTCATGTAGTGATCCCGTAAATACCTGCAAAGGTCACACCAAATCTTTCTCTGATAACTCTTGAACTTTATGTCAGCTTCAGTCAAGAACTGACCAATCACAGTGAAGCAAACACGAACTGACATTCATTCTATGATTTCTCACCTTCTCTTATTATTTATGGTCTAAAGCGTATCAGAAACAACAATAAGAACAGAGGTTAACCTTACAGGCAAGTAAAAATGAAGATATTTTATTAGATATTGGGCTAGACTGCAAATTAGGGGCCAGTCGCCAAATGAAGCGAAATCGCGCCAAATCTGGTAACCTCTTGGCGTCATCAAAATCGTTAGGGTTTAAGATTACAGTTTATAGTACTTAAGCGGGCTTTTTGAATTTTCGTCATTTCACCAAAGAACGTCTATGCATATTCTTTGACTTGGCAATACATATTCTTTGATTTCACTGTGCTTTTAGTAGATTGTGTGTAGTGATGAGTCGGTACTACCGAACCGGGTATTTTGTAACGGGTACTGAAAATCGGTACATCCAAGTACCCGTTACTTCAGTACCGAAATCGGTACTTTTCGGTATTCGTTACTTCTGTACCGAAACGGGTGCTTTTCGCTATTCGCTACTTTGTAACGAAAATATGCGTCTCTTCTCGGTATTTCGGTATTCGTTACTGGAGGATCGATGAGGGTTCAGCTCACTTCGGTTTTGGTACGAGGACAGTAGTATCTGGTTGTATTTGCGAAATGGTGATATGCTCTTCTTGTGTCCATGAATGACCTTGAAATAGGGCATGGAATGGCAAAGTTTTTCTTTAAAAACTAATAATGAAATCTTGAATGCTTGGAAATTTTCAGATTCATATTGATTAAAACTAAAGCAACAGTTTTATGATGTAATTCTTTACTCTTGACTAAATACAAAATCATTTTTTAAACTAGAATAAATGCTGCCGCACGTTCATGTATTACGTAAGCATTTTAAGGGGAGGGGAGGTATTAGGATTTGCTTATTTTTGCTGACAAGGGGTAGGGAGGGGTCAAAAATAGCCAATAACGTACTTACGTAATACAAACCCCTTGTGTGTTGGAGGGGGGAGGATATATGTCAACTGTAATGCAATTTAATTTTTTAAGATTTCTTTTTTTTGAACCATTTGTTCCAATCTCCTTTTATGATTATCCTGTTTTTATTTTATTTTCCTTGAACTACTGCATTTGATTTCAGTTTGCTGCAGATTTATTTTTTTGTAAATATTTAACTCCTTTTTCTTTTTTCATTTCTTCAGACTTATCTTTTACATCTTTCTTATATTCTGAATTATTTCATTTTTAATACTTAAAGGCCTTGCCGCTGTACCTACTTCAGAAAATGTCACAGCATCTAGTGGATCACTAAGCCAATAAACATAAAATACAGATGCAATTTTAAACTTTTCTAATGAAAGAACAAAGATAGATAACTGACCCACTTATGATAATTCTTCCCCCTTCTAAAAACAGATTTTCATCTCGCCAAAAACTAAACCCCACGTGCCTAACGCAGGATTGTCAACGCCTGCTTTACCCCCCAGGACGTGACGACGCTCCTCCGATAGGAAGAGAGGTGAACTTTGACCTGGCAGTCCGAATCTTCTTTTTTTTTACTCCCTCTGGAGCTTATTTGAGGGGGAAAAACTTTCGAATGGAACACCGGAAATTATCCGGACATGTTTATGTAAACATACATGTTCCTCCCTTTTTTTCCTCTGCAATTTTTGCTCTTTCATGCCTGATTAATAGAATCATTAGGCGATATTGCACTTACCCTTTTCACAGCGTAGTGCTGATTTTAGAATTTGCAGCTGGAGTGAACAGCGGAAGTCGTTAATAGAATTTTTTTTATGCTTATCTGACGATGCTGATGACCAACTTCCAACTTCGTCACTTTTACCATAAGATTCATTCTTGTCTCGTACTGGTGAGTATCGGCACGTTATAGAATTGCTTAGTCTCTATCAGTTTCTTACGCCTCAGAAAAAAAAAAAGAAAAAATCGAATTACAAAATGTCTAGTAAGAAAAGGAAATTCAGCTTGGTTTGGTAGCACTTTTCCTATACCAATGAAGACGAAAAAGTTATGTGTGACATTTGTAAAGACCTTTTATCCATCAAAGGTGGTTCAACAGGAAGTTTAAAAAAACATTTGCAAAGGAACCATCCTTGTGTAAATCTGCACGAGAAACGCGCTTTGCCGAATCAAGATGTTGATGATATTGATGCCGCTCCAGCCCGTTCTGTCCTCACTAGCCCTGCAGATGGTGGGCAACCATACACATTCCAGCAGACTACACAACTTACGGTAGACAACAGTGCTTGTGATATTGTTGGTGTATTTTCACAAAACCCCAGTCCAGCATAATGCAGTTTGTCCAGAGAAATACGATGGATGTACATAAAAAAAGTAATCGATCGCGCACTGATCAAAATGGTATATAAAGATTTACAGCCAATAAGTATCAACGGTTTCTAAATCCTTGCTTCCTGCTGCTTATGAAGAAAAAAGAATAGTTTAAAAAATCGTTCTTAGTGTTGTACAAAATATCTGTTTGACTGTAGACTGTTGGAGCAACCAAAAGGCTGAAAGTTGCATGGCCGTGACAGGCCATTTTATTGACGAACACAGGCAAAGGAAAACGGTACTGATTGACTGCTCAATTTTTGATGAACGCCATTCAGCCAAAAATATTGCAGAAAATATCATACACATATGCCAACCATATTTTCCGATGGAAAAAGTGTCTTTAATAGTGACTGACAATGTCAAAAATATGATTAACGCTGTCGACAGCGAACTAAAGTTAAAACATTTAGGATGCATTGCACACTCTCTCAATTTGGCTGTCACAAATTCTCTAAACGAGGTTAACGACCTTCTAACGAAAATTAGGTATATTGTGATAGTTTACAGGAGAAGTAATATCGCTGCAAAAAATCTGCGGAAATATCTGTGCTCTAGCGAGGAGAGAAAAGACTTAAAAGTCATCTTAGATGTGAAGACTCGTTGGAAGAGCACGTTTTATATTGTAAAACGTTTCCTTGAACTGAAAGACGCTATTCGTTCTACAATGGGTTTGATGAACGACCCCCCAGAGGCTCTTGATGTGCCAGAATGGGAAAGTGTCCAACATCTTTGTGACGTTTTGAAACCTTTTGAAAAGGTGACTTACGAGTTGAGTTCGGAAAAATACTTGTCAGCATTGTTAATGAACAAGTACAAAATGTGGTACTAGTACTACAACGTGAATTGGGTAATAGATTTACAACTATCGATTCAAGAGAAGACATTGTTTAAGCCGCTTTCCTTGACCCCCGAATAAAAACATTGGGGCTCAAATGTGATGTCGCCAAAAAAGTGAAAGTGTTATTATCTATGAGTTATCGGTAGTTGCATAAACTACCCATAATCTTGTTGAGGATGTGGAAGGGGATGATGAAGAGATAGACGAATCATCGGTTTGGTTCGAGTTTGAGAGTAAAGTTAAAGACTCTGGAACTTCATCAGCTCCCGTAGCAGACGCGGCTATCGACAAAGCTGCGGCAGAACTGAAAAGATACCTGCAAGAGCCCATTCTATCCAGGAAATCTGATCCACTGGAGTGGTGGAAAAGAATAAAAAGATATTTCCTAATTTGTATGAATTATCACGGAAAAAATTAGGCCTTGTGGCTACTTCAGTGCCATGCGAAAGGGTGTTCTCTAAAGCTGGATTAATACTACCTAAGTTCAGCTTAAAATGTTTATTTTCGCTGCATTATTTTAAAAACTGTTTCTGGGAGTCAATTTTTTATGCTTAATTTTTCGTTATATATTTTAAGTGGTCTTTATAAAAAAATAGAAGGAATTAAATGCCTAAAATTTCCATAAAGTTAAAAAATTTGATACTTTTATAACGTTTTGCACAGCCTATCAAAGTTTTATTTGTTTTAATTAAATGAACTATTATTTCATTCAAATGTCAATTTCTTAAAAAACAATATTATTTTGAAATTGTATTTAGATTATTAATATAATATAAAGTTCTACAGTTCTATTATTTACTTAGCTGTACTCACATATGTTAAGTTCTCATATAGTTGAAAACATGCTATCTTATTTTCTAGTGTTTAAATCATATTTAATTTTAATATCGAATGTACTTATTGAATTCATATAATGCGATTTTACAAATATTTTTGTTGCTTTTTGCTGTTACAGCATCCAGATATTACGTTCTCGTAGTTTTAAAGACATGCTGCCTTATTTCCTAGTGTATTTAATAATCTTTCACTCAAAATTCTTATGGAATGCTCTTTGGCTGTAATTTGAGTTTTAAAAATATGTTTTACCATTCTGTTGCATTTTTGTGTTTACAGCAGTTACTGCATCCAGGTATTGCGCTCTCACAGTTTCAAACCCTTTGCTATCTTATTTTCTAGTGTTTTTTGATAATCTTCAATTCAAAATTGTTATAGTGAATGTGCCTTTTAAAATCATATTGTGCGTTTTTAAAAATATTTTTAACCCTTTTGCTGAAATTTACTTATTACTGTAGTACATCCAAATATATTACATTATCTCACTTTTCAAAACATACCTCATTTTCTAGTGCTTTTAGTAATTCAAAATGTTTAAATCAAATATATATGTTTATGCATTTTTTAAAATCATATTTTTCGTTTTTAAGAATATTCTAATCATTCAAATTTAACTCAAAATAAACCTAAATGTAATTTAAAAAGGAGCAGTATAAACTTTTTTGTGGAAAAGCCCTTCAACCATGTGTATATGAATAAATGTGTAAATTTTATTTTATGCCAGTATTGTACAATTAAACACACAAGGTCATTTATGTTATATTTAATGTTTAAATTATCTTACTTTTTTATTCAGAATTTTTAATATATGTAGGGGAGAGTAGAGAATAAGAGATTTATCTTTTTTAAAATTTGGTAGCTTGAATAAGTTTTATTTCGCAGTGGTGCTGAAGGTCATTATCTTATCTATAAGTGGGATAAAGGTTTGTGATCATTTTAATTTCTAGACCCTACGCACCCCTATGCCCTTTACTACCGAATTGAAGGTATTAAACGACTTCTGTGGTATGTTATTTATCCGTATAAATAAAAAATATCATGTTAAAACAGATGGATCATTAAATTTCTGATATTTACTTACGAAACTGCATCCTATCGGGTTGCTACACAGCTGGTTATAATTAATTTTCTATTTTAAATTTATTGCGACATTTTTACTCATAGTATAGTGTTGCATCAAAATTTCTATTTTCCGATTTTTTTCCTTTGTTTTCCTTCAACAACACAACACAGCCGAAAAAAACATAGTGTACTCTCCCTTTCTTCAATATCATACAAAGAAAATCTTCCGACGTTTTTCAAGTACGCAACTATGCTCATTTGGGGCTGTCCATAAATGATGTCACACTTTTCTGCAACATTTTGGACCCCCTCCCCCTCTTTGTCACACTTCAACATACCCCCTCTCCCTCTTTGTCACATGTCACGCTATATTACGTAAACTTATATTTGCAGTTCAAAAACGTAGCACTACGTTATAGATCATATTTCAGACTTTATTTTTAAATTTGAACTGTATGTTTTAATGACATCTGTAAATATAACAATAATAATGATTCGTGCACTTATTTTGTATGAAATAAGAGAAAAGTTTACAGCAAAAAACATAATTAATACACAATAGCAATAAAATTACAATTTCTGCCGCTACCCTATTCTCAAAACCTACTCTGAATGCCTTTTTTTTAGGAAAGAAAGGAATGTAAGTAAAAAAAAATCACATGAAAGTTGCTTTCGCCCCAATTAAGGAAATACATTCAAATTTTGGTAATTTTAAAATAACTTCAAAATTCAATCTGCTGATTTTAAACATTTTTATTTTAATCAAAATATGATGTCACACTTCTTGTTACCCTCCCCCCGCCTTGTCACAAACTGTCACAATTTCACCAACTCCCCCCTCCAAGCGTGACATCATTTATGGACGACCCCTTTCACGACATTGATAGAGCACCCATCGATTTTGCTGCACCTGCACACAAGACCCAACCGAAAGCAAAAATGTTTCCCTCCATCCACTTCCCGCGCCAATCCTCCCAACCCCCACTGGCCATCAAAGACAATCTACACAAACCCAACACCAGAAACAACCCGCCGCGCTCTCCTGCTCCTCGGACACTTCGGTAGTTGACATGTTTTCTGATATTCAAAATCTTACTCCGTACAGATAAAATCAAACACGTGGTGACGTGGCAGAGTTCCTTCAGTGCGCAAAATCGTTAGCTGCGTATTTCGGTACTCCAAATCGTTACTAGGGCACTTCGGTACTCCAAATCGTTACTAGGGTACTCCGGTACAGCAAACCGTTACTCCGGCATTTCGTTACTTCGGTACTCCAAATCGTTACTTGGGTACTTAGTACTTGAAATCGGTTTTCGGTACTTTTCAAAGTAACGGTTACTTGAGAAACGGGTATTTTGTACCGGGTACTTCTCTGTACCCGTTACTCTCGTATCCAGTACAAGAAAGTACCGAAGTTGTCCATCACTAATTGTATGAGTAAAATGGCTGGCGTCGAAAGAGTTCAACGTGTGGATATTACTTATTTGATTCCGTTGCAAGATAAGGGCGAAGGATGTGTGATAGAATGGTGCATGAATTATGGTTTGATTGTGAATATGTACGAACGTCCTAAGTGTAAAAATAGTGTGAAATTAGTTGAAATGAAAGATGCGACAGATTTGTGTGGATGGAGGTGTGTGTCTATTATATGTGGTTAAGCACGTGGTTGAAATGAGCGCGCCATTTTGAATTTCATCTCCATTGTATTGTTACATTTTAGTGTGGATATAAACAAATGCCAGTTTCTACTGTTTATTATAAATAAAAATTTATTGTAAAAATATAAATTACGTAGTTAAAATTGTTTAACCACTTTTTGTTTTTTTACTATGCTATTGCTGGGTTTCAGTAGATCGAAATTTGAATTTTATCTTCCTTTTTCTTCCGCATGTATTTTTTAAAGTTTTAGATTAAATATAAATCAATGCTTTCCGATCATTCGTTGCTCATTTACTGCTTATTTCAGTTTCTTAAATTTCGTGCTAAAACGTTTTACTCCATTTTGTTACCGTCTTAAAATGGTGTATGATATTATGAAAAGTTTTAATGTTGTTGATTACATAAAATACATAGTTATTAACTTTCAAATACTTTATCGTTGTTTTTCTTGAACTTCTGTTTGTATGTTTACATGATCAATTTTTTGCATGTTTAAAGGATTTATTCAAATTCACAACCATCTGATATGGCGATATGATGAGTTAGTGATTTTCTAAAACTCGTGAAAATAACCGATTTGGCGATGTTTCGAAAACGCGCCAAACTGGCCCGTAATATGCAGTTTTACCAGGTATTGTAATGTTAACATTATTATTTAGGCTTAGTGGAAAACAGATTTATGTTAAAAGAAATAACACTGTGAAAGTTACCTGCAGTTTATTCATGATTACTTTTCATTTGTTACGTTGTTACTGTCACAACATCCTTCGGAAATTAAATTATTTGCACAATTTTCTCTTCTTGATTTTCGGATCATAAAATTAGTAAAAAAAAAAAGAGAAAATACGCCACAAAATACTCTGGCACCCTGCAATGGGACATTTTTTTCTGCCTAAGACTCCGAAGTTGGGAGACAAACGATCACATTAGGCATGGTCTGCACTGACTTATACACTACACTAACAATATTGTGAATAGTCCTGTAATGAACTACATGCATAACTTCCTATACTACAAAATTCAACTATAATATTTGACATGGCAGTGCACCAAGAGATGGCAAAATTTCTTGCCACTATCTTATTAAAAGTGAAAATCATCATAGCTGGAAGGGCAATCCTGCTATACAATTTGTTGGCACACTAGAGAGTCTAATTCAGAACTTTTTGATAAAGGTTATATGCATAACTTTTTTTGGGGGGGGGAGGGCATTCGATGATCTCGTCTACCTTTCCTCCATCTCCAGTCATTAAAAAGTTAACAGTTCTTGTATGAAGCTATAAAAAATGCTGCAATCATACAGGCACGTGAACATACAAAATGAACTAATTTGGATTAAGAACAACAAATCAAGCACAAGCCAATGCTTCTTGCTGCAATATTAATGTAATTTTGCATATTCGTTACTTAATTTCGCTACAAATCACAGAAAAGGAATACTAGAATTGCTTACAATAAAAGAACATACAATGTTAAGCTTCTGATTTTAATATTACATGCTCTAGCTCGGACGAGGATACAATGTTAATGTTTCTGGCTGCGCATGTTCAATTAAAAACATGCTGGAAGTTGAGCAGATTAACTAAAATATTTGCTAGTTTAGGGAACATTTTGTTTATTTGCTGAGCTAGATATTTAATGTTAGTATTCATCTGATATAAAAAAAATTAAAAAAGGTTGTATATTTGTTCGAGAAAGCACAGAAATACAAGAATATATAACATTTCACAGTATTTAATAAGAAAAATGGGTGAATAAGTACACAAACAACACGAATTTATTTTTCTCAACTGCACGTATAATGTGATAAATTATACAAAGTCAATAAATAATCTCGCGTTTACTGTATACAGGATTAAAGCAATAATTTTGTATTCAAAGTTTAATATTTATAAAATCAAAAATAATTCTTACTTACTTAATAAATCCGGAAATTCAGGAGAAAACAAACCAATTCACTTATCAGTCTAAGAAAAATTGAATAAGGATTAAATTGAATCATTAAATTAAAAAGACTATTTATTTAAGTAGAAAAAGCATTCGAATTTTAATTTCAACTTAAAACTAGGAACAATAGACATCACTCCAATATTCACCACCACAACACAAAACGGCGCCGCTAGATTGGCATGGCACATTGAAAGTAGGCTAACTTACAGATTTTGGAAACATGTCTTTGCGCAACTAGTCGGAAGTTTAGCATTTTTACCCAAGGAGTTGTTTTTACTATGTATGAGCTACCGTCGGACGTGTAGACACTTCGCACGAGAACTTCCGTAGCACCATTCACGTGTGCTTCACCGCATACTGACCTCGCTTCGAAAGGCGGTCGAGGCTCTGTGCAAAGAACGTCTATGAAGGAACGAAAGGCTCCATAGACGTAATGAGCTTGTATTTCTGAAATTCATATTCTTTGCCATAACTCCGCCTCTTCTGTCTTTAGGGGCGTGATAATGCTAATCTTCGTTTTGTTGTGATGAAGTAATAATAAATGCGGAGATTTAGGTTTAGAAAATTAATTTTTATTTCTGAGTTAACAAAATAAAATATTTCAACGAATATTGTCATTTCAATTTAATTTTTTTATTTCTAAAAAGTTTAGAATTGTTTTGGTGGTACAACAGGTATTTCTGAATGTGCATTCAAATTTAGTTCGTGATATTTCAGATTTATAGTTTAATGTTAAGTTACGTGGTTTTCCTAGCACTCGAATGAAACATATTTTATACAAATGTATGCCGGCCAATAGTAATATTCCACAAGTACAATGTTTCAGATTAATATTACTTTCTTAGATAAGATATGAACCGGCAAGTCAACTGATCGAACGATAGGATTGAGAGCGGCGAACAAAATAATATTTGAGGAAATAAGATGATTAATATAGTACGTTTAATAAGCTTAAGAAGCAGGCATGAGAAGATATTTCCCTTTAAATTCAAGAGAAGTTTCTGTTCAAATCAGTTTAAACCATTCCAGAACAAACTTTTAGAATTCCCTAATAATACTGCTGTGATTGATGACTTTGGATCTTTTAAATACAAAGATATATTATATGCAAGTTTCTTACTTGCCAAAAAAATTAAATCTGTTATACCAGATTCTGAATGTTGTGAAAGAATATCTTTTCTCTGTTTAAGCGATGCAACTTACGTGTCAGTACTCTTAGCATGCTGGTTAACTGGAAACGTTGCAGTGCCGTTGAATGCTAATTATCCCTCCGCTTTGCTTGAATATTTTGTAAAAGATTCTCAAAGCAAATTAGTTATTGCAAACGAAAGGTTTCTTGATCCGATGCAAACTATAGCCTCTAAAGTAAATGCTTCATTTTTTATAGCCGATCGAGATGTTCTTACATCCTCATCCACAGATAACTACAGTGAAATCAGACAATCTGAATTCTGTTCTTGGAATTCTGATATGGCAAATAGAAATGCACTCATAATTTATACCAGTGGAACAACTGGTCAGCCTAAAGGTGTTGTGTTAACTCATGGTATCCTTCATGAACAGGTATGCTTTATTGCTGCTAACAGTACACATTTCACTTAAACGAATTTTATTGGAGGGATTGATAAGCAATAAAACTAAAGATAACTTTCATATTTGAATGTGATTTTTTTACATTATATATAGATAAAAAGGAGTAATACCGTAAAATAAGCTTTAAATGCATGTGAGGAGTTCTAATTTAATTTTCTCTAAATGTGAGGATTTGAAATAATAAAATATTTGTTGCTGTCTTCAGTTAGATGAATTTTTTTTATTTTATGAACCTCAGACTCATGTATCAAAGGGTGAGTATAATATTTAGGCCGATCATATTTCCATGGGTCAAAAACAGGATACTGCGATCATACAAATGGGAATAGAGCTCTACATGACAAAGATGAGAGAAAATGTTTTATGACAATAACATGCTGAACTTTTTCTTTTTCTTTCTGTAATAGAAGCCATATGTATAATTTTACATGCACTTATTAGAAGTGAACCTTATCTTGTCATTACTGCACTGGGAATATTTCTCTGATGAAGTTATTTTACATAGCATTTTGGTCTTTTTACCTATTACAAAAAACTCACATGACAGTTTTTTATTGTAATTTAGTGCCGTTTTTATTATCTCATTGCTTAACTTAGATTTTTCCGTTTATTATTAATCATAACATATTTTTTTAGTCTTTCAAAAAATTTCAACATTGATACTCTTTAGAGAAATTCTGTACCTGTGTATCAGATACAGCAATATTTTCTTTATTCTGTGCATTCAACTGCTTAACAATTTTTAAATTTCATTTAATGCTGCAGTTATCAGTTCTAATCAAGCAATCCAAGTCCATAGTTATCTTGATATGTATATCAAGTTAAGAACAATAATTTATGACTGCCCAGTAAGTGCATACCTGTAGCTTTTACTAAAAGCTCATTTTTATCAAAAATAACTGGACTGGCAGGAAATATCGAGGAAAAGGTACTGTGGCTTTGAAAATGGTACATATGGTCAAATATAATAGTTAATTTTTAGTCTTTTGCTAAATATATCGTTAACCATTTTTAAATATGAATATTTGAAAATCTTTATTCTGAGAAATGATATTTGTAATAGGCAACATGCAATGGTTTAAATTTTGAACTAATTATACATTTGTATCTATGATTATATTACTGAAGAAAGATTATCTTCAAATTCTTTTTATTGTTTTAATTTATTTCAAAATAAGTGCTTGCTTGATGTATAATATGTACTTTTCATGTACAAAATTCAGTGACGTAATTTTGATTAATTATTAGTTTCTAGTATAGGTTACGGTTCTTACAGCTATTGATAGATTTGTTAAAGTACTTGGAATGCAGATGTACTTTTATTGTGCAGTACTGTAATATATATAGAAGCTTTGATAGGTAGAATAGATATGGTTGAAAGAATGGAAAGAAAAAACTGATATTTGTAGATGAAAACTTGTATTTCCATGTCGCAAGTCATAAACTTTCAAATCTTTTGTCTAGATGTACAAGTTATTAAAATACAGTTATGATAAAAATGCAAGACAAAAGTTGCTAGCAAAAAGATAACATATAAACTAGTAACCTAAACACTATACCTCTTGTTTAGTGCATATCACTCAGGTACCAAATGCAATCGCAGGAATTTTGCCAAGTTATGGTTATCCAAGTATCCTCTTCTAACCAGATGAAGAATGCTATTCACATTCCACATTAGTGTAACTAAGCAGTCATGACCCATTATGTTTTAGTGACGTTTCCAAAATTTTTTTTTGCTTCACCTAAAATTTCAATTTTTATGTTCATAATTTTAATTAATCAGCGAGGCTGTTCCATGATGAGAAATTTTTTTTTAAGACTTCAGAATTTTAATATTAATTTAGCTAATTTATTAGCCAAGAAAGATCAATCATTGAGCTAGAATCCGTTTGAGAGCATTATGTTTACCTAGTCTTGGAAAGCTTTAATCTGCAGTCCAGGAATTTTTGATTGTATTGAGATTATCGTAATTCCCTGTGATCTGTAATAGCTGATTCTGAATGTGATAAAATAAAAGTACATCGACTCGTCATGTTAGTAACTTCAAAACAATAAAAATTGATTCACTCTTGCTGTCAAAAGTAAAATTGTAGTGATATGAAAGTGAATAATATTGTATAACTAGAGCTATATTACCATCAAATATCAAAAGTGTGCAATATCCAGTGTCAGGCCACATAAAATTTGAGAACAGTTTGTTTTATTTAGGGGATACATTATATCAGTCAAGATGGCAAAGATTATTAAGTATGTTATTGAGGCTGAAAGGAAATAATATGGAGGCTTTAGTGTAGAATTGGGTGCTCCTTCGATTAGCGACAAATTTTTTGTTCAGTATTGCCAATGAAACCCCATTTCTGGTTACCATGATAGTTTTAACTTTGTTTTAGCTTCCTGATTTTCTTGAAGTGAAAATAAAACGATCTGTACATGGACAAATCTGAGGCTGTATGGAATGTCTAGATTGTGCAATTCTAGGATTTTTTTTTTTAAGTGAAAATAGATTGATGTGTACATGGATACTGAGTTTGTGCAATTCTTTGATTTCTTATTTTGATTTTGTGTAGCTGCCATCTTGAAATTGTACCTTCTGGCGCCGATCTTGGTGTAAAAAAAGAATCACCAAAAAAACAGGGGGTACCCAATTGTAAACTTTTATCAATATGGAACCCAGAAAGTTATTTTCATTGTAGTAAAGTCTTGCCTTCCCCCATTCCCAAGATCTGAATTAGACTGTCTTGTGTTTTTAAATTTCTGTGCCTAGATGCATAAATGTGGTGGTTAAAACCATCACAAATGGTATTTTATGAAATTCCTATGCAAGCCTTTAATCTGTAATGTAATTAATTAAAAATTCACTATATTTCAAACTTAATCTGGACTTTTAATTTTTTTTGCTTTAAACATTTCACCAAGTGTTATCGTTTAAAGAAGAACTCTTTGATTATAAACCTAACTGAATATTTTATTTCTTAGGTTTCAGCTGTGGTACAGGCATGGGAGATTTCATCAAAAGATTCTATTCTGCATACTTTACCCCTTCATCACATTCATGGGATAATGAATGGGCTACTATGTCCTTTGAATGTGGGTGGATGCCTTGTTATGCGTCCAAAGTTTATTGCTTCAGAAGTAAGTTTTAAACTTTTGTAGTTTTTTTTATATCTGATATTCTGTGCCTGCACATATTTTGCAGATGGTGACAAATTGTTTAGATAACTGAGAATAAACCTTTCAAGGAAAAAATATAAATGTATACAGGAGTATACATTTCCTGTATAAATATATTCCTGTATATTTATGCCGAAGTTTTGCACATGTCATTTGTTAATATATATATTTGATGATACATATTTAAATAAATATGGGTACTTTTCCGGGTACTTGCATGACATTCTATCCACCGTGAAACTGTCTCAAAGTGATTGACCGCCAGTTAGGGGTAAGTGTGAAGTAACGACACAGTTACGACATTTGTTCATTTGCTTGATATAGCTCTGACTGATTCTTGTTAAGCCATGCTTAGTTTTTATGGACAAGGGTGTAAATTAACTGTTATTGCTGTATTTTTTCCTTGCCTTTGGAAAAAAAAAATATATTAAAATTTGGGACTTGCCTTGTAGAAACAGCGAGCAGTGGATTCTTTTCAAGCTTACAGATCCTACCATAAAAAAGGGTATATTAATGGACACCATATGGTCATGCAGGGTTATTCAGAATTCTATCCCGGGTTTTAAAATGCTATAGTAAAAAAAAATAAGACTAATACAGCAAATAAGAGCATTTGAAAGAATACAGAAACAATTTCAAGTTTTATTTACATAGCTTACAGGTGTTCTATGTGTGAACTGTTGGTCAACGTGATAGTCCAGTTCCTGCCACACTCTGCTCAACAGGGTACTATCAACGTTATTGATAGCACTTGTAATTCTTTCATGTAGTTCAGCTAAATGATGCGGCAAAGGGGATACGAAAACGTGGTCTTTTACATACCCCCACAAGAAAAAGTCGGAAGGTTTTAAATCGGTCAAGTGTGAGGGCCATGGCAAAAGAGTTACATCATCTTCAGAAGCTCACCCAATCCAATGATGAGGTAAGTGTGTGTTCAGGTACTTGCATACATCACACAGATAATGGGGAGGAGCTTCATCTTGTTGAGAAATAAAGACGTCATCCTCATGTTCCTCTAATTGTGGCATTAACCACAATTATAGCATATCCAGGTACACTACAAAAAAAAAAAAGGTCCATAGACACGTGAGGAGGAGACAGTGCAAAACACGTTAACTTTTGGGGAATCACGATGGTATTCCACTACACTATGAGTATTTTCTTTGCCCCAAATGCGTAAGTTATGGCAGTTTACCTTAAGTGGAAGGATGGTTCGTCACTAAAAATCATTTTCCGCATTAGTGTTTCACGTTCTTGGACATCAATGCAAAATTTTGTATGTGAAATGCAATCTGACGGATGCAAAGCTTTCAACAATTTCAATCTGTATGGTTCCATACTCAGATGTTTGCATAGAATCCGCCACAATCCCCAATTCTTTTCTTGCACGAAAGCTTGATTTCGTCGGGCTCCTCAAAAATCTTTCCCATATATCGCTTACAGCTTGCACAGATGGACCTGAAGGACCACTTCATTTCTTATCACACAGGCATCCCGTTTCTTAGAACTTCTTGTACCACATATGAATTGTGTTGTTGCTTGGAACCACTGATTCCGATTTAGCAAATTCTTAGACAAAAAGGGATTTCTGTTCACCCGTAAATGCCATTTTTATTTACTCACTGCCAGTGCCATCTATCGCCAACTGCCAACCATAAAACTTGAATTGCTTCTGTATTCTTTAAAATGTTTTTTTTTTTTACTGTGTTCGTCTTACTGTTTTTACTATACACTTTGAAACCCGAGAGGGAATTCTGAATAACCCTGTATATGGCCGACAAAACAGTAACAGAATGATATGGTTTCTTTTGGAGCTTTGTACTCGCTGCGTTCTAAACAGAGCTTCTGATAAAATTAGGGCTATAATAAAATACCAGAAATCAACAAAAGACTTTGCAAAAGTTCAAAAACAAAGTGGGTCGACTACTGATTGTTTATTAAATAAAGAAGCACCAGTTACTTTATAATTCTGCAGGAATGATTGCCACCACTCTGCCAACTTTCGTGATTCGATGGTAGCCAACTTTCACAGTCAGCAGGTTAATACATACCCTTTTCTGGTGATGGGGTATTACATAGTGCCAAATACAAAAGTGTCTGAAAAATTTAACTAGATGGTGGTAACACATAACAAGAAGATAACATGTAAAACTTTATTAAAAAAATTAACTTGTAATAGCAGTAATGAATAGTATAATGTAACTGTATAATTTAATGTTTGATGTTTACAATGAAGAATTTGGGTAATTCTTTGATTTTTTTAAGCATGTACATGGGAATGCATGGGGAGAACACAGCAATCTATTTTTGCTTAGAAAGAAATCAGAAAATCGCACTCAGCGTTGCGTACAGCTGTGACTTTGTATGTATTAAACATTGCACAGTTATTTATGGCATAATATTAACAGGCTACAACATTTGGTTCTTTGGTAAACATTTAACAACAGGGGTTTTGTAACAGGAAAGCACTGCTTTATGAAAAAAAAGTATTTTATTAAATTCTGGAATAAATGCAAAAAATAAAGAGAAAATAGATTTTGCCAGATTAATCTTAGATTACATAGACATAAAACTGCTGATTTCATTAAAAAATATTTGTGGGTCCTTTTTTGTTATAGCAGAAACTACAAGTGACCAAAATTTGACGACATTTAAAATTAATTGGGTAAAAACTAGACAACAGTAGTGCAGCTTTCGAAAAATAAGAAACCATAATCATACACAGTTAAGGGCCAACTAACTGGAAAATTTTCTATTTTAGAAACTAAGAAAAATTAAACAAATAAGAGATTTTTATCTCCATTCTTAATCCCTTAACTGCCACGGAAAATGTACATGATTCACTCCCCAGTGCCACCGTTTTTTTACACAGGCATGTGTAGTTATACGATGTAGTGGGGGAAATAAGTGCTAGTTTTGCTTTTTAAAAACTGTTTACTTTCACAAAATAAAAAATAAGATAAAATGAAAATGCAAAACTTGGTGTTTAGAGTAAAAGTATAATAAAAAATATGTAAGTATAATAAAAATGATGTTTGTATAATAAAAAAGATAATGAAAAAGGTCCCCAAAAATGGAGTTCTGATCAATTTATTTTTAGATCAGTAAAGTGTAATATCAGGTTTCCGTGTTATGCCTTCTAAATTCAGTATATCTAAAAAACATATATTTCTTCTGAATTGGTTGGATGCCATAAGGAAGTATTTCATATCAAGTCATACCCAATGTCGAGCATCTTTCATAGAATAGTCGTAATCCACTTCATCTGACGTAATATCATATTCTGATGTGTCCGATCCTGAAAACGACGGAAAGTAATCATCTATTTCACTGTTATCACTGTCAGATGTATTAGTAAAAAAGGCAACATACTACAAACAGTAAAGGAAAACAGAAGACAGAATAAAAAAAAATACGTTTTACTCAAACAGAAACACAAGCAATAATCGTGTAGTCATTACTTTCACCATTTCAGAAACATCCCCCCTCTTTAATTCTTACCCGCTTTTCTCTGAAATAGTATCCTCCTTCGCATGCTCTGTTAAGGTCATTGTGGTGCTGCATTCCAAAGCTTTGTGAATAATTTTACTGGTAGCAGCGCAAAGCAAATGATAGTATTTCAGAAGGGTGTATATATACGCCCGGGGCAGTTAACGCATTGGCTGAGCAAGGCATATGTATATGCCCACGGCAGTTAAGGGATTAAGCACAATAGGACTATGACTCAAGTCAAGCAAAAACTGGTGCCAAATAGTGGGAGTTAATGCCCATAATGGATAGGTGTGATATCACAAACCTATTAATAGATCTTCACCTTGTCTTTATGTAAACCCGATTAATTCTCGATAAGTTCATTTAATTTCTTTTTAAAATGATGCAAAGTAATTGCTGTTTATCTGTTTTTACTATTTTGGAAAATTTATTAAAATTTTAGACTTTACATTCATGGAACAGTATGCAGTTAAGTATTTTCAAAATCACAGGTTCCTTGCATAAAAAAAAAATGCAACTTATGTGGAAATGGATAAACAGTGGCTGTGCAACATGAAAAATTGTGGCAACTGAGATAAGTTTTTTAATACATTATGTCCATAATTTATATATTTTGATTATCTAACTAAATAGAAAGCAATCTATTCCTTGAAATTTCACTGAAATGACTGCACAAATTTGGCGAGACCTCTGCCATTTTTCTTGGTCGATGGAATTTTGTAATAAGAATATGATGTTTTGCTTTGGTATTTAAGTCTGATGTGCTTTTTGCTTTTGAAATATCATATAATTTTAATGTAAGTGTTTGCTATTCAAATTGATAACAAATAAAAAGACAAATTTTAGATGAATTTTTTTACTGTTCATTTGGTTTTTATGTAATGAATTGCATTTTTTATACGCCCAGTTGTCTGGAATTTCTGCGTGTCCAGAATTTGGCATTTCCCAAGCTTTCTGGATAATTAAGCTTATACTGTAATATATAGATAGTGTTTAATGTCTGCACAGCTTTGGTATTGCACATGTTAAACATTGCAAAGCTATTCATTGCGGAATAAGCAGCCTGCAACATTTGGTGATCGCTGCCCTTTTAATGGAAAAGTATTCGTGAAGCTTTATGTATTGTTAGCCATCTAGTTTGGGTTTGTGCAATGCTTGGTGCTAAGGAGCACCCCATTAAGAAAGAAATACGACATTTTCTAATTATTGTTTTTTTTAGACTGCAGTTAAAGAAAAATGTTCTTAATTTGTGTGGACAAAATTCAAGGAGATATGCTGAATAAAGTTTTCCCTCCATAACTAAAGGAGCTGGTTATTGATTTAATGGCCCAAGTGTTGGTTTACTGAATATAAAATTACTATATATATATTAATTATAGAATGCTTCCTTTTCACAATTCCTTTTCGCAATATAAATGTTTCCATAAAATTCATTTCGTTTTTCATAACATAAAATTCTTCATTTTATGAATTTTTGTAACAATATATATTTCAGAATCAAATCTTAACAAAATAAGTCTGTAACCAACTTTTTCAACTCTTTTTGTATGCCTTATATTAGCTATTATTGCATCATCAATCAAGAAAACTGCAAAAAATATCTATGAATGGCTTATAAAATCCTTTACAAACCGTAATCTTCATTTGAGAGATAAAATGCTTTTTAAAAGAGATTTTTAAAACTTTAATAATGTTCCATTTTTCATGTGTTCTACTAAGCAGCAATTCTTATGCAGTATATGTGAGATTAAAATGAGCAGATTTTTCCATAACAGTTCTTGGTCAACACATATTTGGGGACTTAATATTCAGGTATTTGGAAATTGTCATATTCTGAAAGATTTGTGTCTGATACTTATTCAGAATTCCTTATTTTCTCTTATCAAGTGGTTAAATTCTGGATCCATTTCAGTAGCATTACATTTTATGGTTATCATATATATCAAGTTGGTGTTTTTTCATCTTGGCAAATAGCATTATACATGTTCTTCATAGAAGGAAGAAAGGAAAAATTATTTTCATGTGAAACATAGTAGCAAAGTTTGTACCAAGGGGTAGAAAAGTCATTACTGAAAAGAAAAAGACTGCATCACATTGAAGTAAGAAGACCACAGCATTGAAGCATAATGTTATGTTGTTTTCAAAATGCAAACTGGCTTGTTTGCTTTGCATCTTTGTGTTAAAAGAACTTAAACCAGAGGGTACTGATGAAAACTTACTTTTTTTTCGGTATAAAATGAAGAAAAAATTTTAATGTTATTTAAAATGTTAAGATTTTCATTTCATTTTTTTCTGATGTTATTGCCAAAGAGTAGTAATTTTTGGATATTAATGCTAAGGTAGAGCCATTTTTCTAACTTTGTGTTTAAGGCAACTAATGTTATATATGCTAAGACATTAAAAGGATAGCATGCCAAATTTTGTGGTTAATTCTTAGTGTAAACTTAAGTTATTTCATTTCTTAGAATTCTACTAATAACTATAATAAGTCAAATGTTAAAATGGAATTAAAAGAGGCAGATGCTAGATTTTTGTTGCAAATAACTTTAAACGGAATTAATTTGTAAATTTTATTGATATGCATACTAAATTGAAAGTAAAAATTAGAGCAGGAAAAAATAGGATTAATGAGAAGCAAAATCTGATTGAGAAGCAATCTAAATGCAAAATCTGTCATGAAGGAAAGAAAATAATTTTACATACAGTAATAGAGTTGAGAAAATCAGCTATTAAGATGATGTTCTGTGAAGATCAGCATGCTTAAAAGAATGGCAAATAATTCTCATAACATGAAAAAATTAGATTAATGAAAAGAAATAAATAGTAAATGAGAAATCTGGATAGAAGAAAGAAAATGCTCTTTATGATAGACGTTATAACGAGTAAGATATGATGTCAAGGCTGTATCCTTCAAAAACATTTCTAAATACCCCCAAAAACTTTTACTCTATTTAAAATTGTATTCCTGCATATTCATTAAAAAGTTGTACTAGTTGTCTAATTAAGATTTTTTTTTTAAAGTTTTGTTTCAAAAGAAGGTGAAATATTGTAATCTGTGAAAATTTCATAACAGTATAAGATCTAGATTTTTTATTGTGGGAATTTAAAGCTGAGGTGGTATAATTATGGGGGGAAAAATTGATTGTTTTTGAAAAAATTACCCATAATTTTAAAATTATTTTAAAGGTATGGATAAATCTCATTTAAAAGATTTCTCCCCTTGGTCTGTCCAGTGGTAAAGTTCTGAAAATATTAGTTTGAATGTTAAGCAAGGATATCTGGAGATGAGCACTTCAATATGGAATTTTAAATTGCTTTCAGTTGTCCGTAAGCCCATCTTCACAGTATGTAAACCATATTTCTTGGCTCAGAGATTATCCGTTTGTACTCTTAACAGAAATGTACTGGTTCTGTTTTTGTTATAGGTTATCTCTAATGTTACATTTGACAATAATGACAGTTCAGTTTACAGATTTGAAAGAAATGCATTACTTGGGAAGTAAAAAAAAAGTAAAATCCTTGATTCGTTTTGTCTCAATTTTAATTTTAGTTGTTATGAATCTTTCAAGGTATAGTACTTCATTGAATAATTATTTGTCTGATAACTCTCCTTTGTTGCAGAACTTTTGTACCAAAATTACGTATTTATGAACATTTCCTTTCTGATATTTTGCAGAGTAGTCCATAGGTGATTTAATTATACACTCCATTTTTTCAAATGTGAAGTGCAGCTGGAATGGGAACCTAGTAATTCTTTCACTGGATTTACTTCTTGCTCTTTGCATGAGTTTCGTAGAATGTGTACCTAGAACATATGGTTATTTGACTGTTGAACATATTTTTGTGCCAATCGTACAAAAATAGCTCCATAAGTATCAGCAATGGCATTGGCATAATTTGTCTACTTTTTAAAAAAGTCACTAATATTTACAAAATTTGGGACATATCCTACAGTGGGAGCCTGCACTAAAATCCTTAGACATCTTGCAGTAATGCAAACACTAAATGCAGAATCATAGAGCATTTTTCAAACACTGCATGCAAAATGAGCTCAAGACATGAAGCTGCTTTATTTAAGATATCTATTTCAGATATAAAAAAACTACATTGTATTACGACACAAAAAGTTAGTAATCTTAGGTGCATTTTTAGCAAAATATACTTTTTCACTTGTAAATCAGAAATGTAAAGGGAAAAAATGTAGCAAAAGAAAAAAAAAAATAATAATAAAGGTCAAGCTAATGTATATTTTGAATAAAATACTAGCAGTGGAGTAAGAGGGTTTCAGTTTAAACAGAGGGTGAAACATTCCTGTCCTATCCTCTCCTTTAAGTGCATACTGAATAAATTGTCTTTAGAATTAAGGTAGAATTTAATGAGAAATAACTGTATTTAGTCAACATCCATGTATGACAAGAGCATAGGGAGAGAATACAAACATACATAAGTATCTTTCGTGCAATTAAAATACACATAGAAAAATTGCTTTTTTGATATGCAGCTTCTGATAGTTTGCTACAAAATGCAATATTTTGAAGATTTATTTATTTAATGTATATGTATTGCTTAAAAAATATTGGACATAAATATTGTTCAAAGTAAATTTTATAATCTAAAAGTACTTGGCATTTTCAAGAGCTTATAAAGATAATATAAGTACCATCTACCTGAGAAAATGTTTCCTTTTATAAACTTTTAAAAAGTTGACTATAAAAATATATTTTTTATAGTTTTTATATTATTCATTTTTAGGTGTGGGAATACTTTCTTAACACAGATAAGATGAAACCAGATGTTACTTTATACTTTGCAGTTCCTACTATGTATACAATGCTGATAAGAGAATTTGATGAAAAGTCCAAAAATAATAGTAATACAAGAAACAGACCTTTGAATAATATACGGTAATTGTTAATATTATTAATATAATTACGAATATCTGAAACTAAATTAATCTTCAGAATTATAAATTATTTAATGATATGTGTTAGACACATTTTATATGAATATATTTTTATGAGGAGAATGCATATATCTAGATTAATCTTCAGAATTCTAAATTATTTAATGATATGCGTTTGACACATTATATATGAGGAGTATGCATATATCTGTCTCATCAGCTTTTGCAAAACTCGACACAATTATAGGGTACTTTAAAAGTAATGCATGTGTTAGTGGTTTCAGAAATAAGTGAGCAAACTGAGTGTAGTGCTCTGTGTAATGCTTTTCTTTGAATTTATTAAAACTGCCAGAGGCACAGATGTTATAGATAATGTGTCTGTGATTCTGTTCCTGGCATAAGTCACTCTTTTTCTTATATATATTTATTCTTTCATTTTACGTCAGAATTTATTGATAGACATATAATTTTAAAAGAATATGGCGATAAATTAATTATCTTCCTTTTCCATGTATCAGCTTATATATATAAATATTAATTAGTATGCAAAACCTGAGTACATTTTTTTATTTAGGCTTTAATTCTGCAAAAAATCAACTGACAGACATGAAATTCATACTACAGAGGCATAATGTACTCTTTAAAAGATGAGGAAAGTATAAAAGCAAAAAAAAAAAAAAAAAAGAATGGGACGTATGTAGCACAGAACAAATAAAAAAAACCTTCATTGACAGAATGGTACAAGTACAAAAAACTGTCTGGCAAAGAGGGACAACAGACTGCCTCTAATACAAAGGTTGCATTGCGCCGTCTTTCAATACTCAACATCAGATTATCTAACAGCTCTTGAAGTAGGAGTTCTCATTCTTTGTCTAACATTTCTTGAGGTAGATGTTCCCATTCTTCAAGGAGCATTTGTTTCAGCTATCGGGCGTTATCCAAAGGTTAAGATTGTGGGCATCTCCATAAATTATCCCACACGTGTTCAATGGAATTAAAATTGGGATGAGCTTGCAGGCCAATCCAGTCTGTGTGTCACTTCATTTTCCAGGAGCTGCTCAACAGCATGAGTACTGTGTGGCCCTGCATAGTCATCCACAAAAACAAAGTCAGGACCATTGTAATCCCAGGAAAGGCCCACATGGGGGGAGAATAGCTTCATCACAGTAATGGTGTCCGGTAAGTGAATCTCTCCAAAATGCCGAAAATCTGGAGCTCTGTGCATTCGTAATAATGTGTCCCCATACAAGCATGTCAGGACTACCCTAATGGTCTCTTTCCATGATGTTAGTGGGATGACAGCAGGTTCCTATATTTCTTTCCGTATCACCTGGTGCCTAAAATCATTTATTAGACTGAAAGGATTCTCATTGGTAAAAAGGACATGGCTCCATTGATGTGTTATCTAATCTTTATGTTGCATCACTGTAAAGAGTGCTGCCGATGGATTGCTGTGAGCAGTATCCAGTGTTCAGGATGGTGGGCAAATAGGCTACCTTCATGAAGTCATCTGGCTGCAGTAAACCAGGACACCTGTCATCTGGTTGCCATGTGCAACTGCTGAGCAATGTTACCCACTGTCTTGTTTCAAACTCTTTTAACTTGCAGGCAGATGTATTGGTTATCAGTCACTGTTGGTTTCTTTTACCAATCATCACAAACCTTTCTTACAGCTGTACCTGTTGTTCGGAAGGCTTTCCAAGCTCATGAAAAAATGCTTTAATAAGTTCCAAACTCTTGGATAACAAAGGTCAAACTACTTTCCTTCTCAAACTTGCCAATCGTTCTACCACGTGTAAAGGTGTCCTGATGTTTTTAGTAACCATGCTGCTTGTACTGTCAAACTTGCAGAGGAATGCCTAAAATACACTTTCCTTTCTTTTTTTTTCCCTGAGTTTCCTTGCACGAGGTATGCTGATTCCTCACATTTTATATGTCTTGATGCACCCTCTGACGTATTGATGCTGGTATTTGCATATGCATCACCTTTCTACTGAGTTGCCTGATTATTATACTTATCCCCAAAAGCCCTTTTCAATAATTTCATGGCTGTGCATTGAAAAATGAGTTTGTTCCTGAAGTTTTGCACACTACTGTATTTCTATAGTAAAGTTAAATGTTTTTCAATTCACAAATTTGAATAACCATAATTTTTTAATTTTTCAAAATTGGATGTTGATTCACCACAAGATGTTGCTAAGATGATATGTTGACACTTCAGTAAATTTTATTTATTGATTCTTGAAAAATTTTGAAATATGCATTATTCACATCAATATCAACAGAAGGATGTTTAAAGTTTTATTTTCCCCTTGAAATTTTAAAGAATGAATTTTTTGATAAAATAAATCAGTCTGTTCATAGTCTTGATTTTACAATATCTCGTATTTTGAATGGTTTCAAAACAAATATCCTTAAAATCGTTGCAAATAAATTTATATGTAAAGTAGAGTGAATCAAAAAAGTGCTCTTGAATTTTTTGCCACTTCATTTTTTTTGTCTCATTCCTGTAAAAATAAAAATAAAATTAAACAAAAAAACTAAATATCTCATTTTAAATGTAAATTTATACAGGGTTTACCATAAATGTTGCAACACATTTCTAGGGGAGGTAGGGTACATCATAAGGATTAAGAATTGCATGGGAACCTATACCCAGAAATGTCAGTGGTAAGTGGTAGCAGAGGTAAAAGATTGAAAAAGAAGCAAGAGTGATTAATTTGAAACTTTTATTGGACATGAATACAAATGGTGTACGACAGCTTAAATCTTACAACAGAGGCTCGAAGTTTGCACCATCAGATGCCAAACATGCCTGACTGATGGACCATTTGAATGTCGTGAATTATTTGATCTTTCTGGAGCAGGTTCTTCCCAATTTGCTTGACGATGTTCCACCAAATCTGAGGTGCAGCATGTGTTTCCAACATGATGGGGCCCTTGCTCATTTTGGACTGGATGTTTGTAGCCATTTGAACAGATCATTCCCTCATCTATGGATTGGGTGTGATGGACCAGTTCCCTGGCCTCCCAAGCTCACCAGATTAATCGAGCCTTGATTTCTTTTTCTGGGAAGCAATCAAAAGTGGCATGTAACATGATCCTCTTGTGTCTGAAATGGATCTCATGGCAAGATTCGCCTGCACATCTGTTACAATCAAAGAAACTCCCAGTGTATGTGAACATATCCGGCAATCAATGGTCCGTCGGTGTCAGGCATGTTTGGCGTCTGATGGTGCAAACTTATCTGTTGTAACATTCAAGCTGTCGTACACCATTTGTATTCATATCCAATGAATGTTTCAAATTAATCACTCTTATTTCTTTTCCCATCTTCTACCTTTGCTACCACTTACCCCTGAGAATTCGGGGCATGGGTTCCTGTGCAATGCTTAAACCTTATGATGTGCCCTACCTCCCCTAGAAGTTTGTCGCAACATTTATGGTACACTCTGTATATAAAATAATTCAAACAGAAAATAAAAATGTACTCTTGAAATACTTTATCACATGAACATTTTTTGTGTTGTTTTAAAGTTAAAAATTGCATAAAAAGAACACCTATTTGTCATCTGCAATGTTCACATGCGAAACTGCACACACTTGGTTGTTGAAGTTGTAGAGAACTCTTTATTATGATTTGCACGTCAGTCGTCTTCATCAGATATTTGATCATTTGAATAAACACGGTTTGACTTTAAACCTTAACAAATGAATATTCGGAAAACCAGCTGTTTCCTTTTTAGGTTGCCTTATCACTGCCTCAGGTGTAAAACTCCTGCCTGAAAAAACAAAAGCAGTCGCCAACTTCCCAAAACCTATCACTATAGTCAAGCTTAGACGTTTCTTAGCCATGAGAAACTTTTATCGCCGCTTCTTACCAAAGGTAGTAAGAAAATGAAGTTCAGTAAAGTTGAGACCCAAGTTTCATTGAATGAACTCTTAAAAGATTCACGGAAAAATGATAAACGCTCTGTTCTTTGGAACAATGAGCTCAATCAGGCATTTGAAAAATGTAAACATGACCTTATTAATGCTACAACTCTCTCTTATCATTCTCCTAACCAAAAGCTGAGTATTATGGTCGACACTTCTGATGTTTCTATCGGAGCTGTCTTAAACGTTTGACACTTTAACAACTACAAACTGCTAGGATTTTTCTTGCATAAGCTGTCTCCCACCAAACAAAAATACAGCACGTATGACAGAAAGTTATTAGCCATTTATGCAGCTATAAAATATTTCAGGCCTAATCTCGAAGGTCAACACTTCACTATATTTACTGATCATCAACCTTTAACTTATGCGTTCACATCAAAATCAAATTTTGCTTCACCGCGACAAATTCAGCATTTAAATTCATAGCTCAGTTCTGCACAGATATTCAGCATATATCAGGTTCCAGCAATGTCATCGCAGATACTCTCTTGCGTATTCAAGCCATTGATGCCAATGCACCACTGGATATCATTCTTATTCGCAAGCCACCGATGAGGAGTTAAAACGCCTAAGTGAAGACTCAAACTGCTCGTTGAAATTCCAGTCATGACAATTACTCTGAACCTCCAACTATTGTTGTGTTACTTCTAACAACAAAGTTTGACCTTACGTACCACTTGATTTCAGAAAAAAAATTTTGACTGTTTCCACAATCTATTGCACCTAGGTATCCTGACTTCCAAAAGGCTCATACAAGGAAGATTCATTTGGCCATTCATGCTAAAGAACATTGCCAATTGGACTCGTTCCTGCATCATGTGCCAACGTTCGAAAGTTACCCAGCAGACACATAGCCCTTTGGAAAAAATCACAGTGACCTCCGAGCGATTCGACCATGTTCATACAGACATCATTGGTCCTCTGCTGCTATCTGAAGGTTATCGATATATACTCACCTGCATTGACAGATTTACCAGTTGGTCTGAAGCTTTTCCCTTTCAAGACATTTCTGCCGACTGTGGTTCGACAGTTCATCTCTGGTTGGATTGCACGATTTGGTGTACCATCAGTTGTGACAACTGATCAAGGTCGACAATTCCAGTCACACCTTTTCACTTCTCTGGCATCTTTGCTTGGAATACGCCGAATTCGCACTTCACCATACCACCCTTCCGCCAACGGCTTAGTGGAACGTTTACACCGCGACCCGAAAGCAGCCCTGAAGTGCTATATCCCATCATAGGTGTTGACTTTCTCACGAAGTTCAACTTACTTATAGATGTTAAAAACAACCGTTTAATTGATGGGCAAACAAAACTATATTCTTGTGGTAGACTTCCCAGTGTGAACCCACTCAGTACTAGCATCCATATTTTGATGGGTAACTCAAAATTTGACAAAATTCTTGCCGATTACCCTAGCTTGACAAATCCTTCGCAAACTTTTGAGAGGGCACCAATGTCAACAATTTTCCATCACATCGAAACAAAAGGACCTCTTATTTTCTCGAAACCTAGAAGATTATCTTCAGAATTACTTCAAGCTGCACGTCAAGAGTTTGACTTTCTCCTATCAAAAGGCATCATTCAGCCTTCAAAAAGTCCCTGGGCAAGCCCCCTACACATGGTTCGTAAGGCTAATGGCGACCATGCGGGGATTATCGTCGTTTAAACGCCGTTACAATTCCGGATCGTTATCCCGTACCCCATATTCAGGATTGCACTCAAATGTTTTCAGGAAAGAACATATTCTCAACACTTGATTTAGCCCGTGCCTATCATCAAATTCCTGTTAACCCTGCAGACATTCCGAAAACGGCCGTCACTACCCCTTTTGGTCTTTTTGAATTTTTGGCTATGCCGTTTGGTTTACGAAATTCAGGCCAAACTTTCCAACGTTTTATACATGAAGTTTTATTTGGATTGGATTTTTGCATCCCTTATTTTGACGACATCCTTATTGCATCAACTAGTGAAGAAGAGCACATCCGTCATCTTCGTCAAGTGTTTGATCGTTTGAATAAACACGGTTTGACCTTAAATCCTAACAAATGTGTACTCGGAAAACCGTCTGTTTCCTTTTTAGGTTGCCTGATTACTGCCTCAGGCGTAAAACCCCTGCCTGATAAAACCAAAGCAATTGCCGACTTCCCAAAACCTACCACTATTGTCGAGCTCAGACGTTTTTTAGCCATGATAAACTTCTATCGTCGCTTCTTACCAAAGGCAGCTGAGACCCAAGCTTCACTGAATGAACTCTTAAAAGATTCACGTAAAAATGATAAACGCCCCATTCCTTGGAACGACGAACTTAATCAGGCATTTGAAAAATGTAAACACGACCTTAGTAATGCTGCAACTCTCTCTTATCACTCTCCTAACCAAAAGCTGAGTGTTATGGTCGACGCGTCTGACATTTCCATCGGAGCTGTCTTAAACGTTCGACACTCTAATGACTACCAGCCGCTAGGATTCTTCTCCCGTAAGCTGTCCCCCACCGAACAAAAATACAGCACGTATGACAGAGAGCTATTAGCTATTTATGCAGCTATAAAATATTTCAGGCATAATCTCGAGGGTCAACACTTCACTATCTTTACTGATCACCGACCTCTAACTTATGCATTCACATCAAAATCAAATTCTGCTTCCCCGAGACAAATTCGGCATTTAAATTACATAGCTCAGTTCAGCACTGATATTCAGCATATATCAGGTTCCAGCAATGTCGTCGCAGACACTCTCTCGCGTATTCAGGGCATCGATGCCAATGCACCACTGGATTTCACGCTTATTGCTCACTCGCAAGCCACTGATGAGGAGTTAAAACGTCTGAGTGAAGACCCGAACTGCTCATTGAAATTCCAGTCATTGCAACTTACTCCGGACCTCCAACTATTGTGCGATACCTCTAACAACAGACTGCGACCTTATGTACCACTCGACTTCAGGAAAAAAGTTTTTGACTGTTTCCACAACCTATCGCACCCAGGTATCCGGGCTTCCAAAAAGCTCATACAAGAGAGATTCGTTTGGCCATCCATGCAAAAGGACATTGCCAATTGGACTCGTTCCTGCATCATGTCCCAACGTTCAAAAGTTACTCGGCACACACTCCCTTTGAAAAAAATCGCGACGTCTTCCGAACGATTCGACCATGTCCATATAGACATTGTCGGTCCTCTGCCACCATCTGACGGTTATCGATATATACTCACCTGCATTGATAGATTTACTCGTTGGCCAGAAGTTTTTCCCATTCAGGACATCTCTGCCGACTCTGTGGCTCGACAGTTCATCTCTGGTTGGATTGCACGATTTGGTGTACCATCAGTTGTGACAACTGATCAAGGTCGACAATTCCAGTCACACCTTTTCACTTCTCTGGCATCTTTGCTTGGAATACGCCGAATTCGCACTTCACCATACCACCCTTCCGCCAACGGCTTAGTGGAACGTTTACACCGCGACCTGAAAGCAGCCCTGAAGTGCTATAATGACACCCGTTGGACTACATCACTCCCCCTTGTGCTTCTTGGTTTACGTTCTTCCTTCAAGCAAGACCTCGCAGGTACATCCACTGAACTTGTCTATGGCACAGCTCTTCGATTACCATCTGAGTTCTTTCAGACATCCTCTGCTCCAGTCGACCCAGCATCCTTTCTCCAGACTTTCCGAGAACTTTAACGAAACGTTTCCACCACGATCTAAACACAGATCTCAAGTGCCATAATGACACCCATTGGACTACATCACTCCCTCTTGCACTTCTTGTTTTGCATTCTTCCTTCTAGCAAGACCTCACAGGTACATCCGTTGAACTTGTCTATGGAACAGCGCTTCGATTACCATCCTCTGCTCCAGTCGATCCAGCATCCTTCCTCCAGACTTTCCAAGAGGTGATGAAGATGCTGTCTCTGATTCCTACATCATGCCACAACAAATCCGCGTGATCCGTACACCCCGCACTGAGCATTTGCACTCGTGTTTGTATGAAAGGACACGGTAAGGCCACCGCTCACTCCTCCATACAATGGACCCTTCTAAGTCTGTGCATGTAACAATGAACATTTCAGCATTCTTTGCATGACAAGGAAACCGTTCTGGGAATAAACTGACTGAAGCCTGCATTTTTTTAAGCTTCAAATACTCCAGTTCCTGTGACCAGCGATCCTCCTGATTCCCCAGATACAGATGTTTTTAAACTGATTTTTTTTCCATCATACCTTTGGTACTCAGGGGGGGGGTTACTGTAGGGAACTCTATTATTATTTGTCCGCTGACCCAAGAGAGGGCGCTACCAGCTTTCTCGCTCTTGTCCAGTAGGAGAAAATTTGCACCGGTTAGACACTGTGTTTCTGATTGCTGTCGGTGAAGCACGAATTCACCTCTCTTCTGCCTTGTGATGCCTGCAATAGCTGTACAACTTTCATGCCTTTTGCTAATGTTAACTTATTACCTGTAAAAATCCTTATGTCATGTGATTTGCATCCGATGTTATAGTGAACGTGTGAAGTATATATCCCTCTTTTTACCTGAATAAAAAATGGTAATATCACCAAGCCAAAGGAATCGTCGTTATTCTTGCAGGAACAACACATGCCACCATAATTGGCATCCACGAATGACCACCATAAAGTGTTTTGCAGTTTCATAAATTCAAGTAATATCACGCAATATTCAAATAATATATTCATTAATGTGAGCTGAAAAAAAAACGCTTTTTTTTATTTTTTTATTGCAATGTATTGCAGTTGCCATTTATCGCATATCAGAGCAAAATGATTTTTTTTTTTTCAAATAACATTGGATCATCCATTTGCACATAACATTCTAAGTTTTGAAAAATGGTGAAATTCTGATGATGTTCACTGATTTTTTTTTATAGTTTCTAAATTCTCTACTATTGAAACGTTGTAGGTCTTAATGTGAGTTTTGAGGCATGAGGAACAGAAAAAAGTTTAAAACTTCAAATTATTTATTCATTGCACAAAAAGCTCAAGGAACACTTTTTTTTGTAAAAATAGCAACATTTTATAATTTTTGTTACAAATGTTTTTGAACAGTGACTGATTAATGGTGATTTTAAACAGTGAGTCAAATATTAAAAATATTATGTAAACATTTATGTGATAGCTGATTCAGACAATTCTCAGATGATTGACAGAAACATAACAAGAAAGGGAAAAAAATGTAATAAAAGAAATGATTTGCAGAATCAGTCTGTTAAGGAAACACCACATGGTCTATACTTTGATGAAAGAAAACTTGACACTGTGTTAATTAAAAAATTAATTCAAAGCATTTTCGAAATAAAAGAGGATCATTATTCTCTTATACAAGAACTAGGATCAGAATACATCAGCCACATTTCTCCTTGTATGTCTCCTACACTTCAATGAACTGCAATTCCATCACCTTTTCATCATTTGGATAGTGTTATCACAGGACAAAAATCCTTCAGTGGACTGATCGGGAAAAAACTCACTGGCTATGAAAACCCTCCACTATTCACTTTAAATGTGCTGAAGTCTGCATTCCTCAAGTTGACAGAAAAATGTTAAGCAAGGATCAATTATATTTACTTGATATTTCTACTGCTAGAGAATCAGGTAAAATTTTAGAAGACCTTGGCAGCTCGTGGTCCTGATCCACTTTCATACTCAGGACGACAGTAGATCAAGTCCTCAGACTTAACATGACAGTTTAGAAAAACATACTGATGAAATTAGGCAGTTGATACATTTTATTTTGAATTGTTACATGCTTCTGTGGTTCAAAATGTAAACCAACAAAAATTTCACATATGGTCAAAGATAGTTCCTGAAGCCATCAGAACATCACGATGTCTAATTCAAAATTTTCTGCAAATCATCAACTAATTTAGAATGCTTTCTCTCCTGAGGAAAGGGTGTTCGATACTTGACCACACAAAAACTCAACTTTGCAGCAATGGACTCAACATCATTTGATGGGATAATTGCAAAATCTCTCTTTCTCCACTATTAAGGAACATTATGGATGAAGACGTCAAAATTCTATTAAAAACTGGCACCTTGTTGAAAACTGGATTTTCAAAGTTTCTCTTATTATACCTAGACTCTAGGATGTCAAATTTGTGATCGAAGAATCTGAAAAGCTGTGTGGTACTTATACAAGAGAGAGCTTGATTAAGATGACCCTTCTATCAAGCATTTTCCAAAAAATTAATTTTTTAAGGTACACTCTTTTGAATAAAAAAATTTTAAATGATAAGTATTTTCACCATTTCTTTACTAAAAAAGAAAATAAAATTATGTAATGAAATATTAATTTTTTTTTAGATTTTTGTGCAAGCAATACATAATAATTTAACATTACAGGTTTTAAAATTTTTTTGTGTTCCCCTTGCGGCATTAGAAGCAATTGCATTTTGATAGTAGTGAGTTTAGTAATTATAAAAAATTTAAAAAAACAGCAACAATTCACTTTTTTAAAACTTTGAGTGTGATGTGTGAGTGAAAGATATACTTTTATATGAAAACTACTTTTTTTTTATTTTGCATAGCTAGGTGATAGGCAACCTTTATGGGGTATAGTGATAGAAAACTTTTAAAGTATTTTTTTGCTATACAATAATACTCATATCTTTTGATTAATTCCTCTTGTTTATTTGTGAGATATGCGTGCTTTGTGTTTGCAGTACTTTCTATTTCTGCACCTCCTGAAAAATATTCTGAGGCTACATGCTATGTTGCCAAAATATTAAACCCATGATGTCACGAGTGCTGATTTCCACTAGGGGCCATGTTTCCACCTTCAAATTTGACACTCAGTAGCATTTGTTTTTGCTGTATTAAGTGTATTTTTTCCTTATTAGGAATCACAGTGGGACTGTGGATATTGCTTGCTGGGTGATGGAAAAGCAAGTGTTGCATTTCTTGAAAAGCATGGCATTTTTCCTGACGGTAAAGAATGAAAAAACTTGCATTCCATGAAATAGTGCTTTATAAGTGATCACATTTTATGGGTCAAAATTTGTGTGCAGAGGCCACAATTCTCTGATATTTTTTAAGCAAAAACAGACATCTTAATAATTCAAAATGTATTTAAAACTGGCACCTTGCTGCAACTGGATTTCCAGAGCTTTTCTTGTCATACTTTGGCTGTAGAATGTCAAACTCGTGACCAAAGAATCTAAAAATGGCAATGTGCTCAGTGCCAAGTTGAAACTTGACAGTGTGCTCAGTGCCAAGTTGTGAGTGATGCCGTTTCTGCAATTCTCTGTTTTTTTAATAAAAAACTGGTCACTGTGTACATGGGGAAAACAGCGTAAAAAAAGTGGTTTATTATGGGAGTTTCTTGCATTTTTAAGTTTGTTAATTGCTTGCTCTTTTATGTAATTCTTAATGTGCCACCATTTTTGTAAAATGGTTGTTATTTTTTGCATCTTAACTTTGGCAAAAAAGTCGTCTGTGAAGGTTGACAGCTTTGTGGAAGGGGTGCAGGATAATCAGAAAGTACCATGTTTGCAGATGCTTTTTTTCTTCTTTTCTCTCTCTCTCTCTTTTTTTTTTAGGATTCCGTATAATTTTGCTGGGTGTGGGCAGTCGTGTTAAAAGTCATGCATTACCAATAGTAAAAGAATGCATGTGATAAAAGCATGTTTATTAATTTGAACAATTTTTCCATTTTATAGGCTAATGTCATCTGGTTCAGCTGCTTTACCTGAGCCAGTTTTTTATAAGTGGGAAACTATTACTGGCCATCGTTTATTAGAGCGGTTTGGAATGTCAGAAATAGGAATGGCTTTATCCAATCCCTTAAATGGTCCACGAATACCAGGTTTGTTTGTTTTTTTTACCTATTTGTTGAGCAGTTTAATTGTAATGATATATGATTGGAGAATACATAAATTCATCAAACGTACTGTTCCTTTTATGTTTTTACTGGTGGCTAAGTGTCTTAAATCTTACAGAAGGTAAGCATGCATTTCCTGCATGGGCTCACATTCCTTTCCTATTTTACCATAATTTGCTAATCAACTGTTGTATATTTCTTCCCCCCGACCCCCCGTGTGGCAAAATGTGAGCCAGAAAAATGTTAATCTAAAGAGCTGTCCTAGAAAACAATTTTCCAAGGGAAGATTGTAGAGACATTAGGTTATTTAATAGCAGGAGACATGAAAAATATGCAATTCCTTCGCCGGGAATCGAACCACGGACCTCTGAAATACCGGCTCAGTGTGCTGACCATTACACCACGAAGGCATGCTAAGAATGTGGGAGATATACCTTATATACTCCCCTTTTTAAAGGGCGACTAGGGTTTTAGGGGACCTAGTCGCCAAATCCTGGGTGTGGAGAGTCATCATCCGCAACCCTTTTAGTTCGGGCGCCAGTGTAGAGACATTAGGTTATTTAGTAGCAGGAGACATGAAAAATATGCAATTCCTTCGCCGGGAATCGAACCACGGACCTCTGAAATACCGGCTCAGTGTGCTGACCATTACACCACGAAGGCACGCTAAGAATGTGGGAGATATACCTTATAAGATATGTCTCAAATACTTTATTATAATTTAGCTTATGCTGCTTCAGAAATTTAAGTGGTTTTATGTAATTCTTTGAATCCCATATGTTAAAAATATTATTTGCTTTAACAAAATGATTGAACTTCATTCAGATTGTACAGGATCAGGTAAAGAAAGAAATCGATAATTTAATCTAGTATTCCTGACCTGTTGGTTTTTAAGATACTCTTGGATAAAATTCAATGAATATCGTGGTATTTTCTTATACTTGTTGTTGTTGTTACTAATCTCCATGTCTAGGAATATACTAGACGAGGTCCGCGAGTCCATTCACCTTCAGAAAATCGAAAACAAGCATAGGAGACCTGTAAAGCTCCTCAAGACAACTCCAGGCACTCGAGGATATGTGCAGGTGATGCCTGTGCATTTTGACATTTAGAACAAACTGGTTGCATCCTGAAACGTCTCTCGAAAGTAAGTCCTTTCAGGTGTCCACTGAAGAATCGGGAAAGTGTTGTCTGAACACATCTATCACAATCAATAGCAAGGGATCTTCCAGGGCAATCAACTTGATACCATGGATGATTCGGGGGAACGAGTCAAATTTGCCTGTCGTCATGTCTTCTAATGGAATACAGTTCAAGATATGTTAGTGAATTGGTAACTGGTGATGATTCTTCAGGAGGTCATGGGTATCCAGGTGGAAGAGCAACCGCCCCATGATCGTTTTTTCCATGACTTTACATGCAATGTTGGTTAGGGCTATGGGTCAAAAGCTCTCAGGAGATCCATCGGTTTGGCCAGGTTTCTCAACAGGTATGATTGTGGCTCTTTTCCACTCTTTAGGAAGGCATCCAAGACTACAAGATTGATTCACTATGTTCAGAAATTTCTTTCTTGGATGAATGCCAAGATGCCCAATCATCTGGCCATGGATGCCATCAGGTCCAGGAGTTTTGGTCAAGTCAAGATCCTCGAGTGCCATCTCCAATTCATGCATGGAGAAGGATTTAAAGAAAAGGGAATTGCCCGAGGCAGCACTACGACAACCATGTGTAAGATCTCTAGACCTTTTTGTTACTTTTTTATCAACCTTTGTAAAAGTCAGCTCACTGGTAATGTGCCCGGAGGAGATCAGCCACAGCTTTTTTGTCTATAGGGATGTTGTCATCCGTAATAGTATTACACCTCTTTATCTCAGGTTGTTCACTGCTAATATTTTTTTATCAATTTCCTCAGTTTCATGTCAGATGATCTAGCATCAAGTCTCTCACATGTATCCATCCTCTTTTTCCTCTTAAGTAGCACATAGGTTCATTTTATTTCTGCATTGACTGTTCATCTCTGTCCTGTTTTGCTCTGTATTATCGTTTTTCGAGTCGCAGGTTCTCTCTTTTCTGGAGCAGAGGCAGCAAAACCGGCAAATTATGAGTAAAGTAAGGATTAAAATGCTTTACCTTTCCTTTAGGTATAGTTTTTTTAGCTGCCTTGTGCTGCATGTGCTTGAAAGTAATCCAGTTAGTATCAAGGTCACTTGAGTAAATGCTAGGTTAGCCAGGGTGTCAATGAGACCACAAAAAGCTTTCCAGCAAAGCCTTAGCAAAATTCCAGTATTTTTTACGATTGAGGAAAGTACACTGTTTCCTCTTTATTTCAATTAATATTGGAGAATGGTCACTCCCAATGTTCTTCATAACTGTCCAGGTGCAAATTGGAAAGATAGGGGACTTACTATGGACAAGTCAAGGGCTTCAGATGTTTTATAGCTTATGGCGCTTTGGTTTATGCACGCCATTTTTGGTGGTGTGTGTTGTTGCTGCAGGTAAGGCGATGATAGCTTGGCTCGGTGATATTCAACTTTTTTATTTAATGTTAGAAAGAATATATATTTCGAGAAAAGTTCACACATACACAGTTGTATCGTATTCAGTTCACGCAATGAGCATTTCTACAAGTAACAAGTCCGCGCGGCAAGAATATCGGAATCGTAATTCAGCTACGAAGACATCACGAAATGGAAGAGAGGTGAGCGTATGCTCCTCCGACGGCAGCCAGGAACAGAGTAGTCAGTCCGGATTTTCTTCTAGTGGAGAAGAGGGAGAAAGCTGGTAGCGCCCTCTCTTGGGTAAGTGGACGATTAACAACAACAATAATAATAATAGAGTTCTCCACAGTATTCCCTCCCGAGTACCAAAGGTACGATGAAAAAAGTCAGTTCACAAATATCTGGTGTTGAAGCGAACACGTCTTCCTGACCGTGTGACGACTGGTGAAGCACTGGAAGGAAGCGTAAGGTCTATCGAAGAAGGAGTATCCGGAGAAACAGTTGGATCTGGGGGATCAGGAGGATCGGTGTTCACAGGAACCTGAGTGTTTGAAGCTTCGAAGAAAACAGGTTTCAGTTGATCTATTCCCAGAACGGTTTCCTTGTCGCGCACGAGAACGGTAAAATGTTTATTGTTACGTGCACAGACTTTGAAGGGTCCATCGTATGGAGGAGCGAGCGGTGGTTTTACAGCGTCGTTTCTCACAAACACGTGAGTGCAAGTGCTCAGTGCATGGTGTACGAATGGGGTGGCTTTGTTGTGGCATGATGTAGGAGTCGGAGACAGCTTCTTCATCGCCTCTCGGAAAGTCTGGAGAAAGGATGCTGGGTCGACTGGAGCAGAGGATGGCTGAAAGAACTCAGATGGTAATCGAAGGGCTGTGCCGTAGACAAGTTCAGCGGATGTACCTGCGAGGTCTTGCTTGAAAGAAGAACGTAAACCAAGAAGCACAAGGGGGAGTGATGTAGTCCAACGGGTGTCATTATAGCACTTCAGGGCTGCTTTCAGGTCGCGGTGTAAACGTTCCACTAAGCCGTTGGCGGAAGGATGGTATGGTGAAGTGCGAATTCGGCGTATTCCAAGCAAAGATGTCAGGGAAGCGAAAAGGTGTGACTGGAATTGTCGACCTTGATCAGTTGTCACAACTGATGGTACACCAAATCGTGCAATCCAACCGGAGATGAACTGTCGAGCCACAGAGTCGGCAGAGATGTCCTGAATGGGAAAAGCTTCTGGCCAACGAGTAAATCTATCAATGCAGGTGAGTAGATATCGATAACCGTCAGATGGTGGCAGAGGACCGACAATGTCTATATGGACATGGTCGAATCGTTCGGAAGGCATCGCGATTTTTTTCAAAGGGCTGTGTGTGTGCCGAGTAACTTTTGAACGTTGGCACATGATGCAGGAACGAGTCCAATTGGCAATGTCCTTTTGCATGGATGGCCAAACGAATCTCTCTTGTATGAGCTTTTTGGAAGCCCGGATACCTGGGTGCGATAGGTTGTGGAAACAGTCAAAAACTTTCTTCCTGAAGTCGAGTGGTACATAAGGTCGCAGTCTGTTGTTGTAGGTATCGCACAATAGTTGGAGGTCCGGAGTAAGTTGCAATGACTGGAATTTCAATGAGCAGTTCGGGTCTTCACTCAGACGTTTTAACTCCTCATCAGTGGCTTGCGAGTGAGCAATAAGCGTGAAATCCAGTGGTGCATTGGCATCGATGCCCTGAATACGCGAGAGAGTGTCTGCGACGACATTGCTGGAACCTGATATATGCTGAATATCAGTGCTGAACTGAGCTATGTAATTTAAATGCCGAATTTGTCTCGGGGAAGCAGAATTTGATTTTGATGTGAATGCATAAGTTAGAGGTCGGTGATCAGTAAAGATAGTGAAGTGTTGACCCTCGAGATTATGCCTGAAATATTTTATAGCTGCATAAATAGCTAATAGCTCTCTGTCATACGTGCTGTATTTTTGTTCGGTGGGGGACAGCTTACGGGAGAAGAATCCTAGCGGCTGGTAGTCATTAGAGTGTCGAACGTTTAAGACAGCTCCGATGGAAATGTCAGACGCGTCGACCATAACACTCAGCTTTTGGTTAGGAGAGTGATAAGAGAGAGTTGCAGCATTACTAAGGTCGTGTTTACATTTTTCAAATGCCTGATTAAGTTCGTCGTTCCAAGGAATGGGGCGTTTATCATTTTTACGTGAATCTTTTAAGAGTTCATTCAGTGAAGCTTGGGTCTCAGCTGCCTTTGGTAAGAAGCGACGATAGAAGTTTATCATGGCTAAAAAACGTCTGAGCTCGACAATAGTGGTAGGTTTTGGGAAGTCGGCAATTGCTTTGGTTTTATCAGGCAGGGGTTTTACGCCTGAGGCAGTAATCAGGCAACCTAAAAAGGAAACAGACGGTTTTCCGAGTACACATTTGTTAGGATTTAAGGTCAAACCGTGTTTATTCAAACGATCAAACACTTGACGAAGATGACGGATGTGCTCTTCTTCACTAGTTGATGCAATAAGGATGTCGTCAAAATAAGGGATGCAAAAATCCAATCCAAATAAAACTTCATGTATAAAACGTTGGAAAGTTTGGCCTGAATTTCGTAAACCAAACGGCATAGCCAAAAATTCAAAAAGACCAAAAGGGGTAGTGACGGCCGTTTTCGGAATGTCTGCAGGGTTAACAGGAATTTGATGATAGGCACGGGCTAAATCAAGTGTTGAGAATATGTTCTTTCCTGAAAACATTTGAGTGCAATCCTGAATATGGGGTACGGGATAACGATCCGGAATTGTAACGGCGTTTAAACGACGATAATCCCCGCATGGTCGCCAGTCGCCATTAGCCTTACGAACCATGTGTAGGGGGCTTGCCCAGGGACTTTTTGAAGGCTGAATGATGCCTTTTGATAGGAGAAAGTCAAACTCTTGACGTGCAGCTTGAAGTAATTCTGGAGATAATCTTCTAGGTTTCGAGAAAATAGGAGGTCCTTTTGTTTCGATGTGATGGAAAATTGTTGACATTGGTGCCCTCTCAAAAGTTTGCGAAGGATTTGTCAAGCTAGGGTAATCGGCAAGAATTTTGTCAAATTTTGAGTTACCCATCAAAATATGGATGCTAGTACTGAGTGGGTTCACACTGGGAAGTCTACCACAAGAATATAGTTTTGTTTGCCCATCAATTAAACGGTTGTTTTTAACATCTATAAGTAAGTTGAACTTCGTGAGAAAGTCAACACCTATGATGGGTTGATTGACGTCTGCCAGGACAAAAGGCCAAGTAAATGAGCGACGCAAGTTTAAATTGATGGTCAAAAGTTTGGTGCCATATGTTGCAATTTTAGTGCCGTTAGCGGCAAAGAGTACTAATGCAGCTGGTTTTTTGGCATGCTGACTGTAACTTTTGGGAATGACAGATAAATTGACTAAAAAGGTCAGCTTTGAGGATGAATCGGCCAAAAGAATTCGATTAATTTGGCGGTCGCAATTTTGGCCGACAAGCGATCGCCGATCTAGTTTTCCGACTGCCGGAAATTGCATGGAGAAACACATTTTCGTGCTTTGGAACTAAAATTAGTATGGTAGAAACAGATGTCGTTGCACGGTTCTTTGTACTGTTGATAGCGTTCATTGGATCTACTACGCCTACTGTTGCGTTGGGGATAACTGTCTCTTCGTTCACAGGAACGTTCACAGCTCTTTTTGATTGCTAGCGAAAGTTCATTTACTTGCTTTGTCAGCTCTGCAACTTGCCGTTCAATGGGAGAGGCAGATCCCGTGGCAGCACTATTTATGTGTGGGAGAGTTGTGAGATCTGTAATTTTATCAGCTACAACTGCGAGTTTTGGGAGGTCATCACTTAAGGCAGCAAGAATACTTTGTGTATTCTGCGGGAGATGAGATATCCATAGGGATTTCAACAAGGGTTCTCCAACGGTCTCTCCAGCGAGGTTTCGCATGCGGCAAAGTAATTGTGAAGGGCGCTGATCACCAAGTTCTAGCCCCTGAAGAAGTGTACGTATCTTTGACTCCTCACTTTCAGAATGCAATTCAATTAAGCGTGTTTTTAGTGTATTCACTGGTCACTGGTGGGCGTAAAACGATATCACAAACGCTATTGAGAATATCGGATTCAATTGCAGATATCACATGATTGAATTTCGTGGAGTCGACAGTGATTCCGGCGATATCGAACTGGGCCTCTAGTTGTGCAAACCACAAAGTGGGGTTGACTTTCCAAAATGGGGGAGGTTTGACGGAAACACGTGAAATATTAAGATCGTCTGCGATGGGTTGTGGTGGATTCACAAAACAAATATATAATGCTAATATGACACAAATGCACAATAATCAGTCACTAAAAAGTTCACATACGACACTAGTGTAAAATAAATAAAGTTAATGTAAACATTAACGTGAGAAAAACACTTTTGTAGGTAAGCTATCCGAATATAAGCATAAGTACTACTAAGAATTTGCGTGGCTTACCCCCGAATTATACGAGAAATATTGGCTCAGTCATAGCAGATTCTAACACAATTCACATATAGAAAAAATATTCCAAGAAAAACTCATTTTGCAATATGTAACCACGTTGTATGATTTATATGTAGAACACTTCAAAGCACTTTGTCGTTTCGCATGAGAATTCACAAGCACGTTGTTAAGCAAGCACAACTGTTTTTCACACAATTTTGACGATAACACGAAAATAATGATGGATTACGCTATTAGTTGGCATGAACAGACGATATTTCCACTTCACAGCACATTATAATCACAGAACTGGATGATGCAAGCAGGTTGTAGGAGGCACGTGCTCACTAACTTGACAGGTCACCATTTATGGCGCTTTGGTTTATGCACGCCATTTTTGGTGGTGTGTGTTGTTGCTGCAGGTAAGGCGATGATAGCTTGGCTCGGTGATATTTAACATTTTTATTTAATGCTAGAAAGAATATATATTTCGAGAAAAGTTCACGCATACACAGTCGTATCGTATTCAATTCACGCAATGAGCATTTCTACAAGTAACAAGTCCGCGTGGCAAGAATATCGGAATCGTAATTCAGCTACGAAGACATCATGAAATGGAAGAGAGGTGAGCGTATGCTCCTCCGACGGCAGCCAGGAACAGAGTAGTCAGTCCGGATTTTCTTCTAGTGGAGAAGAGGGAGAAAGCTGGTAGCGCTCTCTCTCGGGTAAATGGACGATTAACAACAACAATAATAATAATAGAGTTCTCCACAAGCTATATGAAGAGTTTGTTGGAGTACCATCTTTAAGGATCATGAAACCTGAGTCATCTACAAAATGAAGAAGATCAATTCCTCTCTGATTCTGGGAAAAACATACCCACGCTGGATGTTTAGCATTTAAGTCACCCAGAAGTAGAGTATTTCCAGTTAAAAGGTTATCAAAGACTCCAGGCAGATTACCAATGTTGGAAGGGTGATATAAATCAAAAATGTTTAGTGGTTTGCCCCTCCATGTAACAGTGATGCCTATCAACTCTAATTCTGAACCAGTGGGTACATTATAACTTTTGGAAATATAGTTAATATCTCTGATAAGGAAAACGAGGCCACTGCCTCCTTTCTCATGTCTATCTAAATGGAGGCTGTTGTATCCCTTAACTTTTAGCTGAGAATTGTCTTTCAGTTTAGCTTCCTGTAGAGCAGTAATTTGAGCTTCCTGGTCTTCAACCAACTCCAGTATTTGGTCAAGTTTAGATTTTTCTGCCAATGTTGAAATATCATTAACATTACATTGGATTATTTTAAGAGTTCGTAATCTAGGAGACTGCAGATTATTTTTCGGACGAGGTCCTCTTCCTAAACCTCGAACATGCCCCTTTTGAACCTGCGCGGCGGGCGATGCAATATGGATTACATTGGAAAGCTTCATGACTTGTGTGGAGGAAAAGGGCAGAACACCAATGGTAGAGGACTGAGCTCAGATGCCTGTAGGCTTTAGCTGGGTATAGTGGAATAGCCTTCATGTCTTGGGTGGCTCTACCAGGAGTATGCACTTCCGACGTACTTCGCCTATTCCACGCAGTGCCATGTTGAGGCAGCCTACAGATCTTGAGGGGTTTCTTATACTTAGTTTTGGTAATCTTCATGTGAAAGCTGTAAATGCAGATCTCTAAATTTAATTGTTGGTTGCTAATTTTAAACGTACATTTATATGGCCTTTTTAACAAAATAGCATCTATCATCATAGCGACGCATTTCCATTTGGAAATAATAATTTCTAAATAATATTTTGCAGAAATTCTTATACCTTTACGACAACAGCTAATTGAAAGTATTCAAAATTCACAGACCGCTTCCAGTTTATTAGAACATTTTTTAAAAAATTATATCCCATTAGAATACAGTACAAAGTACAAGTCTGGAATAATTGGGATTTCAATGATAGCAGATTTGAGATCAGTTTAGAATAAAATCAGAAGACATGTAGGCGTGGCAACAGTGGGGCTTCACTTATTATTTAGGTCAGACTGGAAAATGCTAACCCTCTGCAACCACTCAATTGCCGAAAATTACAATCATGACCAACATCAGTACATCAATTGTCCTATTGTCATTCGCCATGGTGCAATTCCTTAGCCAGGGAGTATTTGAAAGACATATATAGGAATCTCAGTTAGTCGGGAGAAAAATTACATTTACATGACACCTGTTTCTTTTTGTTTGTAATGCTATTCTCAATTCCAAAATTTTGTAAGGGAAGGGAGGGTTTTTTTGTATCTGTGCTTGTCGTTCGAAGGTCCAGATGTTGGACTTTTTACTATATTATTATCTGACCATAAAAAAATATATAGGCTTGCTTCTTTTAGAAGGTAAATTCATAAAGAGATTTTAGTCTCTCTCTCTTCCTCCCAGTAAGTTTCATAACAGTCTGAAGTTTGTATTTACAGAAAAAGTTTTAACACTTAAATTTTTTATATTTTAATAAGTGCAGTTTATTATTTTGTGTGTTCAAAGGTTCACAGGTGTACTTAGTGCCAGTGTTAGAATTTTGAACAGAACCTTCATAATTATTTACATTTTAGTTGATTTCTCAAATGATAAAATATTTAAGGCATGTGCCAATTATGTTGTGCATCTTCATCATGTATTTTTAAATATGTATATGAATGCCACCCTTGATAATTTGGAAAAAAAAAAGGAGGTGAAAAAAAAGCATAGTTAACAAACACCTGTAAAACGTTTGGTGTGTCATGAATACATAACATTTGTAGACACTAATCTGTTTTATTATTTAATGGCATAACATAAACAAGTATGTTATAGAAGTTAGAACTCAGTAAAATGTTAGTGCACACACACATGCAGATTTCACATAGTGCTGCATGCTTATTTTTTTTCAGTAGCAGAAAATAGTATGTAAATGTGATTTTGTAGGTAATTTACTTGCTAGGTAGAGATGTGATCATCCCACTTCTTCATCTGAAAGCATGAAGCTTTATAGATTCTCTCCCCTCCCCCAAAAAGGGCACAAATACTAATGGGCAGTCTTCATCTAATTGTGATACTTGGCAAAATGCCTTGGCCTGTGTCTGCTGTCTAAGAGCTATAGGTTTTTACAAATAGCTGTGGCAAGACTTTGATGTGGACATCTTGAAAATTTGTGTTTCACTCGTTCTTATGGAGTCCTGCTCATCTTATTCTTCTCCTTTTGCATTTTCTCATAACCTTATTTAATAGCATTGACACCTCTAGGAGGCAGGCTACTGACTGAGCAGGAAATCAAAGTTCTTTTGCAGTGTGGACTTTGCTATTGGACTTGATGTAAGGTTCCTTATATCAAGAAGACATAAAACAACAGAAGATAAGTAGTTGTCTCCGCCCTCACAAAAAGGGAAAATGATTTAATTAGTAAAGGAAGTTTATTATTTTTTAATATGTTGAATATCAAACAACTGAGTATCTCTTAATTTTAAACAAAATAGAGATTGTGAAATGTATGGCACAATGCAGAACACATTCTGCATTTAAGTATACTACAAATGACTCAAGAAATTTGACTAATTGAATTTTTTGAATTGAAGAAATTTGACTTAGCAAGTTAAAAAAAAATTTTTTTTATGTACACTTCATTTGTGGAGAAACGTTTATTGAAATTTTCAGTTATCAAAGTACTCTAAAGTTCTGCTGTATTCTTCTCAACTATTTGTTTCTACTTGTAAGTACAAGTGTAATGTATCAGTTCCAGTCACCTGAACTTCCCCCCCCCATTCCATTTCCGTGTAGCATATTTGCTTTATGAAAAGCACATGAATGAAGGCTGATTTGAACTACATTCTCAGCTGAGGTGGAAAAAATAAGTGCTGTGTGGACATGTTTGGATCGCAAATAGAGAGGTTGGCAGCAGTCTTAAGTGCTGATTTTAAGGAAACATACTGTAATGCAGCTGTCCAAAAATGTAAACTCTGAAGCAAATTTTCAGGAAAATCTTTTGTTTCATGTCTGGCTCTTAATTAATTAATAACTGTGCCATGTTTTATCTGATGTATTTTCTTATTTTAACTACCCATGCATTATGTTGTGTTACACAACATAATGTATGGGTAGTGTGTTACACAACATAATGGTAATGATCAAAGTGACATTAGCTTTGATCTGCTATCTACAGTGTCCATATTTTTTTATTTGTAAAATTCTGTACTTGATTTTGAGCATATCTAACATCACAATTTAAGGAAATAAAGCATGTAGCTATCTTTTTTGAACATTTATTTGTAAGATGATCCTTTTTACCTGTGCCAAAAGTTGTCTGTTCTGTTTTGAAAATGCTGGTGTAGAATCCAAAGAATAAGATTTGTCTTACTATAGTATTTTTATTTTATTTTATTTTATTTTAAAATTTATTTTGTTTATAGGTTGTGTTGGAAATCCTTTGCCTAAAGTAGAAGTGAAAATTCAGAAGGCTGATGATATAGCTCAAGAAACTATTGATATTGTTTTTGGAAATGATTCAGAAGTAGTTGTCAAACCAGAATATAAAGGGGAATCTGGAGAATTATTGATAAGAGGTCCTAATGTTTTTAAAGAATATTGGAATAAAGAAAAAGCTACACAGGAATCATTTACTAAGGATGGCTGGTTTAAAACAGGTTTGAAAATTTATACATATTCAAATAATCAGCATTGTTTCAAACCATTTTGCTTAAATTGCATGATTTGTTAAGTAATGCAAATAACGAAGTCAGTAAGACTTATATTTTTTTAATGCATACCTTTTATGGAGAATTTTTAAGGGAAGTGACTCTATTTATATTTATGTGTAGCCTGTTTCTTCTAGACTGTATTTGTTAGTTTTATCTTATATGCAAGGCCACTTACTTTCTCATACAGAAGTTTTAATGGACACCTTTCCATTAAAATTGTTTCAGCTAGAGGTAAAAATTAATGAAAAATAATAGTTTGTGTGTGTGCATGCTGATAACATGCTTTTATGTCACTGATATGCGTAATTAAGCTTTCCATTCGCTAAGAAACCAGAATACTTTTTAATAGGGAAATTTAAAAGATGGCACATTACAATTTATAAATGTCAGTAGTTTATATTTAAATATATGCTTTTTTTCCCCTAGATTTCCAAATACTGTTTTCCAAAGCGTCCAGATTATCAATTTTTAGCACAGATATATAGTAGACACACACACTAGTGACCAAGTGGATAAGATTTCTGAACATTAGTAGTTCAGACTTAATCCAAATATCAGCAAATTTGGGGTAGAGCATTTTTAGAGCTATCTCTGTACTTAGTGTGATTATAAGCCACTTTCCAAAAAAGTTCTTCCGCATTCCCCCCTTGGGCTTGTGTTAGCCATAATGAATTAAATAAATGAGGGGCTATCTGTGGAATATTAATTTGCATGTACATATTCATTTATCATCTTCGTTCATTTGTGTTATTACTTAAAATTACTGACATTTGTTTTCAATCAATGTTTGCTCATTTTTTGCAACCTTTCATGCAGTGGGTTCTCTTTTTCTTTCAGTGCAGTTAAAGTTAATGAGGCTAATTGGAAAGGAACAGAAATCATCTAATCATTTTCATGCAGGAAAATACCTCATATTTGCATTGTGCTAATAATAAGTGTTTCATGTCACTGTTAATTTATTAAATCTGTATCACAGATAGCAATTGCAATAATTTTTCTAATTCCTGTATTACTGTTAATTTTTAAAAATCCATGTTTTGGTATTTTCAGTAAGGACTGAAAGAGAGGCCTATCAGTTGATGTGAGGAATTCATAAGACCATTCTATAATTCTACCTGCATGTGTAATTCGTACAGATCACTTTTTATCTGTTATCAGATCACTTTATCTGTTATAATACTTATTTAAAAAATTTTATTTCTGTGCCTTTTCGTTAAAAGAACGTCTTCACAGTATTATTTAGGAGCAATCTCATTCCAGCTGTCAATGCTTTTAAAGAGGCGTAAAATGAAATAAAGGCATATTATCATAACAACACATATGATAAATGCTTATATCTTGCTGAAAATTAAACCTGCATGCTCAGGAAGAATGTTTTCTTCTGCAGGCATATTTTGCAGCAAAATACAATCACAACTAGACAGCAGAGTTTATATAATTTGTGTGTGGTTCAAGAGCATTTAATGTGCAAAAAGAAAATTTGCATATATTTTGTTTTTTCTAGTATTTTTGACATAAATGTTAGGTAACAACAAGCTGCTGTCTTGTTCGATACGATTAGCTGTTCCTTAGCACTGTACCCGCATTTGCATCTTGGAGACAGCATAGATATTTGTGGTTGAGTATCCCCTTTCTTGTGAGTGAAATGCTAGTCTATCTTCTGCAATGCATTCTGGGCAACATTTTCGGTGATGAAAAGTTAATGTCTCATGAGTTTCTCCATACTTCATTAATGCTGAACTAGCAAGTATCCAACGATTGTAGGGGAAATAATACACGGAAAACTACATAACTTACATAAAGTTTAATCTTTCTGTCTTGCCTTTAAGTATTAAGTAATCTTAAATCATTAAAAAGAAAGTTTTTTATTGCAATTTTTTCTTTTTTTTTTAAGTTTAAAAAAATGAACTCTTATTTTTTTATTACACTTACGTTTTCAGAAGAATGTTTATTTACTTTAATAATACTAGTATTAGTGATATTTTTTTATATTACCAGTCTCAGTGACAATTTGTATTTTTAATATTGTTAATTGCAAATGTGGTATTAAGAGGAAATAAAAGCAGTTATATATTTTATTACAGCAATATTTACTGAATTAAATAGAAGCACCAATTTGAAAATAGCAAGTAACTGTAGATGATGTACCGACCTTTAAATGCAAGTGTTTACTTTTGAATAGCTTAATAACATATAAGCAGGTACTACTAACTTGAGTAAAACATAAACTATTTGGAAATTTTACTTCAAACTAATAGATTGTAAATTTGGCAAAATACTGAGGAGGCAATTTTGATAATATTGTAAATATTGAAATAAAGTTTGTATTGAACAGTTTCCCCCTGGATTATTTATAGGGATTTAACTCGTAGTTTTAACTGATGTTCTTCCATTTGTATGCGCATAATAAATTATTTTGTGTTTTAAACCAAACTGAAGTTCAGTGTTGGAAGACCTTTCTTGTGATCATAAAAATGGAAAGCGCTGTATGTGATTAAACTAAAAAGGGAATGCAAATTGATCTTAAATAAAAGCTTCAAATTAATTAGCATCTAATTTAAGCAGAACTGATGTATATTTAAATTCACACATGTCTAAACTGGGACACATTTCCGTTCATTTTAGCTTTCTCATTTGTAATATTTAAATTTACAAATGCACTGTTGCAGCTTCAATTCCCATTCAGCAATTTCATATTAAAAATAAATGAACTTTCTCTAGATATAAATTGAAGTTTAAATGAAAATTATAAAATAATAATTTTTTAACTTGGAATACAAAATTAAAATAATGGAAAGGTTTCTGTTAACTGAAGTTAATTGTAAGAATTCTAATTTAAATTAAGTTAGGAGAATTTTAAATTCAGAAGTGTAGCCCAGCACTTTGATAATTTACTTTAGCTACAGTTTTATATGTATTTGTTTAACTGTAAATGGCAAAGCACGCACTGCTATCTGCCTAAGGGAGAGGGATGCTTTCATGGAGGATTTTGTATGGGTAATTGACTTATATTGATGTTATACGTGGAAAACAATGAAAGTAGCTTTACAGCCTGCTGGTTCATCAAGATTTTAACCAAGGGTTTACTCCTAGTTTTCGGTAGTCTTAATCACTTGGCTTCTGGTGGGCATAATTAGAAGTAAACAAATAACGTAAATTTATCATGAAAAGGAATCCCTTCATATGAGTCTGTACCAGTATTTCCACTAAGCTAGAAAAATTATTCTCTATCAGTCAAATTGTTTCTTGTGTATTTATAGTTTTCTTACTTATAAGATTGGTTTATTATTCTCAATCTTTTCTTTTTGTAGGTGATACAGCAACTTATGAATCTGGATCCTTTAAAATTCTTGGCCGAACGTCTGTAGATATTATTAAAAGTGGAGGGTATAAAATAAGTGCTTTGCAAATCGAATCCTGTATACTTTTACACCCTGATGTAGCTGAATGTACTGTGTTTGGTATACCTGATGATGTGTGGGGTGAGAGAGTTGTTGCTGTAGTTTTACTTAAAAAAGGAAAACAGTTATTAGACACTGATTTAAAAACTTGGTGCCAAAATCATTTGCCTAAATATTCAGTGCCTTCTATAATTAAGTTTGTAGATACAATTCCACGAAATGTTATGGGAAAAGTGAATAAAAAGGAATTGAGACTAAAATTTTAACTGTTGTATATTTAGTTTTTTGCTTTACTTAATTTTTTTTTCGTGGAGAAAAGAGATGATTCTGCTTGCTATATTTTATGCGTGTTTAATATAGGGAACAAATTTTCTATCTTACTATATTTTATGCGTATTTAATATAGGGAACAAATTTTCTATTATATTGCTGATATCAGGTCCTTTCATTATAAACATTCAATGGTTGAATTTATTATGTAATCATAGACTAAAATGTTATATGTCTGTTAGATTTAATTTAGACTTTATTGCTGATGTTATTGGTGTAGTTATTTACCATATTAGTGATATATATTTTAGATGGAATTGAAATTTTTTTATGGATAGGGGGAAAAAGAAAATAATCACATATAATATCCTCACACATCCTCTTTGTGGTTTTAATTACAGTGTAAAAAATTTTATTAAAGTCATATTTTGAGATAAATATTCGTTTTTGTTTTAATGTTTTGCATTATCTTTAAGTTCGACTGTCTGTGCTGTAGAGCAAAGCATATTTTGATCGAGGATGATAAATAAAAAGGTCCTACTTTTTGTTGCCCAGACCGTCGCTGATAATGATAATCGAAGAATTTAAAGTAATCAAAACTTAAGTTTCAGTCTGTGGTGATTTTTAGTATCTAAAAACTGAGCAAAAGGTTAGCAGATTTACATTTAATTATATGCATATGTTTAATCTAATTAAGAGTATAAGCAATCATATTTTAAATTTTCTGGAGCTTTTGTAAGATAATCACAGTTAAAGAGGGAAAAGGATAAATAAATCTTATTTGTGTAATAATTAATTTTGATTTTCATTAAGACAGGTATCTATGAAAGTAATGAACATGGTAGTGTCATTTACAAATGCATTCTCATAGCTCTTGCTGTGCTCAGTGAAAGTCGTATAATGTCTCTGTCTGACTGATAATTAAATGATTCATTTATTGCTAAAGTAAGAGTCAAAATTGATCAAGTTCTGCTAAAGAGAACTAGAGCTATATGAAACTGTAACAGTTTGGAATAATCATTTAAGCAAATTTACATACGTGAGATTGAAGTGATAAAACTTAAAAAAAAAGAAAAGAAAAAATGGTAGCTTAGCTTGCATTGTTGAGATCAATAACTGAAAAATTTCAGCATTGTCAATGTAAGACAAATGGTACTGGTTAATGTTTCTTTTCGCTTAAGAACAAAAAGGAGACTTTGTGAGTTTCCATTTGGTTTTATTTCAGTAAAGTTTGATTTTTTCTTTTTTTCTCTTTTTTTTGTGTGTGTGCTGTTTGTTTTCCTTTGCAATGAAATTAGGTTTTTGACAGATAATGTTGCTGATACATTATGCATAGGAACTTTCATTTATGTTTAGCAAAAGAGCATTTTTCAATATAACATTAATGAATAATTTAAAATGCAATTTTACTTCCCCCCAGCAAATTCTGTTTTATACAGTGAGTTTTATCTATAAAATATATTTTTGATCTCTATAATTGGCCAGTTGCAAAACTTTTAACTCTAGTTGTGTACATTATCTGTCCTAAAATCTAGTGGTTACAATTGAATTTTGTAATAATATACAGATTACAAGCCTGTAGATCTGTGTGTGTTTAAAATTTATTTAAGTAGTAATATAGGTATATTTTTAATATTTTGATATTTTCTTGTTTACACCATTTTATATTTTGAAGAGAAATGAAGAAAATAAATGGGGGAAAGAAATGAAAATAAATGTGGAAACTTTTAAAACAAATTCGTTTGGAGTTGAATTTTAATGTAGTTAAGATGCCCAGACATTATATTGGTTAGGGTAGCCTCCTGCAGTCTCAATGGGCCTGGGTTCGAGTCTCGGAGAAGGCATATTAGTATCTGTCCATCCCTTCACAAGAGGCAGTGGTGACCACCTATTAGGTGCCTCCACAATAAAATGGGCAACATTTCTCGCCTAAGGAGTGGCCGATGCTGAATAGGCAAATGGCCGTCATTATATTGGGGGGGGGGAACTTTAAGAAATAAAATAGTTTTGTGTTTTTGATAATTCAGATTTCTGATATTTAAAAAGACTTTGTTAAATTTTCAAGTGGTTAAATCTTAAAGGTGTTAGATTATAATCTCAAATTTTCAGATCTTAATATGAATTTTTTTTCTTTTTTAATGTGAGATCTTTACTGTTCTTGATTAATTTACATATCATAGGTATGCATGAGTAAATATTTCTTTATTGATTAGAATATGAGTAGCATTTCTTAAACGGTCAATTTCTTTTTAACTGTCATGTATATTTATTATTTACTTTTATTTATTCTGAGGGCATTTAGAAGAAAAGTAACAATAAGTCATCCGAAATATGTGAAGTGTCATTAATGTCATATGTGCTAATAGTTTTGAAGTCTGTTAAAAAATTTGCATTTTTGTGCAGGGATAGCAATGTTTCTGTACTTCTAATGGAAAATGATAGCAGATATTAACTTGGATTGTATATACATTGTGTCCATGAAAGTCCTTACTCAGCTATTATTTTCACAATCCTTGTTCATAGACATAATTACAAAAAAATATTTTTGATAACTCTATTCATGTTTTGTCATTTTTTAAATTTAAAAGAAAAAAACTACAAAAATTGTAAAGTCTAACATTACACAGTGTCCTGGTTCTGATAGTTATGTTTAGGAAAATTTTACATTTATGCAGATTTTTAAGAAGTAAAACAAAAGTTTGTCTCCCATATGACTCTAACTTCAAAGTTAAATATCTTGGTCAATTTTTGTCGTACAGAAATCAAACTTTCTGTAACTTTATTTTTTATAATGAGTATAAAATTTTTCTGAATACAAATATAGGGATGAGGGGAACACATAAAAAATTATAATTCTTAAGTTTTACAAAGTTGATTTCTGTTTAAAATGCCAAAACAGGAATATTTGTATCATTTAAAATGCTTTTGTTACTGGAAATGTATGTCTATGACAAATGGTGGCAAAAATAAGGGGTAAGGACTTCCGGGCACAGTGAAACAGAAAATATAACAGCTGTAGTACAATTAACTGAATTTATTTTCATGTACTCTGTATTTTATTATCCCCCTCATTTAGTTTTTATTTTAATTTAACGCACATGATGCCATGTGTAGGCAATAATGTGAATGCATAAAACTTAAAAATACTGAAACGTTTAGCACTCTAGATTGAAAATGAAACAAACATTAGATACATTACTGACTATCCAAAACAGAACACCATGAGGAATGTGAGATATCAAAGCCATATTTACTCGACAAATAAGAAACAAGGGGGAATTGATACAGCCCTGTTTGACGTGTGGAATATGAAGCAATAAGTTTTGTGTGTAGCCACCAAGACAGTAACTTTTGTGACACATTTAGGTATTGTGTCCAAACAGTGGTTAAGTGGTTAAGACCAGAGAATGCTGGGAATTTGACCTGGTTTTGATTCCAGGTGAAAGCATTGGCTGCTTGGCTTTTTGTGTTTTCCCCCACTTGTAACGTTAATGTGAGTAAGTCTCTGTTAGAAAGAGAACAAAAGTATCTATCCCCTTTGGCAAATAACTCTCACATGTTTTGCATTATTCAAATAACGCCTAAGCTTTGAAAGAAAGAGGTTTAGATGTGTACCCGGGGGGGGGGTATGTCATTCCACCAATGAGCTCTGTTCATTCATGCTATTTTAGCTTTTGAGCTTTTAAGAACTTACTGTTTTCCTCTCATTGCCAAAGTTCTCGCATAGCTGTGGGAGGGAGCTGTATTCTGGGCCACTCATTTACCAGTCATCAACCAGGTGTGTTGCATGGGTAATATGTCAGGATAATGGATGAACAAGGTAGGCATGTGACTGGGGGGCAATGGAGAACTGTTGAACATTGCTTGCGATGTGCAGTTGTGCATTGCTGTATTTTTTGGCACTGCTGATTGGACAGCTCACTTGCTATTAAGCTTCAAGCTGTTTTTATCTAGGCAGTGGGACTATCTAGCTATCCAGCCAAAGAACGTGTATGTAAAGAAGGAAAGGTTCCATAGACGTAATGTAAACCAGTTTGCTAGTACAGGAAATTGAGGAACACGTGTTAAGAAATGTTCTTTGGCAAAACGTTTCTTCTTTGACTTTTCGTGATAATTTAAACTCGGGATTTTCTTACTTTTTTTCAGTCAAAATAACTAATGCATTAATTAATTTACTTGCGCGAAAAAGTATTTTCTTTTCCTTAAAAGTTTAAAGAAATTTAAAATGATAATTGTTTTATGAACTCTTAGTAAACGTGACCTTCAAACCAAAGAATTTTGTTTGGACTTCGATGCCAGCTTCGAGCTTTGGCAACAGATATTTTGGACATGAGCAGCTGTTTTGCTCTACATTGGGATGGAGCCACTCCTGTTGCGGAGAAGTTTTCCTTTTTAACAATACATATTCTTTGATCCAGCCATCTACTACCTAGCCTGCCCAGCTGGATGGTAGGATTGGCAGGTCATTCGGGCGTTAAGTTCTGTGTATTAGTATAATTGCAATAGCAGTTTGCAGATGCAGTTATGCGTACATTATGAAGAACTAAAACTTAAAGACACTCTAATTTTATAGATATTTACAATGATGTTATAACAGTTGCAGTTCCGAAAGACAGAAAATTTGGAGCTGAATTAGAATTTTGAACAGGATTTGAAATCGTGTTATTAGGTGTTACATTTATTACAGAATTGATATTTACGATTTTAATTATTATTTATGGCCTTTTCACTTTTGATAGGTGTTAGAATTCATCATAGTTATCATTTATAATTAATTATCTATATCACTATAATTAGAGCTCCATAATTGCCTAGGAGTAATTTGCATGAATTTTGTTCATTACTTGTTGATGGTTTTGACAGATGTAGCCTTGCCATCATTTGACAATTGTGTAAATAGTGGTCGAGAGTACTTTTGATACCACAGGAACATATGTATGTTTCTCTTTAACCAAATCTAAGTAGATATGCAGGAGTGGGAAAATGAGTGTGTAACTGTGTGACATAATTGCAGTTAGTCTTAATTTCTGTGGAGACCTTCAGAAAATATCTACAGGTCAGTTCAGCTTCACCCATGTTGTCCCAATTCTGACATGGCCTGAGCTGTGGTCTTGTTCTTGTGGGTGGCTGGATTTGAAATGTAGATATGATGAGCTATAGTATCTGTTAATGCAGCTTTTCCTAGTTTTCCTGTGAGCTCATTTCCTTTTATTCCAATATGAGCTTTGTCCCACCTCAGTTAAATCTTCCCTTTTTTGTATGCTGTGAGACTGTGGATGTCATGTACAATTCTGTTTTTGTTTTTGGTGTCTGCTATTGCCAAGCGACTAGAGAACTTATGTGAGTTGATTATGGTTTGTATTCAATGTGCTATAGTGCCGCTTTAGCTGTTCATTTAGTGACCATCTGCTCTGGTTGAAATATAAGACAACAAACAAATTAGACAAATTATACAAAAATAAATTATAGGTTCAATAGACAAATTATAGGTTCAATTACTGTTTCATACTACATCTTTAGAAGACGGATGGACTCCCCATGACTTCGAGGTGGTACATATTCTATTGCTGTTGATTAATGAGATTTTATTTACTGAGATATTCAGTATCAGGGGACCAGGAAATGTCATCTAAGATAACTCCAAAATATTTTAATTTATTGCGGATTTTGATACGAGAATTTTGAATTCGAAAGTTAAAGTGCTGTACGACGCAACTTGACTTTGTAAGAACTATGGCTGACTTCTTTGTTTGCGTTCTTTGCATCAGTTTTCTAGTAGCTGAAGGGTCTTATTTTGTTTTTGTTTACTTGGGCCCTTGATTTCCCACTTGAAATAATTAGGCTTGTGCTTTAATGTGTTTAGAGGTGCTGTTGAGAAGTCTCAATGCTCACTGTGCCTCAACATTCCAAAAGGCTGGATCTAGTCAGCTACCTTGTGGGCAGCCTCTGGTTATAGGTCTCCTGATAACTCCTGCATACGTAGATATCTGGACTGTGCAGTAAGCACTTGTTCAGATAACTTGGGAGGATTCGAATAATGTCACCTAGATGTGCCAACGAGACAATGATGACAGGCCACCAAATGTTAAATATGCCTTTAATATGAAAGTGAGATGATGGCTGTGTATGGATTTATATTTATTTTAAATAACCAGATAAATTTAATTTGAAGTCCTTTCCTATAAACGTTCATTCCCCTAATTTAATTATTAGTGCCAGAATACTTAACTTTGGTGGCGAACGTGAATTAATGCAAATTCTACCAGTGGGAGAAAAGTTCTGGAAGGGAATGTTACATAATCTGGGAAAACTGTGCGTATTGTACCGTGAGCTTCGGCTTAGCAGTTATTGCTAGTTAAACATGGCGTAACAGCTATTACTTTCCTGCCACTAAATTTATCAACGCTCTGTTAGGAAACAGGATAGTCTGAGCCCTGTAGCGTAATTCTACTACTTGTTAATATCTTCAGATTTTGAGTTAAGTTTTTACTGTTTCAGATACCGCCCAAGCAGAGGCGCAGTTTGTTAGCGTCGAGTTGACGCATTGTAAATAATTTAAGAGTGTAATAAAGGGTAGTTTTAACTCTTCTGTGCAGTCACTACTCTCCGGATTTCACACAAAAGATAGACAAGTAGACCTTATAGCTGTATAGATATATCTTTTTATATTGTCCTGGCATATGTTATGCAGCCGATTCAGATTCCTTAAAAGAAACCAAACTGATCTTTGAGCGGTGCTCTGCATGGGAACAATTGATTATTCAGGTGCACTAAGATAAGTTTTTCAAGGAACTTGCCAGTGGAAGGGCACCAGCAAATCGACCTATAGTAGCCAGAATCATTGTTGTTTCTACCTGCTTTAAGGAACAGTACCTCATTAGCATGTTTAAGAGGGGATAGGAAGATACCCGAGGTCCAGCACTTGCTGAGAAAATTAAAAAAGGATGTTTGGCATTGTTCACTGTACTTAAGCAAAGATTATATTATTGATGCTAAGTATCTTGTCTTTAGAGACGGAGCGAATGCTGTAGGCGACTGGGCGCAGAGCGTTCAACATATCAGTGCAGTGGCATGCGCCTGTGGTGTAGAGTCCACGGTAATTGCAGCAATGGGCACCAGGCAAAGAGTCCCTTCTGCATCCAACATAGAATCGTACTTGTAGATGCAGATTGTTGTTTAACAGACGCCAATTCTTGAACAAGGGTTCTTAATGTTGCTGTGCTTTCTACCATTGCTATATTCAAAACATACTTGTCTTCTAATTCAGTGGTGTGACTTGGTAGGTGCTGTCTTTTCGTCGTTCGGTCCATCCCGCTTGTACATACCGATTCCATATTCGCCTCTCTGTGGCTTGATGTCATTCAGTATGAGCATTAATTTCTTGAGAGGACAGTCTGCATTCTTTCTAAGCCAGAATTCTTCCTCTATCAAACTCAGAATCCCTCCCCCCTATCCGTCGAGAATAGGTGAGCCCTTCGGTCATTTAAAACCATCTCCTCAACCAATATGTTGTCTAGTGGGCGATTGAATTGCATCTGTGAGAAAAGGGTTCAGTTTTAGTTTCGAGGAACTCTTCTAGGGTCTTCTACCCATCTTCTTCCTTCACCAGCCTCTCGAGAGGACGTTCAGCTTGACAGCGTTTTAAGTGGCTTCATGCCGCAATCTAATATGCATTTATAAACGTCCATGCCTTCTTTAGGGGTTCGAACCCGCGCCCAAGACTATGGCTGTTGGCTTCCCTATCACCATTCTTCAGAAGCTTGCTCAAATCATTGCCGCTTTTTCGACGAAACGTACTGAAGTTTTCATGCAAAGCAGCAGTAGAAAAACGCGCATTTTCAGTACTTAAAACAGCCTACTCTTCTCCTTTTTTGTAGTGTTTCTAGGTGGCCTTACTGGCTCTCATTGTTTGCACAAGCGTTGCAATGCAAATCATTTGCATGTACTGTCGAGGTGTATACATGATGCCAATTGGATACTTCCTTCGTGGTAATACATTTTGGATAACTTCGTCATTTTCAAAATGTCATTTAACAACATTAATTTTTACAATGATTAATTTTCTTATGTTAATTAAAAAAATTTCACATCCGTTTGACGTTTTTTTAACTTAGTATTTCAGATATATTAATTTATCATTTGAAGATTATTAACACATTCAGCATGAATTGTGTTTCATATTCATTTGAAACTGTGAAATTTAGATTATTATGTGAAGGTAATTATTTTGGAGCGATATATTAAGGCAATGGTTCCCAAACTTTTCCGAGTCGCGGCGACTTTTCTCAATTAAAATTTTTCCACGTCTCTCTACCTTAAGTAAAAGCATGACTAATCTTAAGTATGAGCTAAAAATAAATAAAATTCGTATACCTTCATCATTTAACATTTTCTTTTACTTTATTAACAATAAGTTAATAATTAATGTGATTGGTGAGCCTGCAGATAACTGCTTTTTTTTTTTTTTTTTTTTCAAATCGTAGAATTAAACTGAATACGGTGACCCTCATTTCCTTTTCAACATTGATTTTTGCTCTATACTTGCTTTTTATTTAGCGACCGCCGAAAGCCCAGCTTGGCACAAATACGACGTAGAAAATGGAATTAAAATCCGATGAGCTTTATCAGTTAGTGGATAATCACCTTTTACTGAAATCCAAAATTCTGTCAATTCCGTGCTGCGAAATTTTGCTTTCAAACTGTTGTCGCAAGATAACTCGATAACTCTCTTCTTCCACAGAAGTAAATTCAGTACTAATGTTAAAGTGATCTTGAATCCATGCAAACCTATTTAAAATTTCAATTTTTAAGTATTTATCAAACCAAATAATTAGCTATGATTAAGTGCCCTTCAAACATGGTTTTTTATATCTTGAGAAAGATCAAGTTCATTTGACATCAAGATTTGCTGCAATATTAAAAATTAATATTTGCCTGCATTTTCATTCAGATTTCTTCTGTATGGTGGCTTTTTTTTTATGAAAGCTATTCTTTTTTCCATTGACTTCAAAAGGTGCATGTTTTTACTTTGCAGAGAGAGATTGAGAGAATTCGGCTTTTAACAAAAAAAAAAAAAAAAAAAAAAAAA
>KK114845.1:1367890-1460416 GCA_000611955.2 Stegodyphus mimosarum | reverse complement strand
AAAAAAAAAAAAAAAAAAAAAAAAAAAAAATTCCATAAATATACCAGTTTGAAAATCGGTATCAGTAAAATTTTTTGCATCTTTGTATCCTTCCTCTCTAAGGAAAATAAAAATTTCTTGCTGGAATTCAAAGGTACGTGATAAAACATTTCCAGGAGAGAGCCATTGTTCACTGCGATAGTACAACAAAGATGAGTATTCTGTTCCCATATTCTCATAGTTTTTTTTAAAAAATCTGCTTTCAGTGGACGGTATTTTACAAAATTTACCACATTCTAACATCTGATTCAGTGCAGGACTCAGATGTTTTGACGCAAGCGCTTCTCTATGAATAACGCGATGGGTCTACAGTGTATTTGGTGATTTGCTTCGAATAAGTGCCTGCAATCCTCCATAGCAGCCAGACATGGAGTGAGCTCCATCAGTACAGAACGTACTTAGGCCGATTTAAATTACTTTAGATATGAATGCATCACGATTCTCGAACAGGTCCTTAGCCTTCGCTCCTACAGTGATATTTTTACAGAACAAAAGGTCTACTTTAATATAATTTTCCATCTGTAAACCGGACATAGCATATCAAATGAGCATCCTTATTATCATCCGTAGTCTCATCTAGCTGCAATCCGAATTCCACTACGTAATTTTTTTCAATTAATTGATAGGTGATATTCTCTGTCGTATTGTGTATTCTCCAGCTAATTGTATTATTGGACAAAGGCACTTTTAAAAGCAGCTTCCCAGCCGACTCACCAACTATGATGTTCACCATATCTACAGCAGCCGGTAGAATAAATTCTGCGATGTTGTGAGACTTCTTGCATTTTGCGATTCTGTAACCACCTTGTAAGATGCTAGCAAAGCATTGTTTGGTATTGATGCAGTCTTAAAAAAATATTTTTTTGTTACTCCATTTCTTTTAACTTCCTGGCAAAATATCACGGGATTTGCCAACTATGCTGTGGTGATGAGTTTCTAAATGGCGCTTCAATTTACTTGGAAGCGTACGCTCCGTTGCCAAAATTTTCATACGCAATACGCACTGCGGTCTGTCTTCACCATTTATATCTTTTGACGTAAAACCAAACTCTGAATAACTGACATATTACGATATTTTTGTTTCTTCAGAGTCGTGCCACTGGTTAAAGACATATTTTCTTTATCTGCATTATTATGTTTATTATTAGTGTTCAAAAATAGGTCCATTATCAAAGACACAAGAGCCAAAAGTAGCAAAACTATGCATCAAGGACAAGAAACATGAAGTAATATAACACTAAGTATACGACATGAACTAATTTATACCACTGTTCATTTATAAGAAGCGCTCAGTTTAATTTCACTAGACTTAGATTATAAACCGACTGGTTGAATCGAGCCGGCAACCCTTGCTTATATGCTTCCCGCAAGATCTTCCAGAACAGTCCAAATCTGTTGCGAAGGTTCTAGACACTTCGACCTATTACTACCCGTCAAACTCATTTGAGAACACTGGATATAGTAGAAAGTGTACGCGTCCGTCGTAGAATATAATTGTAGCATTTCGAGATGTCATAGTGTAAAAATTACGCTATGAAATGTAACTACTGTTGAGCAAAGCGAACGGAATGAGAAAAAATGTGTGAAACGATAGACTGCGTTACATACAGCTTTTTACTTAAACATTTGTTAATATCATGTCAATCATTCAATGACCAGTTGGAAGACATCCTCTTTTTTGGCATTATTGGCGAAACTGCGAGCAACCTCGCCCCACTCTTGATGAGAAAAGCAATTAAAGCATTCATTCATTCAGTGACGGTGAAGAGAAGAAAGCAACTGCTATGGCATCTGCTTCATCTTTGATATATGTATATAATTTCAAAACCTACTAAGTCTGGAAAACCACTACGATCGCTTTAAATGTTTCTGTCAAATTACGGGAGCGTTTTTCTAATAAATTAGGTAACGAAATTGTTACTCTTGCTGCTGATTCGATTGGCGTTACTGTGACAAGTATAAATCGCATGATATCCGACCGGAAAGAAAAGGGTATATTTTCGACTCCGGGGGAAAAAATACTTCTGAAAGTGATTGCTCGTGTGGTAGGGTATTCAAACGACTCTGTCGACTTGGACGAAGGTATTGTGACTAGAGAAGCCCCTGAGACGTAATTGGCGGCAGTACGAACAGTTGGACTTTGAGAAGTGGCATATAGTAGGTCTCAGAGAAGTAGGTTCGTCGAACAGGCGTATTCGTCGCCAACTCGGTCGGAGCGATATTATAGTTGCTCTGTGTTGGCGACAGTGGATAACGAAAGGGACAGTCTACCTACGTGGAATGTCGGGGCGTCTCAAGAACACAAAATGAGCGCGAGGATCGCGCAATCATAAGAGCTGCTTCTTCCGCACCAACAACGTCGTTAGCATCCATTCGAACGCCATTTACCACATTCCAGGCATCCGGCGATATCAAGTGAAACTATTTGGAGACGACTGGCCGACGCTGGTATATGTTAGCGACGTACATTAAGACTGACCCCACATCATAGGCAGTGTGGAATGGATTTTTGCCGAACTCGGCCAAATTGGAGTGTGACCGTGCTGTTCTTCAGCAATGAATCCCGATTCAGTCTGATTGCTGATGACCAACGCACACGCGTGTGGAGGTGGCCAGGCCAGCGGTCCGATCCGGCATTTGTTGTCCAGCGGTATATGCCGATTACACAAAGTGTGACAGTGTGGGGAACGATTTGTTGGGACACACGATCAGCTCTAGTCGTCCTTCAAGGCACTATGATGATTCGCAGTTGCGTAGACGATATTTTAACGTCGGTTGTACTGCCTTTGCTATCAAGTTTGCCAGTTGCCATTTATCAGCAAGATAACGTTCGCACACATACTGCGCAACTCTGTCGACACTATCTTCAAGGATATGACGTACTCCCGCGGCCTGCCAGGTCTCCAGACCTCTCGCCAATAGAACACGTTCGGGACATCTTGGAAGGCAACTGCAACCGCCCCGGAATATTGGTGAATTAACTGGCCCAATTGCAAAGATTATGGCATGTTCTTCCGCAGGGGGTTATAGGTGACTTACTTGATTCTATGCCACACCGTGTTTCGGCTTGTATAGCTGCCAGAGGTGGTTATACTACTTACTGATTTGTAACAACATTTTTCATGCCATAACTTCTTAATAAAACAATTTTTTTGTTCTCAAATTTGTTTATCTCCTCATACACCACGCATATGTTAAGTTTCGTGGCAGTAGTGATTTCGTTTCTCGATTTTGTGATTTGTTTCTTTCAGGGTGCATATATTTTTTTTGTGACAGAGTGTATTATTTCTGTGTTTATGCCGAATTAACTTTTCTGCAATTCCTCTCAAATTCCAAAATGTTTTAGAGTTTTGTCTGATACTGTATCTTTCTTATATTTCTATCATATATAGCAGCGGTTCCCAACCTGTGGAACTTGTGGGGTTTAGGATTGCTTAGTCAGCGGTACGCGAAGAATCAGCAGTGATGTCGGAAAACAAGAAAGTATTGCAAGAAATGTTAAAAAAGCAGAATAACCAGAAAATTAAAATTTTTTTATTTAAAAACGATAAAGTTATTGCGATGATTTACGATGTGACCGTGTCTTACTAAAACGTGTACAAAAGCATTTTTTCCCCTCCTTTCTTTCTCTCTCTCTCTACTACTTTTGGGCCATTTATTTTAATTTTATTTTGTCCTATCTTTTCTTCCTGGCCTTTTTGAACTCGTATAGAATGTACGAAGTTCTTTTTTATTCTCCTCTGAAATACGAAATTGCCCCCCTTTCCTTCGCACCTAAGCTTGATTTTTAGCCCATCGGACAGAAAGACATAGCGGGTGCAAAACATCTGTCTTCTTTTTCTGTCTGTTTGCAATTAATTGTAACTCTCTCCGCTTAAACCAATCATGTTGCTTGATTGCTTACACATCGCATGTAGCCACAGTTTCCTCGCTCTGTCACTGCACAAGAAAATTATTTTTTCTAGGTTTTTCGATATTCACTCAGCAGGTAACCTATCACTCGTGAACCATAATCAGAACCAAAGACTCCAGTTTTTTCCTTCATTACTTCTCGGTTGTAGTTTAGCTGCACCTTGCATTCTATGATAAAATCGCAAATGGAAATTTTTTTGTGTCCCCTTTCCAGTATACCCGAGGACTTTTTTGGGGTGCCCCCTTTCCTTGGTGACATAAGCACGTGCTTATAGTTGCTTAATGGCTAGTGCAGCTCTAGTTGGGACCAGCTGATTCTAGAACTTAGAAAATACTAAATCAGTTTTTAACTGGTGCTGCCGTCTGTCGGAAATAAATATAACTAAAAATTAAACTCTTTTCGTAATTTAAATATAGTAGAACTCAAAATATAATAATAGCCCATCCAGATATTCGAAAAAATGTAGGTGATTAGTTTCTTGTATGTTGCCAAATATGCTTTCTGTAATTATAGTGAGGGAATCTTATACTTTCCTTGATTCTGCTCTATTTCTGAGAAGGTCACACAGTTATAAATATTGAGAATTTTTATTTTCATAAAACAAAATAAATTAATACTTGAAAAGCAAATTATGAAATTGTTTTTCATTTGCAGACACATACAATTGATTTCTAAGTGGATAGAATTAAAGCGAGAAGATTAAATTTCATTTAGTTAATTACAGGCATAATTTTGTTTTTATCTCCGTATGCAAAAATTAAAGAGAGATATTATTTTTATTTGAAAAAAAAAAAAAAAAACTTATAAACTAATTGTGCAATCAAGTTAAAATAAGATATTTTCATTGACGAAAATAATGAAATTAATAATATGTAGTATTATGTTATCATGATTTCAAACAGGCTACAAGTAAAAAGCAGTAATTGCTTATCTATTAATGGTAGGCTATATATTTGTAAAACATTGCAAACCAATAAACATATCACAGATGTGCATCTTAAACTAATTTAATAGTTTCTTATAAACTGTGTTGTGCTTTTTATGTAATTTAAATTCAAGAAAAAATAAAATAAAATAATAATTAAAAAAATTTAGATGAACTATCCACAAGCTTAATTTTGCTTGGTCTGGAAATAGCGATCCAGATAGCTGGAGCTTCCGATATTTGAAGTCTGGATAGCAGAAGCTCTACTGTACTTAGTGTTAAGAAAACGCCTGTGCACTTAGATTTCATTAAGGAAATGTATATTTTCAAAACTATCAAATACAGAAATAAAGAAAATGTGTACTCAATTTCTTAATTCTAATATCAAGTAATGAGAAGGTTAGGTTATATTACTGGAATATGACAAAGCACGCAAGGGTTATTTGCTTTAAGGAGATGGGTACAAGGGATGACTTCATAAAGGACTTTTTAAGGGAAACTGGTAACGTTACATACGCAGAGAACCACGAAAACCAGCCATGCAGCCTACCCGTTATCCTGGTTTCGAGCCTTGGTCGAACTTGCTTAACCACTGGTGGGTCTCAACTAATGTGAAATTGATGAACAGAAAAAAAAAAAAAAAAAAATTAAAATAAAATAAAAATAAAAACAGTAAGAAATTATATTAATGCTAGTGAAATGAACTAGAACATTTTATTATTACAGTGCTACCCTTCCACACGCTTGTTCAATATCTGCTGTTTACAGTCATAATAAGGAAAAGGGGGAAAATATTCTTGATTTAAGTGTTATCTTTCCATAACAATTACGACAATGAACATCCAAGCGTTCGTTGTGGAGCAATGTAACCGCATATGGGGGTGATAAAGCGAGACAGTGCGCTGCTTTATATACACTTAGTTTCTGGCTATCCTTCAGAATCATACGTTTCTTAGATAGTACCCTGCTTCATGACGATACATGTATTGATAGCAGATCGCTGCATAAGTGTTCTCGGAAGTATCTGACTCACTTGCCTATACTTCTCAACTAAATTTGTCTCCATTCTGCTTCTAGCTATATTCTCATTGATCTTGTCTGAAACATACGACACTTTTTAATTCTTAGCAAAGGAATAATTTTCATTTATATTACGTCTTAAAATAATACATTATACTAAACACAACGGAAACTACCTTATTTCGTTTCTTATTCGTCTTATGCACGCTAAGTTAAACGGTCAAAATCCCTTGCTATGGTATGTGCAAGAAGAAGAGAGCTTAGTATACTCTGCAGTTTATTTTGCTTTACCTTACTTTACTTTGCCTGTAAGTACACTACGTGATATAGTATGTGGGCATTATACTTTAGTATTTCTTCACGTAACATGGGGAATACGAGGGTTGGAACTTTAATAGTGGCAACACAGCTGAAAACACGCTACGCAACAAAACCAAAGAATATCGCGTATACCACACGTGAACTAGATACCTACTTTACATCTCCGCAAAAAGACTCGTCCTGCCTACGTCACGCGCATGCGGAGTGACGCGAAGAACGGATCCTTGTATTAGCTCGCGGTCTAAAGTAAGTGTTGTCAGGATGTTTTCAAAACAAGAACAACGATGTTGGATAAAAATTGAATGTGCCAGAGGTCGTACAACACGACAGTGTCATCAAGGGCTTCAAGAAGCTTGCGGGAAATCTGCATTGCTTTACAGAACCGTAGCAAGATGGGTGAAAGCATTCAATGAAGGACGCCAAAACGTGGCAGACATGCTGCGGCCAGGTCGTCCGAGTGTCAGACCTGCAAGCTGTTGCCGGCCACACTTTCTGCAAAACGCCCCTCTCATTTTGCATGACAATGCTCGGCCGCACGCAGCGCAAGCTGTGACTGATTTGTTCAAGCGATGGGGCTGGGAAGTGCTTTACCATCCACCATACTCCCCAAATCTAAGCCCTTGTGACTATGACTTAATTCCTAAGATGAAGGAACCACTTCGTGGCACTCGCTTCCAAACTGTTCCTAAGATTCTTGCGGCAGTAGACCGGTCCATGCAAACTATCAACAAATCAGGCGCTGCTACAGATATTCTGCGACTTCCACATCGTTGGAAACGGGTTGTATACAATGCTGGCGACTATATTGAAGGACTGTAAAACATGGTGACATGAATCACTTTTGTATTCCTTGTAAATAAATAGTTGCCACTATTAAAGTTCCAACCCTCGTATTTTGCGGTGTGTAAATTATCAATTAAATTGGGCCATATTTAGGTACGTAGGTTAGCTTATTTTTGGAACAGACCTCTTTTATATGGTCTGTTCCAAAAATAATGAAAACTATTTTTTTTAAATATTGAAACTATATACAATTACAATTTCTCATCATCAAAATGCATATCTTGGGATCGACTACTGCAGTTCCAGTGTTGATGCTACTCTTCATAGAAATGCATTAAGCCTTCATTTGATTTTTCGTTTAAATTCCCCTTCGCATTTAACTAGACGGTATCAGCTGTCTCAAAATTATGCCATTTGATGTGGATTTTGGACTAAAATCTGGGACTTGGGAGATAAATGAAATCATACGAAGCCATATAAATGTTATACGGTGAATGGGGAAGCGCTGTTATATTTTTGAGGTTCAGGCCAATGATGTGTTACTTAACGCATTGTGCTCCGAGCGGTAAAATCGCTGAACACTATAATTCAGTCCGCGGTTCGCATCCCAGCAAACGAGTTGGTTGCATGGACGTTTTTGTGGTTTTTCTCGTGTGTAACGTGTATACGTGCTAGTTCCCCTTAGAAAGTCCTCTACGAAGGTATTCCTCCTCTTAGGCAGATAGCTCTAGTGGGCTTTTCCGTAACCAAATAAGCCAAACCAACCATCTCTATTTCTCCAACACATAATTTCGTACATTATTGTGTACTTGTATACGCCGTACTTTCCATACTTCTTGAAACTGAAGTATATCCCATGTGCTGTTCGTCCTCAGGTATCTGTTTCGTTCATGAGCGCCTTACGTCATTTGATGATTTAAGCTGAATACAAAGCAGCATCCTCATAAGCTAGCTTCAAACTATGTTTTAGAACAAGATTTTTCGAATTTTACGCTCATCGTTATCACGGTATGTTGCCCAAGACTCATTTGCATCTCCCGAGACAAGATACAAAAACTGCTACATACTACATTGTTACGTCATTAGCCACACCTACGCACCACAGCCCTCTAGCGGCATTTTTTGTATATACTTAGAAGAATAAAATTTTTATTAGCGGAATACAGTCTATAAATAGTGGTCCGTTTCGGATGCAGGCTATGACCAGTATAAATAGAGGTAAATGGAATGGAATGGACAAAGATCAGTGCCCATTCAAAGCGGCAAAAATAAAATGGATAAATTAACGCAACTAAATCTCCAAAGAGGCGCGATAAAAAGGAAAATTGCAAAACTGGAGAAGTTCGTGAATAACTTCAAAGAATCCGAAGAAAGTTCATTTGAGTTAGAAGTGAAGGTAGAAAATGTCAAGGAACTAAAAGTTGGCATGACTCACCTCTACAACGATTTCTGCAGCGTTGATGAAAAGCTAGATATTGATGAAAGCTTAAAAAATATGGAAGAGCTGAACTCATCTCTGGATAATATAGAGGTAAGAATTAAATACCTTCTTTCAACAATTAAATTAAATAAGGCTTCTAAAGTTAAAGACGGTGGTGTATCAGTGCATAATGAAAGTGAAACTTTCTGTAATGTAAAATTACCTAAAATTCCACTGCTAGTATTTACGGGAAATTATGAAGACTTTAGTAGCTTTAAACAGCAGTTTATTTCTTTAATTGGCGATAATAATAAACTTAGTGATTTACAAAACCTCCATTATTTAAAAGGCGCCCTAAGGGGAGAAGCGAAACAAATAGAAATAAATGAGGATGGTTATAATTCACTTCTTAAAGTTCGTTTTGAAAATACAAGAGCAATTGCTGATTCTCACATCCAAAATATATTAAATCATGAAAAAATCAACAGTGAGTCCCCTAGAGAATTACGTCATTTATTGGATAATAATATAAAACGTAATTCGCGCGCATTTAAGGTTTTGGAATTTGAGCGCAGTAACTTATTTGATGCTATATTAATGAATATATTTCTTCAAAAAATCGATATAGAAACGCGTAAACAATTCGATTTGACATTAAAAACAAAAGTGCCTGCTTTAGATGAATTAAGGTCATTATTACCAGTTTTCTGGAAAACAGAACTTTAGTATTAGAAAGTTAGTATAAAAGCACTTATCAGAAGCCAGTACTGCGTAAAAATATAATTTCGGGTCAAGGGAATATAAAACCTAAAAGTTTAATTGTAAGTGCATCAAGAAAAAATGTGAAACCCTGTATTCTCTGTTACGTAGAACATTCTTTACACAAATGTTCTAAATTCGTTAATATGAGTGTCTCAAAACGTAATCAAATAATTCAAGAATCAAAGTTGTGCAAGATATGTTTTAAAATGCATAAAGAACCATGCAAATCAACCTTTACGTGTAGAATCTATGGAAATTCCCATCATAACAGTTTAATTCATGTTCATTTAAAACCCGAAGTTTCTCAGATTGTTTTAAATGAGCCATCGGCGACTGGCGCCGAGGAGAAAGAAAAAAGATTCCTCATCTGCTTCCAATTGGGCAACAGTCTGCGGAAGTGTTAGGAGCCATATTAACCAGCAAAGGTAAACAAATTGGGTTGTTGTGTAGGGTATCATTATTCATTGAAACCACATGCGGAAAAAAAGTAAACTTAAAAGGAATATTGGATTCTAGAAGCAGTTGCAATACAGGCTCTCTCTTTTATTTCATACGCACTGTATCAGCTCATCGCCGGGAGCTGAGCCTTCGTGGGCATCGACAAGCTCTTCTCCAAGCTCTTTTTAATTATTGCGTAGCCGCTGTTCAGACGGCTCTTTGCATTCAAAATATGTGGAAGATAACCTCCCTTTTCGGGGAAGCCCGGTGCTTTCGATTTACCCCTAGAAGTCGACCGAAGTCGTGAGCTCCCCGTAGCTCTTCCTTCAGAGGGTCCCACCGGGATGTCGCACCTACGAGGCGGTCCACCATCTACGGCGGTACTCATTAAACTTAGCATCGGACCCGAAATTCCGACACCTCCCTCTTGTTGTCATGATGTGCCCGGGAAACATACTAGGCACCTCGATGTAGGCATGAGACCACTTGGGATAATATAGTAACAACTGAAGCCACTGATGCTCTGGAACTGAACAAGCAAAAAATAAATACAACCATAACGGGAATAAGTGGAGGCGAATATTTCGTGAAAAACAAAACAACCGCAAAAATCTCAAATGAAGATGGTGATTGGTGTAGGACCTTATCCTTTTTTATTTTACCTCGCACTACAGGGCTTACACCTACAAATAAAATTGATATTTCTAAAATAGATTTCCCAAAGGAAACTAAACTAGCAAATCCTACCTTTCATATACCTAGCAAAATTCATATATTATTGGGGCGTGGATTATTTTTTGAATTGTTAAAATCCGAAAGATTTAGGTCCTTTGATGGTTCACTGTCGTTACAAAATAGCGTGTTTGGTTATTTAGTGACAGCTTCGATCAAAAATTCAAATTCTTATAATTTTTCTGGGTTAATTTTAGAAGATGATAATTTAGATAAATCTGTCAAACAGTTCTTCGAGTTAGAATCCTTTCGTGGTGATCACGCTAAAAATGTAAGTGATAAAACTTTTGAAAAGCAATTCTGTGAAAATCATTTCATTTCTACAGACAGGAGAATTGAAAATAGAAGATATATTGTAAGGTTACCAGTAACTGAAGATAAACTGCCGACATTAGGAGCGTCGAAGGAAATGCGATTAAACATACTTTGAAAGAACTAGCAGATAAAAATAAAACCATGGCAGCATTATATAAGGCATTTATGGATGAATATCCGTCCCTTGATCACATGGAAAGAATTGGAGACGATGAGTGTTCTAGTAGAGAATATTATATTCCCCACCATGCCGTTTTCCATCCTGAAAGTACGTCAACTCCCCTCCGCGTCGCCTTTGATGCATCTTCTAAATCAAGTAATGGGGTTTCGTTCAACATTTTATTCCTAAATGGAGGAACTGTATAACAAGAGTTATTTTCTATTGTGATCAGATTTCGCACTCATAGCTATGCATTTAGTGCAGGCATCAAGAAATGTATCGTCAGTTACTAGTGGATGAAACTGATAGAGATTTACAACGGATATTATTGAAGCCCAGTCTGATTGTTGCCGTGGAGACATATAGATTGAAAACAGTAGCATATGGAACATCATGTGCTCCATGTTTAGTAACTAGAACATTGCGAGCATGAGCGGAAGATGAACAAGGGAAATTTCATCAGCCATCGAATGTACTAATTAACGACACATACGTTGATGACATTTTATCCTGATCTAATAACTTAGAAGAAGCAAAGAACTTGCAGATTGAGCTAAAATCCCTCTTAGCTGCAGGAGCTATGGAGTTACGTAAATGGGTTTCGAATCATCCAGACTTGTTAAATGGCAGTAAAACCAAGGAATACATATTCTCATTAGACCAACCTACGGTTAAGACTTTTGGTTTATTATGGAGGCCTTCGTCAGATTGTTTTATTTTTCAAGGTATCTGAATTGTCCGATACTTTTACAAAGCGTGAAATCCTTTCAACCATCACTCGACTCTTCGACCCATTGGATCTTGTCGGTCCAGTTATTACCAAGGCCAAAATTTCAAGAAATGGAAGAATAAACTCAATTGGTATGATCCCATTCCATCAAGTGAGTTAAAGGTTTGGTTAAAATTTCTAAAGGATTTACCAGGGGGAGGGAATCAATAAATTACAAATTCCTAGATTCATTCTTATACGTGAAGCCATCATTATTGATCTTCATGGATTCTGCGATGCATCCGAAAAGGCTTTCTTCGAGCTAATTTATATCGTCTCAAAGGCCAGAAACGGGACTGTGAAAACACGTCTACTGTGCAGCAAGTCGAGAGTTTGCCCAATTAAAGCTCTAACCGTTCCACGACTGGAACTGTCAGCTGCGCTGCTGTTAGCCCGCTTTGTGGCAAAAGTGCTTGTAGTTCTTCAAATCCAGTTCAACCACACTTATCTATGGAGTGATTCAACGATTGCGATGGCCTGGATCAAGACGTCTCCTGAAAGATTAAAAAACTTAGTGTCTAACCGTGTTAAGCTGATAAATTCTTTGTGCTAAAATTTTGACTGGAGGTATGTTCCAACAACCGTTAATCCTGCAGACATCATTTCCAGAGGTACCTCAGCTATAGAAGTGTTGAGCAATTCTTTATGGTGAAGTGGTCCTCCTTGGTTAACTTTTGACCTTCCAGTGCCAGGTGCTTGTGCAACACCAGTGGATGAGAACTTTGAAAAAGAAATGAAACCATCTAGCTTACCAATTTTATTAATTAATTCAAATTGTGACTTTATTGATAAATTTTTATCTTTCAGTAATAACCTCACTAAACTTTGTCGAATATTAAACTTTATTTTCAGGTTTCTCCATAACGTGAAACATCCCAGAGAGCCCAGAAAGGGTAAGTTAAGTGTAGAAGAATTTAATCAAGCTTCAAATGCATTGGGAAGATTAGTACAAAGCAATGAATTTTGTGAAGAAATTTCTTGTTTAAAGAGGAACAAGAATAGTAAATTAAGTAATCTAAACCCCTTTTTGGATGAGAATGAGATTTTTCGTGTAGGTGGATGTTTACAAAATGCAGACTTTGATCGAAACGAAAAGCATCTCAAACTTTTGTCTTATAGGCACAAACTTACTAAAATTATTCTGCATAGGAGATATTTACATATAGGTTCTCAAACGTTATTACATTGCGTGAGGCAGGAATTTTGGCCAATAGAAGGAAGAAATTTAGCTCGAAAATTGTAAATGAATGCATTACGTGCTTTAAAAATAAACCCAGATCCTCTGAGCAAATTTTGGGAAACTTGCCTGCAGAGAGAGTTAACCCTAGTCCTCCATTTTATAACTGCGGAATTGACTTCTGTGGCCCATTTTTGATTAAATACAAGGGTCAACGTAAGGGCACATTTAAAAAAATTATGTCTCAATCTTTATATGCTTTGCCACTAATGCTATTCGTTTAGAGTTAGTAACAGACTTATCTACTCTTCTTTGCAAGACGAGGAAAATCTTCTTGCTTATATTCGTATAATGCCTTGTCAATTGTATTAATGTTGAGCTGTAATGTAAATGCAAAACTGAAATTGGGATTTCAACGCGGGTAGCATATGTTACGTCATTAGCCACACCTACGCACCACAGTCCTCTAGCGGCATTTTTTGTATACACTTAGGAGAATAAAATTTTTATTAGCGGAGTACAGTCCATACGTACTACTGCAAGTATGGAAGGTCAAACGAAATATTCCGGTTTCCCTTCCTTGTGCCTCGAATTTTATTTTTATTTTATGGTCGTTTTCTGAGCTGCTCAAAAACTCATTCTAATTTACATTTTGAGACAGACTGCGCTTACAGCCTTCGCTGCTATGCGGGTTTTCACATATTCGCAGTAAGGAATCCACGAAAATCCACGGGTATGAGGATCACCACTGTACTGTACCATTCTGAAAATAACTTTTGGATGTATACTGTTTTTTCAATGGTTTTATGTTGTTTTACAGTCTACCTTCAAATCTGGTATCCTTTTATAGTGAAGTAACAAAGAATATATCACTTTTGGTAGCCGATTAATTACGTAGTTGTTAATCCCTTCAAATACAATGACATTAGCGATGCAAAGGCATCTACAAAGTTTTAGAAGTAAGTTCGTGCAAAACTGAATTTTGAATTAAACAACATTCATGCTTCTTCACCTTAAATAGACAACCTTTATAAGTCTATACAATGCTTGGCATGTTCATACATCAGAGTTGTTCTTCCCAAGAACTTATGTTTTGAATTCTCTGGTAACAGTTTTCTTAATTAAGTTAATGCAATTGCTATATGCTAATCAATCAACTTAATCAATTTTCAATGCTTTGTATAAAACATTTGGTGAAATGACCTTATAATTCAATATTTTTGATTCAATGTTAGCTAAGGAAAAAATTTATTTCACCATTTTGTGCACTTTCTTCACGGTTTAGTATGCGCTGTGCAAAATATAACTTTGTTACACTCAGTTTACAGATTTTAAACTAGGATCTCATTTTTTATGAAAGAAATTGAAAAAAAAATCCTAAAAAGTTATTATTGATTTTACCACAAAACTTAACTAAATTATAGAAATATGACCAAATTAATTAAATTAAACTGCTCATCAATTCAATATTTAAGTGTATGAACAAAATACTGAATTAAAAATTTCAGTTTCTTTTAAACATGGAAAAACCATTCCTTTTGATGGTTCATTCTGTGGTTCTATATTCTGACTATTTTAAAGTTGAGTAATTTCAAAAGTTAGAGAAAGACATAAAAAATGAATATAAAAAATATGATGTGTACACCACATGACTTCCTTGAACGGAATATTAAATTATACGCGCTTTTTCCTGCCTTTCATTTAAACTTCATTTCCTCGAATTTCATTAGAGATATATTTCTCATTCAATTAATTCGGTTCTCACTTCACGACAAGCCAAAAATACATAAAAACTCAAAATTTCTATATTAAAAATTGAAAACTATAGAAAAACATAAAACACCAACTACAGTTAAAATAATTTCAGATATATATATATATATTGTTAATTACATCTACTTTCTATGCAAAAACAAGCAATTCGGCCAGCGAACAACAACGCAGATTTTTTGATGCACAAAATTGAAAGTTTACTTTTTATCTCACTCGGCAAAAAGACACTGAAGGCGTAGAAACTGACTTAATTTGTTGTGGACGCTATGCTGAGTCAATATATGGAATAAGTTAATAACTTAAATGATTCTAGAATGGATTAAGCAAAATTTAATTCGCAATAATAAAAGAAGACGTTACTTTTTTGTTCCAAAGCTTAGTGTCTCTAGATTGGCGGCAAATCCACTATTCTTCTAAATTTCAAATGTAAACAAATATGGCTGCTATGACAAGATAATTAGGCTCAGCCGCACTTAAACAACTTTTAAATTGTTGATAATTCTACAAATCTTGCATGCAGATTTAGTACAGGCATAAGAACCTTAACTGGAAGATAAGAACACCATAATTCAATCATTTTTAAAGCAACAAATGCACAATTTACCAACATATAACAATAAAAAAGTCTGATGTGTACACCACATGAGTTCCTTGTAAGGAATATTAAATTATGCGCATTTTTTCTTTACACTCTGTCGCTACGTTCACTTAGCAACGATACATCTGATTCATTTTATAACTCAGAACGAGCAAAAAATTATATCATCTGAAGATTATCTAATCGTTGCCGTACGTTCTATTCAAATACTATAATAAATCTAAAACGATGTTTAAAAGAAATTAAGCAAACAAAAAAAGAAAGAAACAGTTTTTCACAGACGATTGAGTATGTATCATTCAATTAATTCAGTTCTCACTTCGCGACAAGGCAAAAATAAATGAAAAGTCAAAATATCTATATTAAAAATTACGAAGTAAATCTTAGACACTTAGTTCCTCGAATAAATTCCAGAATGGATTAAGCAGGATTTAATTCGCAATAATAAAAGAAGGCGTTATCTTTGTTGTTGCGAAGCTTAGTTTCTCTAGATTGGCAACAAATCCACTATTCTCCTAAATTTCAAATGTAAACAAATATGGCTGCCATAGGAAGAATGATTAGGCTTAGGCGCACTTTAACAACTTTCAAATTGTTGATAATTCTACAAATCTTGCATGCAGATTTACTAAAGGCATCAAAACTTTAGCCGGAAGATAAGAACAACATAATTCAATCGTTTTTAAAGGTACAAATGCACAATTTACCAACATATAGGAATAAAAAAACTGAGTTCACTAAGCCGAGTAACAGAGTGTAGATATATATATATATATATATATATGTCTATATGCATACACATATATTTATATACAGGGTGATTATAAAGAAACTTTGCCAACGTCTGCACTTCTAGCGTCCGTTCCGGTTAATCGATCGAGATGAGATTGCAAATATAGGTATTCGGAGCTCGAGATTCTGTGCATGGCAACACAGAGGCGCTCACGGTTATGGTTATGGTTACATGAACTCGAAAATGTCGAATGGCAACGCCATTTTTTTCCGGTCGCAAAATGTTCAGCGCATGCGAAAACCCTAAATAGCGTTGGAACGGTACCGAGATGTCCAAAAACGGACGTGTTATGCATGCACAAAAAAGAGTTCTGAAAATCGGTCAACGAAACACGATCTCAATCACAGAAAGCCGATCGCCAGATATTCAACGTAAGAAACCGATAAAATGCCAAGAGGGTACGCGAAGTCGTCATTCGGGAACTCGCACATGGCAACGAAATTACTCTTCATGGGAAAATTCGTGGTGAATTGATAAAACTGCGTTAACAAAATGGGATGAACGCTACTACCGGAATTGCGTAGGCGGAATGCACTCAATGACATCGTTTGGATGCAAGAAGGTGAACCTCCACATATAGCGAGGTTTGTTAAATGGTCCTGCAAGAGCATTTTGTTGATCGCATCATCTCACGCCATTATCCTTCTCCGTGGCCTCCGCGATCCCCCGATCTGACGCATATGAATTTCTGGTTTCGGGGATATCTCATATCCAGAGTTTACCTGTGCAGTCCGCAAACTTTGTCGGATTTAAAGGATTAATATGGCGTGAGATTGCCAACATCCCTCATGCCATGTTGCGTTCAACGGTATTGTCCACCGTCTCCCGATACAATGCATACTTTCCTGTGATGGCACCCATGTAGAAAATGTTTAATCTAAATAACGATATTCTTTCGTCTGACATGTGTTTTCATCAGCGATCGGTGTTTTGTCTCGGTCATATGTAAATTTTCTGTTAGAGCCTAGATCGTGTTTCGTTGGCCGGTTTTCAGAATTCTTTTTGGGGTATGCATAACACGCCAGTTTTGGGGCATATCGCTACCGTTCCAACGCTATTTAGGGTTTTCGCATGCGCTGAACATTTTGTGACCGGAAAAAGTTGGCGTTGCCATTCGACATTTTCGAGTTTCTGCAACTATAACCGTAACCGTGAGCGCCCCTGTGTTGCCATTCACAGAATCTCGAGCGCATACCTCCGAATAACTGTATTTGCAATCTCATCTCGATCGGTTTTACCGGAACGGACGCTAGAAGTTCAGATGTTGGCGAAGTTTCTTTATGACCACGCTGTACTTTTGGTGCGGCCAATTGAAACCAAAATAGGAGGTGCACATCTACATGTTATAGCAGTCCTATATACAAAATTTCAACGTTCTGAGGATACTCGTTTTTGAGTTATGCGAGATACGTACGTACGTACGCACAGATGTCACGAAAAAAATCTCTTCATCCATTTTAAATTAGTTTTGTAATTTTTTTTGGGGGCGGGGAAAAGAGTCCTTTACACTGTTCTTACTTTCAGATATCACGCAAAAACATCGTTAAATTGCATTGGATAGCGGTCAAAATGGATATTTCGTTGCAATATGATACCCGAAATTTTTCGCGATTACAATACTTCCTTTTTACTTCGTACAAGGAAGTAAAAATGTACTGTTTTATTCTCGGTTTTAATTTTATATTTATAAAACCTAAAGCTGGGGGGGAGAGGAAGGGTGATATTTTAAACATTATAATAGTATTTTTAGGCCTCCTTAAAAATGGAGGGCTAGGCACATGCCCCGTTTGCCCTTGTAAAAAAGAGGTAGGGAATGAAAGGAGACGCTTCTAAAGCAAATTATATTATAGGGAGTGTTTTTTTTTAAATGAATGGTTGCCTTATTGACTATAGCTTCACTTCAGTAGTCATAATAATAACAGACGTAAATGTAAGTTTAAAAAATATTTGGTTATTATTATTTTAAAAAATAATACTAGACATCAGATTTTAAGCCTATTTTTTTCCCCTACAAATTTTAAGTTGTTTTGTTCACATCCTACTTTTCCACGAATTTTGAAATTCGAATACCGCTGCAAATATAATTTCGGGTGAGACTTCGTAATTTCTCTGTCTGAAATAGAGATGGCAGCACTTGTATACTGAAATCTTAACGAATTTTAAACTGATGATGGAAAAATGCGAAATTCACTCAGCGATAATGCTAATTTTCTCTAGTTAGAATGAAAAAGAAAACGTGATATAAATTAATAGATTTTGTACTGTTTTAATGTGCAAAATATAAATAAACTTTGAATAAATTTATAGAGTTTAGTCTACTTTACAAGCATAAACTTAAGTCCAAACTCCTCACAGACTTGGACCGAATTATTGCTTCGTATAAAAAGAATTACAGTTTTTTTATTCATTTATTTATTTTTTAAATTTTTTATTAAATCAGAACAGGAACATGAATGCGCGACTCATGTTTGCAAATCAGACAAACACTTGTGGCGATGTAACTTAAAGTAACAGTAAAATTCGACATTAAAAACTAAGTCTAGTAGCCAAAGTATACACAATTGATTAATGCGAAGTTGTCTCAAACTTTTCACCGGCGTAGCAATTTAAATGTCGGCAACTAAAATCCAAAGCCGAATAATATAATCTTATTTGAGCTAGCGAAACCTAGTAACGTTGTAAGGTTTTAGTTAAACTAACAGTTTTATTTTAATTTATACTTTTCTATTTCTTCTCATTTCGACTTCCCGTTAGAAGAAGCGCGCGTTTTAGCTTTATGCTAATTTGAAGTGGAGCAAGTTATATTTAAGCGAGAGGTAGGAACCTCTCAGTGTGAGAGAGCTTTTAGTCTCAGACCACGGTCACTCTATTCGACGTTCGCCTGACCAGCTAGCACATAAATTCTAAGCCATAGCGCTTTTACGTGCTTGCTTATTGAAGTAATTTCAAGTGCGTCAGTATTAGTAAATCTTGCTACGCACCATTTAGTTTAGAGGCCAACCTCGCGTTATAGCTCTGTTAGCAACGACTGTTTAATTTCTAATTAGTTTCAGTTTAAATTTATTTGATTGTTCATTTTTAGACCCAAGTGCGGTCTCTACTTTCTGTATCCCGAGTCGGGAAGTGGTTGTAAATAATTGTGATTTAATAAAAGAGGATTTTAAATCCCTTTCAAGTGCAGTTCTTCTACCACTGAATCACAATATTCTACCACAGAACATAGCTGCATTCAGCTCCCTGTTCCAGATCAGGACTTTAAGCTGTCACGAAGATGTTTTCCAAGAATATGCGCCGAACACTCAGTCCTGACAACGTGGCCTCGAGAAGCAGAAACACCTCTGTCTTACAATCCGAAAATCTCATCTTATGTGTTCTGGAAATAATTTTCATTCTGATAAGGAAACCGAAAGAGAAGTGACAATAAAAATCTAAATCAGAAAATAAGTGGTTATTCAATATAATAATAACCTTACGACTTAATTATTATTTTTTAAAGATTCAAATTTCTATGACTGAATTACAGAAGTAAATATTAATTTCCGATAATATTTGCTTAAAAATAACCATTTCTGATATTAACAAAAAGTAATATTTGCCTAAAGAACATTAAAATTTCCATCGTGGAGAAATAAAACTGCTTAAAATGGAAAGGAAAGAAATACGTCTTTACTGAAAATAATTGCGATATTCGACCGTCATTGTAAAGCAAGTCTATGAAATTAGTCAAATAGTTTTAGCATATGTACGTGAGATAGCTTTTTCCTTGGCGTATTCACTGACCCAGTGGTCCCCAAATACATCAATGCAAAAGATGTGGGAAAGCAATAACAAGTCTTTCGTCCGAAATGACTATTTTCAGATAAAGAATGAAAATGAAACTCAACACAGTTATTTTTTTAGTAATTCAGATGCAACAAGGAACAACCATAAATTATCCTTTTTTAAAAAATTATTTTTAAATAAGAGATGGCATTGTAGATTGTAAATTGGAACTGCTGCATTGCATTCACAGATTATATGTATATATATTGTTACGAATTTTGATTCTATAATTTTAGTGAAATTATACTTGAACTTGTAGTGTCTTTTGTATAATGTAACATGAAGAGTCTGAAGAGGGTGAAGCTGCGCTGGAAAAATAAGATTTCAAGGGCAAGTCTCGTTATTAACATTAAGGTAAGTGGCTATCTCGCTAAATTAGCGACATATCTCCAAGCTGGCGGTGGTTTTAGCGACAATGTTTTGGCGCCATATTTGGCGAGAAATCGCCAAAATTCGCCAAACTTGGCAACCATTTCGCGACATTGGGGTTCAGTCCCTATGTAACTGTAATTGGCACTGTAATTTTATAACTATAATTGATCCTTATAAGTAACTGTAACCGTATATGGCCGTTATAAGTAATTTTAACGGTATACGGCTTCCAGTAGTTTTGACAAATGGAGGTTACTAGAGATTTCTTGGCCACCGGGGGGGCTAAATTGTATAAGCCCGAAGAGATAATCAGTTCTTAGCTCAGAGCTGACTTCGGAGTATTGAGACATCCGTGAGAACTTCCCCTTTTAGACGCGCTTTACATTGTTTGTGTTTAACGCTTTTAATAATTTGAAGTGTAACTACTGATTGTGCTCTGTGATACTAGAATGCTTAGGTGAGTAGATGAGTACGAGTACTTTTGTAGAAAATTCCAGAACTTTAAAATGTTGCATTTGGGAAAATAAATTTTATCTAGTCCTCATCAGTTCTGTGTGAATTAAGCCCATTAGGAACCCGTGCACACGCAACAAGTTTTTGATGTGAGATGTGGGATTGAATGCCGGTAACAAGAGCGAATTAGGGGCAACTAAGACAGCTGATGACTGCCTTTGCTGCACTCCAAGAAGAGATGGAAAATACTCTCAACTATGTTAAAGAAAAAATGAAAGACCACCATCACTGACCGTCACGGATGGGGCCAAAGATGGAAAGGGCCGTCACGTCCGTTAAAAAGGTATGAAAGCTAGCCATGGGTTTGTTAAGGAAGAGATGAAAGCTCTTCAAGAAAAGATGGAAGAGGAGGCTAAATTAGTTCAAGAAAAGACTGAAGCAGGTCAAGAGAAAATGAAAAGAGAAATTTCCTCCATAATAGAAAATAAATTCGAGGCTATGGAAGGCAGAATAGACACGGCCGAAAATAAAACTGCTTCCGAACAAAAATCGGAGAAAGAGTTATTGCTGTCGAATAACAAACCGAAGAACGAGGTTTTTTCTGTCAAACAATAAATCGAAAAGATAGTTTCAGCTGTCCAAGAGCAAATCGAATACAGAATTTCTACAGTTCCAAAGAAATTGGTAGCTTAAAGAAACTCACAGTGACAGCCGGAACGAATTTTGATGGTTTGAAATTTTTAACCATATCTTCTCGACCCTCTCTTACGCTGTCCGCTTATGTTGAAAAGAGCTCCTGGTAAGTGTATTAGACTCAGTTTTCTGTAGTGCCGGACGCAAATGGATGGGACTTCCAAGCTAAGACCTGCCATTTCGCCGCTTATCTGACAGAAGATGCAGCGGATATCCTTCAAACTCTGTCCGAAAACCAAACGCTGGACGTTGGAGCTGCGCTTTAACAAGAAGTGTTTAAAAGACTATAGCAGGCTTCAGCTAAAATCTCTCCAACAGAAGCTTACGAAGACAGTCCAGGAGCTCGCCATGGATATTGAAAGGCTGTGTCATCTCGTATTTTCGTATTGCGCATCAGAAACAAGGGAAATCCTGTCCTTGAAGTACTTCATCGATGACATCCGTGATTGTGAGATACAGAAAGCCCTGCGAATGGCGGATGTCAAGGATCCAAAAAGCGCTTTAAGGTACGCTATGAAGTTCGAGGTAGCTCTAGTAAGCAACTCGTAGAGACCGCCACTCAATTAGAGCTGTTCAAATCTAAAAGAAAGTGTATCACCAAGTGAAGTGACAATAAACCGACCCTAGAGTGCTGGAACTGCGGTGGTGAAGGCCACGTACGAAGGAACTGCACAAAACTCCAAGGCACGGGAGCTAACACCGCTCCCGTCGAAGAGCGGCGAAACTAATTACTGGTCATATTGAGTTACTAGATATTCAGAAGCCCTATTTAAAAGAGCTATAGATTTCTGCTATCTAAAGAGGCGGGTGGTTTCTGCTATCTAAAGAGAGGTGAGAGGCTGTAGCAATGAAATCTTCATCATGGGACATGTAAATGGAGTCCCCTGCAATATTACCATCGTGTCACCAGGAAAGAGTTGCTCGCTAGAGTTAAAGTCGTAGAACATTTCCACTGTTACCTCTACGACAGAACTTTTTTGCTGTGCACAGATCATGCATCGCTGACCTGGTTCTTAAATTTAAAAAATCTCGAATGCCAAATAGGCAGATGGATACAAAGACTCCAAAAATATGAGATCACTATCCGTCGTCGGAAAGAATCATTACATGGAAACGCCGATGCCCTATCTAGAAAGTTGACGATATTGTTAAAGGGTCAATAGTATATACGAGTTCGTTAATCCTGACGCTCGCCACTTCATCAAGTGGCCTGAAGTATATCCTATTCCTGATCAAGAGACCGTCGTGGTAGCAGAGGCAATGATACAAATTTGGATTTCCAGGCTCAGAGTGCCTCTTCAGTTACATTCCGATCAAGGAAGAAATTTTGCATCGACTGTAATTAAAGAACGCTGCGATCTACTCGTCATCGACAACCGAAACGGCACCTTTACATCCCAACTAGACGTCTTGGTAGAGAAGTTTAATCGAGCCATCCTCATTTACCTCTCTCTGATGGTTTCCAGAAACCAGCAAGACTGGGATCAGAAGTTACCTCTGTTCTTACTGGACTACCGCTGTGCTGTCCACGAGACTACCGGCAGTTCCCCATCCCATATGCTGTTCGGTCGTGACATTCGTCCGCCTAGTTATCTCTTGTTTGGTCTCCTTTCGGATGCGCCTTCATCGCCTGAGGAATACATTCAAGTTCTCCAAGCACGTTTGAAGTGATACACAATTTTACACGAGAGCGAGTTAACTCGGCGACGCAGAAGATCAAGACACGATACGACACGACATATACAGGATACGAGAGCTACACCCCCTATATAAATACGTAAATAAACAAATAAACAAATATACGTATATATGCATTTATAAACAGAAGTAGAAGAAATACTGCTGATGAAATCAGATTTCCTAAAACGAGTTTTTAGTTGAGGAAAGTTTAAACAAACGAATTCAATAAAAGCATGCAAAACGTTCATATGCAAGCAGAGAAACGCTAGGTTTTTAATATTTCTAATCAACTGATCTTTTTATGTATATTTCTGAGTTAAAAAGTATTTTTTTGTGATTTTTCCTTTTCTTAAAGTTTTGAAGTATGTATGAACTGCGAATGATTTTAACCAATGAATCTGATATATTTTGGAGATGTAAGCCTATCTAAGCCGCTCTAAGGATCTGAAATTACTTACTTAATTACATGAACTGATTTAAAACAATATACATGTATAAAATCTTTAATATTCGCACTGTAACGTGAAAACCATTAGTGAACCAAAAATAATCTGTTTTTTCAAAAGAGAAGAGGTTTCATCATTTTAATACCAATATTTGAATTTAAAAACAGCTGCAGATGGAAAGGCGCGGTTATTATAATTATAAGGGTAAAATTTGAAATAGTAACAATAATACAAGCATTGAGAAAAAGAAAAATATTACCAGCTATTTTTAAATCTTTCTGAAATTTCTCTTTTAATGACAGCCAAATAAGAATATTGAAGAGCATTACTGATGCATCTGAAGAATTTTACCTATAATATATTCAAGAGAAACGAAAACTTGAAAATTAAAAGTTGACAAATTAAACCTTTGCTTCGTGTCAGTACCGACTAAAAATCTTAATGTTTTTCGGAAACAGTACATTTGTGCCTTATCTCTAGGAATTATATAATTTATGAGTAGATAGTTATTTTTTTAGCTTTTCGGGAAAAGTCATGAGAGGCCCAATTTTATCTTTTGTGTGTATGTAACTAGAATTAAGCAATGAAATGTAGCTTCCTTAATCACCATATTTTATATATTTAAATTAATTAATTTGAAATATAAATTTTCCCTATTATATCTTATGTGCAAGTGAGATTTTGGATAATTTATTATTCTTGAATTTCACTCTTTGTTTCTTTAAAATTTCAATTTTTTTTTTGTTTTTGTTTTTTTGTTATTAGAGTTGAAACAAAAATTTTTGAGTTAGAACACGAAATTTGTTAAACGGATAATTTAATAAACTTGAAAGCTTATTTAAAACTACTATTTAATAATACATTTATCTTCTTATACTATTTATCTTTAATAAGTTTTTAATCCCCGAATCAACATTAGATCTGAAATTTTGTGGATTTAATTGTACAGAAGTTGCTGAGAAAATGAGATAAAAAGCAAGGAGTTATGAGACAGCTATTTGAGTTATACGTCATCGATATTAAAGTAACTAGCTTCTTAATCGTATTCAAATGCAAGCGAATAGCGTTTTAAAGTGGCATGATAGAAAATGAAAAACCATAAATATGAATATGATTTAAAAAAGAAAGTTTTTTTAATTATAAATTTGCAAGAAATTAATTGCACATTGTAACGTACGGCGAGGTTTTGATGGGTATGCTATATAGAAGTGCCTTGAAAGTAATATATGAAATCGTTTGGAAACACTAAGTAAACCAACGACCAAATAATGTAGTAAATTATACCAAACAATTTAGAGTTTTAATGAAAAATTGATTCTAAGCGTATAAGGTATTTCTCCCGCCTTCTTCGCACGCCTCAGCACGCTCGACGCGCAACCGAGAGGTCCGTGGTTCGATTCCCGGCGAAGGCGTTGCTCATTTTTTCCTTCTTCTGCTTCCAAAAAATATTTAATAACTCCGAAGTAAAAGGTGGTAGATGATGATTGGTGATGGTGGGTGATTGGGTCTCCTAATCCCCAGTCGCCCTTTAAAAGGGGAAGTATATATAAGGTATTTCTCCCGCCTTCTTCGCATACCTTCGTGGTGTAGTGGTCAGCACGCCTTGATGCGTAAGTGAGAGGGCCGTGGTTCGATTCCCGGCGAAGGCGTTGCTCATTTTTTCAATCTCTCTTGCTTCATAAATAAACCAATGTGTCTCCACGAGGGTTTGACAGGAGACGTTGAAAATTATTACCCGCGATTTTAAAAGCAGTTAGTGTCTTCTTGATTGTTTAATTGATAAGCCATAAAATAATTTTGTTCTTCGGGTTTTGCATAGTCACATTTACGTTTTTCGCTTTATATTTTACATTTAAAAATAAGTTTTAATATGTACCTTAAATGATGGAAATAAAAAAATTCCGCTTATTCTGTATACAGTACTTTTTTTGGATACAAGAGTAGTCAAGAAAAAAATATATACAGTGTAGCTATTTGTATTATAAAGCTTTCAGTGTTCAAATCTAACACCAGTAACTAGTTTCTGATCGTTATTCACATGCAAAAGAATACCGAATAACTGTTTAAAAGGATGCAATAGCAAAAGAGAAGTAAAAAATACGAATATTATTTATAAACGAATGTATAGAAAAATTGGTAGAAAATTTTCATCCCCTTTCTGTTTCACTTTTATTTTTGACATCACATTTATGATTCTATGAATTATAAATAAAATTCATTTATTCTCTCTCTTTCTAAATACATGTGTGTGTACAAGTGTGTATTTTAGAATTTCTCTTTATATATGTATGAATACACTTGCGAAATAAATGTATTTACATCTCAAGAAAAAAATAAAAATATTTAGATCGGCTCAGAATTATAAACATTTAGAAACAATATACGAAGAATAATCTTATATGTTTCAGAATTACATAGAAGTTTAGATTTTTTTCCACGGTAAGTTTGAAGAAAATTATAATGAAAAACTACTTTCAATATAAGGATTTTTTAATGAAATTAACTTCATGTAAATTTAATCTTCATAAGAATACCGATTTCCATATAAGTTTCCAACTTTTGTGGCTTAAACCTGTGGAGTCATTAGGTAATTTTTTTTTTCTTTTAAAGCAGGAGACGTGAAAATGTACAGTGCTCTCACGGGGACTCGAACCCTGGACCTCTCGAGTACGCGTCGAATATACTTCCAATTACACCACGAAGGCATGCGGAAAGGGAGAAAATACGTTATATACTACATCTTTTAAAGAGCGACTGGGGATTAGGGAACTCAGTCGCCAAATGCTGGTGGTGACGAATTATCGTCTACTATCCTTTTCAGTTCGGGCTCCACTTGTAAAGTCATAATTTTTTTTTTTTTTTCATAGCAGGAGATGTGACAAATGCGCAGAGCCCTCGCCGGGACTCAAAACCTGGACCTCTCGAATACTTGCCGAGTGTGCTACTGTTGCAGCACGAAGGCATGTTGGAAGGAGGAAAAAAAATACTTTATAAAGCATTCTGAGATATTGTTAGTACCTTTTTTTTTTATTAAACACAAACAATTCCTCATGTACCGCAAAGTATCACATGAGGCTTAAACAGGTAAGTATTAAAGACAATACAGAAAAAAACACAGTAAAGAAAAATTAAAAAAAAATGTATGAAGGATTGCAATAATTTGCAATAAATTTACAAAAATAGTCAAATGCACTTCTCTCGGAAATAGACTGATGAAAATTAGGATGCCAGTTAATATTAATATTTTTGAGTAACTTCTACTTGCCAAGTTTTAAGATCTTTCTTTCACTATGAAATTTGGAAGACAGAAGAAGCACGTGTTCAACATTTTCCTCGCCATCGACGTTCAGTCGCCAAAAAGACTCTGGACCCACCTTAAATCTGCTCAGGTAACTTTCAATGTTTCCATGGACAGTAAGGAATAGGGTCATCTTATAACTTGTAAATTAGGTTGAAATTGAGTTTAAGAATGGTTTTACTTATATCTCTTTTCAAGCTGAATCCCCTGCTCGAGTTTCTGTTTTCAAAAAGCAATAGTCGCTGTTTCTAGCTTTGTGCTTTCCCGTTTTGAGCGAAGTGTTTAGTAGTTTCTGATCGATTTCCTTCTTCAGTTTAATGAAGGAATTTTAGTGAATCTCTCCATTTTTTTTAAGAATTAAGGCAAGTAGAATTCTGCGAGTGATTCTTATCATTAATTTTATTCTGAAGTAAGAAGATGAGGCCTCAGAGAACTGCAACAAAGGCTAGAATAATTTTTGGTTCGGAAATATTACTAATCAGAATAAAAGCTTCAAACCGTGATAAAAATTTGGAGAAGGCACCTGAATTTTAAGTATTTCCCTGAGCTCGTTTTCAAGTCTGAAATTTCGGCATTGTACTGGCTGTGAATGCTGGCGCATGTGGGCGAGGTGTCATCAACGTGGGCTGACGTTAAGAGTGAAGTAGATAGAGAAGTTATAAGTAAGGAAACATCTCTTTTAACCCCGAAATTAGCTTATTCGATAGGCTTTAATGAAGGAATTGTATGTCGGATTCATCACAAAGACTTGAATTGCTATCTTTACAAAATTGTAACTATCCATTTCTTAGGTGACACAGTGAGAAGTGATCATAATTTGGAAGAACTATGACGAAATAATTACATGTTGGTCTACTAACTATGAATTTTTTTAATTAATAATTATTTTAAACTGCAAAAAAATTCTTGTTATGTTATTTATAACAGACTGTATAAATTATTCATTTCCAGATCTTATTATTATATCATTTTTACGGAGCTGTTATTTCAATTTATCATTATGTTAATTTTTTGTTTCAGTAAACTATCAATAAGCCATAAAATAATTTAACATGCTTTATTAATAGCTCAGATTAAACTAGTCTTTTTGTATTTGTTTTATGCTTTTATTGATATTTTCCACTCCTGTCTAGGAACTGTCGATCTATAAGCGTAATAATTTTAAAAGCGATTCCCTTCTAGGAAACAAATTGCATTTGGTTTTTAATTCTCACATGTGATAATTGAATTTTATAATTTTGGAAACTGTTCATTTTTACGCTGCAAGCCGATGATAAATTTGATTAATTATTATTTTTGTATTACTTTATTACTATTTTTTTACTTACATTATTATTTTTGTATTACCTTTTATTTTATTTCTGAGAGGAATGTACAAATATAAATCGAAATTTTTATGCATCGTTCTTGTGAAGAGTTCAACGTGATAATGACTAGTTGCGCAAAAAACATGCATGTTTGAACGCTTAATATTAGTAGCACTAGTTTCTCCTATTAGTCGTAATCGTACATGTCGAAGCAGGAAGTTCATATTATTATTCGCGGCAAATCATCGCCAGATTTTTGACCAACGAATGGTGTCATTTCGTCTCAGATTTATTGAGAGTTAGCTACAGAAAATACGAGTTTGAGCACAATCGCAATTTCATCTCTTCGGTCCGCTCAATGAATTTTTGGGAGAGAAGAAATTCAGGTCTAAATGAGAAGGTTATTGACGCTAAGCAAGAATGAATAAACATGCAGTCGCAAGACTTTAATGGAATTAAGAAACTTTCTAGGCGCTGGAACAAGTATATTTTAATGCCAGGTGATTACATAGAAAAGTAGTTGTAAGTCGCTTCAATATATTAAATAAATAAAGTTTAGCTAATAAATTGGAATTTATATTTTAACGTCCTTCGTATTATTGGAAGACTCTATTCACTTACATAATAACAGTAGAAAAACTGATTCCAAGAATGTGCTTACCAGCAACCAAGGGAATAAGACTGCTGAATATCGGTAGTTCTCTCCGAGTTCGATTTCCGACGAACGGATTGGCAATGTCGACCTTTCATAGTGGTACTTGTGTAACGACGCAAGTCAGTTTTACCTTCGAAAATTTTACATGAAGGCATTTATCTCAGCTACAAGGCAGATAATCCTCGTTTACTTTGTCACGTCGATTAAATAACAGCAACTACTATTTATGTAAGAAGAAGTTTAGCTTGGTTAGGTTAGGTTACTTATTAATAAAATACATTAATTTATCGTAGACGGGATGGCTTCGTGGAAGACCTTCTAAAGTAAACTTCCTTTGAAATTCATGCTTCTGATTATAATAATACTCATAATTAAACAATCGAGGTGACTTCAGTCTCAAAGCAAAGCCAGCTTTCTAAATAACAACATAATGAAATTTAACAATAAAAAACGGGGATTTTATTAGTAATCATAATCTGATAAAAATAAATAAGTCATCCAAGCAGAAAGGAAAATTTACTGAAAGCATTAACAGTTAAAATAAAGCAAAATAATAAATCATGCTTTATTATAACTGTTAATGCTATAAATGTATTAAAATAATGAATAATGTTAAAATAGTGAATTAGGAAAATGAGCTGCTAACTAAAATAAATTAGTACAAACGCCCTAACAGTCCAAACGTAAGGATGCACTTAACGATGGATATGAACAAATTAATTCAAAAACAAAAACCTAAATTAACTAAGAATTAATTAAAAGGAAAAATGCATGTTTAAACAATGATAATTGACAATGTAATTTTAAAATTTTCGTGAAAACTGAGATACGTAATTAAAATAAATAAGAATCGAATTACAGTCAGAATTACTTACGGAACCAATAGAGACTGAATTCGTGATGACGTCAGAGGTCATATGACATAGACCTTATAAGAAATAGACCAACTCAAATGGGTTTTTTCCCTCGTCTGACGCATTCCCGGCTGTCCCGTTGACGACATCTGGAGGATTAGAGACGACTAGCAGAAACTTAACAATAGTAGGCTAATGCAGAGCCCATAATTGTCAAGAAAAAGCTAGTTGTAGCACCTCATTTCACAAATTAGAATGTTTACATATTTTTATTTTTAAAACCGAGATTGATTTTTAAAAATTTAGCATATTTATCAAGCATAATTAACGTTCCAAATAATTATAAAGCTGTTGCATACTTTCAGGCCTGTATATTTTTTTAGCTTACCCTACACTTAAGGAAATTTGCAACTACTTCTTTGAGAAAATAATAATTTAAATCTGAACTAATAGAAAATTTCAAACAAACAATTTTCTCTTACAATATTTTTATTTTCTATTGGTACAAATAAGTAAAAAATACTAAAATGCCTAAAAATGAATTTTTGAAAGTATTTGTTTATAATTCTAAATTGAGCCACTTTTTTAAAATTATAGGTGAATATTTTAGCATAATTTCCGTAAAAGAGTTTTATTTCAATTAAATTTCATAATACATAATGGTGTACATACATAATTTCATAATACATAATACATAAAGATTTCAAAGTGAGCAAGGGCAACACTGTACGAAAAATAACATCTTTATCTTCAGCGCGGAAATTCTATAGGTATGCTGTTTTCAAATATTTTGTGATATTGCTGTTGAATTGAATTTTATGTGGTTTACGTACGAAGAACGTGATATTCAATAAATAAAGGTAACACACAAAACGTTAAAAAGTCCCTTTGGGCGTAATATAAAATCTGAGTGCTTCCGGATTTTATTTTATTTTGTTTTATCTTTTTTTCCCCCCATTACACTCAGAAAAGTTTATGCTCCGAATTTTAGGAATTATTAAAATAAGTAATCATCTTGTGATCATATTGTAATGTTAACAAATAATGATCATATAATCAAATAAATGATCGTCTTTTAATGTTATAATAATTTTAAAAACCACTGCCTGAAAATGCTCATAAAATTTAAAAAAAATATCAGATCTTGTTTAATTTTGCCTTATTTATATCAAAGCATCATGCACAATCAATCTTGTTCGCAAAAGTAAATTCATTAATTTTGTGTTTACGAGTTTTTACCGTTTTGCCAAAGTAAAGCTGTTTATACAAGAATTACGCATGAAAAAATGCGCAAAATGCAGTAACAAGTGCTTTAATGAGATATATTAAATCTTATTTGTAAAAAGTGTGACTTTCATAATGTCATCACTTATACAACATAACGCATTTAATAATTAAAAACAGTTATGTGATACAAACGCCATAAGTTTCAGTGTTAAAGTAAACCAGATCGTCCCTACTCCTGTTTGCGGAACATGTGAGGGACACACACTCCGCCCACTGGGTTAGTCATATGAACGCACGAAATTCTGATGTCACAAAAAACACGCCATCTCTAATGTCATATGCTACTTTTTTGCTACTTTTCAGTTCTTCTCCAGCTACTTTACTTAAGAATTTTTGGCAACACAGCTTTCTTCTATACGGACGTTCATGGAGGGAGGGGATATATTTTAGCCAGCTTTAACCTAACTTATTGGGTCTGGTGGTATCGTCTCAGCCCATGGTGGTGAGAATCTTTATTAGCCGAAAAGATTTAAATTTTCTGAATTACAACAGAAACGACGTATTATCGCAAGTAAATAAAAGCATCTTCTTTCAAATTTAGTCTGTTACTAAAATTTATCTAAATAACGTACTTATAATTTGTGAAAACCCTCTTAATTAAAAATTTTTTTAATAATAATTGTTTTAATATAAAATAATCGAAAAGGTTTGCTCACAAAAATTACCTCATTAAATTATAAACAAAATCTAGAGAAAAATGTGCCACTGAAGTAAATTTCACATGATATTTCAGAAGACTATGTATCCAAATTCGACATTATGACTACTATTAATCTTGCAAGCAAAGAAATTTGAATTCATCGTCAAATGGTTTAAATATTTAAATGAATGAATTAACTAATATGTACACAGATCTTTTAATGAAACGCTTCTTTCTTTTTGGCAATATAGGCCTCCAGAAAAACTTTGTCTAAGATGACATGCAATGAGATTTTTATGGATGGCAATTAACATTCCTCCTCCCTCCTCCCAGAATATTTACAGAATATACTTAAAGTTTAAATTTTCTTGACTAGCTTAGAAGAAAAGTCAACAGAACTTGCTTGGATTAAACTTAAACTGCAGTTTATTCTAAAGAACAGAATTAAACTAATATAAGAACTAATATAAAGATATATATTAATTAACATAAATCAAATTCAGTTTGTATCCTAAAAACAAAAATTTTAATACCATTTTTAGAAAGAGGAAATAATGCAATTTTTTACAATATCTGGTATTAAGATATAATATTAGACTTAGATTCGATCTATTGTGGTGATGGGTGACATCAGCGTCTCATTTCGAGGAAATTCAGGTTATTTATCACACGTGTTTGTTAGAATTTTACAAGTTTAATTAACATAGTTATTAAGTCCGCTTTTCAGGCAAAAATTGCATTTTAAATTTTGACTATAGCATCGATGCGAAAGATAAAGAGCATTTGCTTTTAAACAGACAAACGCAGCCAAGTAGTAACCGACTGGATAAGAGCACTAAATATTAGTAGACAAACCCGAGTTCAAAGACCGGTGAACGAACCGGCTGCATGTATATTCTCATACGTTTCCTTTACATGTAACGTGAACACGAGCCAGTGTCTTTCAAAAAGATCCACCACGAAGGCACCCCTACGCTTAGGCAGATAACCCTACTATGCTGTGTTACAATCAGATATGAGAAAAATTTACAGACTGACAGCGATTATCTACGTGCAAATGCATTTCAAACAGAGCGAAAACTCTAACTATCTGAATTAACCCCTTCCGGTATTATGACGAGTCTAGCTCGTCATCGGTGTTTCATGCCATACGCACAATGACGAGCTACACTCGTCATGCGACTAAAGTTACTGGTGAATGTGATAATTAATTTAGTTTAAAATTTCTAGTGTACTGAATCTGGCAACACTTTAGTTACTTGTGGAAATATCACATATCACTATCACATATTGTTTACCGTTAGAATTTCTTGGTACAAGACGCGGCGAAATTGTTGTTAGTCTGTAAGATTTCATTCTTGTAAACAGTTGGTGTGAACATCCGTCGATATATATTTTTGCTAAAAGAAAAAACGTGTTGTATAATAAATACCATAATGGATAAGAGTAGTACAGAGTACGAAGGTCAAGGTCATTGGAGCGATTATGAAGAATCAGAAGAAATAAGTGTACATTTACCTGATACTGATAACGAAAGTAATGATAGTGAAATATTACCAAGGAAGCGAAAACGTGCTATGCGACTAATAAGTGATGATAGTGAACCTTCTGGAATTGCACAATGACGAGTGTAGCTCGTCATTGTGCGTAAGGCATGAAACACCGATAACGAGCTAGACTCGTCATAATACCGGAAGGGGTTAACAATGTGTAAAAATGGATATTAATTAAGAATATGTAAGAATTATAAAATGAAACAAGTTTTTTTAATAAAAATTAAATGGTTATTTCATGCACAGTTTTTCATTATTAAATCGTACCGGAAGGGGTTAATATATAATTTTAATAAGAAGTTCAAAACACATGCGTTTTATACTAAATGTTACAAAACAATTATCTCTTATTTAAAACAATAAAAGATTTTGTTAAAGATAAAAGATATGCAAAAGAAAATATAAGTTATAAAATAAAACATAAAAGAAAGAAAACATAAAAGAAAATATAAGTTATAAAATAAAACATAAAAGATCTCTATGAGTTTCTGAACTACTGTGAATAAAATACTAAGCTGTGAAAAGTACTTAGGTACACAGAGAAGCCATTAAGTCCCATTTAAATAGCTGAAATTATCATTCAGGATTTTCAAAAGATAAATGCATTCTATTTACATCAGAAATGGAGAAATCCATAAAAATATTCACATAGCCTAAGAAGCAAAGTCATGAAGAATGGAGTAAGACGTTTAGGCACAAAACGCATAAAAGTGGTCGTATGTAACACTAACGCGATTTTATGGTGTGTTCGGCGTTCCGTGGAATAGAGATTATTTTTTCTTTTCATTTCTTACGTCATTTGAAGCTAAAATATAGTGAGATAAATATATTTTATAAATTAAATTTGGGAATTGGAAGGACAACGAAAATTCTCTTTTAAACAGTTTACGAGATTAGGACCTCACAAGGCATCGGCCTCGAATGCCGGATCTTTATCATCCGCCTTACTCTGTATTTGACCTTGACCTGATACGCAGAGTATGCTCTTTCGTTAGTTACTGAGTCCTTCGGAGGAGAAAACGCTAGGGATCCCTGAGGAGTTCTGTTGTAGCATTCATTGTCAAAGGAAATGCTTGTCCCAGTAAGGCCCCGAATTCTATACGTTTCTTGTTTCATCGGTTTTGAAGCTTGCGAATAAACCATTGTCAGCACTCCTACAGTGCGCATACCATAGCACCGGCCCTTCTTTTATGTATGTGTATATAAAAAACATGATTTCATTACCGCTTAAAATGTGAGAAGCTGCTGTTTTATTAGACGTTTTACAAATTATACATTACATTACAATGCATTCTCAGAGGGGAATTTTTTCCAGACTTAAAAGAACTTTTACTTACTTTTTACAAAAAATAGAGCACAATTTCGTTAATTGATTTTTAGTCGTGCTGCAATGTTCTTTTGCAACCTTACTTATTTGCATGAGAGCTGAATAATACTTATATATATATATTTACAATTTAAAAAAATTTTATCGAATTTTTTAGAGAAATGTATTTGTTCTGTTGTTTTATAAGGGAAATTTGTTTAAGAACGCGACACTAACTTGCATTAATTTAAAAATGATATTTCAACCAATAATTTCGTTTCAAGCAACTAACTTAATAAATCTGCCAAGAAAACTTATTTTCCCAGCTATAAAAGCCTTCTGTATAATTTATGCAGATAAATCCTGTAGCGCCATTAGGATTTTCGATGCAGGAGACATGAAAAATGAGCAATGTCGTCCCCAGGACTCAAACCTCGGACCTCTCGAATACGTGTTGAGTAGTTACACTACGAAGGCAGTTACACTACGAAGGCATGCTAAGAAGGCGGGAGAAATACCTTATATACTCCCCCCTTTTAAAGAGCGACTGGAGATTAGGGGACCCAATCGCCAAATCCTGGTGGTGGAGAATCATCATCCATCACCTTTTTCTTAGTTTGGGTGCCACTGTAGAGGCATTAGGATTTTCGATGCAGGAGACATGAAAAATGAGCAATGCCATCGCCGAGACTCGAACCTCGGACCTCTCGAATACGCGCCGAGAATGCTGGCCATTACAGCCCGAAGGCATGCTGAGAAGGCGGGAGAAATATCTTATAATCTAATGAAAAAAAAAAAAAAACCGCAATTAGCTGCTCTTAACGGTATTCTTAATGTGAGGGCTTAAGTGAAAGCCAGCAATTGAACTAAAAATAAGTTTGAAATATAAAATGAATTAGGTACAATGGAAATTTATGCCTATAAAAACAAGGAACAAAAATAATTCAGACTGTAATCATTTTACTTACTGAAATTTATGGAATGCATAAATACGCAAGAAAATATTTGCCTGTGGAATAGAGGTATACTGAGAGAACCATAGCTTCTTTTCACGAACTAGAATTCTTCCAAATTTATTAAATTAATGCTTTCGGTTAACAGTGCTAGTATATTTACTGTTGCCAGCGTACGTGTTCCTAATAGATTGAATGCACACCAAAGCGATGATAGCTCGATAAAATTTATTTTTCCAAAAGAAACACTTTATAGTTGTAAGGTTTATCCTAATTTTATTAACAGCTATTTTAAGTTATGCTTCTTTCCAATCAAGTCTAGTTTCAGCTTACAATTTCTTACCAGAATGTAATTTCAGAAACGCTGTGAATGCAAATGAGTAAAAGTACTATTTAAGTCGACGTTTCACCGACTTCTAGAGAAAGAGTCTGATTTCCTGACTAGCACGCGTTTGCCTTTTGCTATAATCTCTCTCAGTTACTACGCTCGGCCCTAACTTAGGCCCTTGCTTGGCTTCGCCGATTTAATTAATATTTAGGGGCCAATTACATAGAATCCTGATAGCTTCGACTATATCTTTCAGTAGCTTTAGTTAGTTTAATTTTATAATTATTTAAGTTCAAGCCCAAGTGGAGGCTTTGCTGTATACGCCGAGTTAGGAGTTGATTGTATTTATTCTGAGAAATAAAGGGTAGTTAACCATTTTTAAGTCTTATGTGTTTTTTCACACACTTAAGTGATTAATGGCTTGTTAGTGTTTCTGGGGTTCAAAGATTCAACATTGAATTAAATAAGTGAAACCCCACACAGTTGTGGAAATTTTCATAAAAGTACTCGTACAGCTCTTTTCAGTATAACAGAGCACAATCAGTAGCTACCATTTCAAACTACTAATAATGATAAACACAGCACAGTGCAAGGCGCATCCGAAGAGCGTACCTTGACAATCTCTCAATATTCCAAAGTCAACTCTGAACTAAAAACTGGGAACTGACGTACTTTCCAGTCTTGTATAGTTTTCATCCGACCAGCGAGAAATCTCTAGAGCTTTCCGTTTCTCGAAATTACTCAAAGACATATGCGGTTAAAGTTACATTTAAGGGCCGGATACGGATGCAGTTACATATAGGGATTAATTACAGTTATTCAACTGCAATTATACAGGGACCGGAGTCAAATGTCGCCAAATGGTCAAAAGGCTTGTCGAATTTTAGGGACAAAAATAAGTCGCCAAAACCATCGCCAACTTGGCGATATCTCTCCAGTGTAGCCATTTCATTTAACGTTTAATAATTCTATAAGTTTAATGTTTACTTGCCTGTGTAACCTTTTTCCAGCAGAACTTTGCTCTCTCCAGATTTTTCATGTTATGTTATACAAAAGATAGTATAATTTCATATTTAATTTCACTAAAATTATATCCATATCTGCAAAATTCCCAACATTACCCGCTTCCCAAGAACTGAGCTTCCCGGGCAGTACAGTCTCTGGAAAAAAAGCCACATTTACAGCAAAGGAAAATCAATACTAAAACAATAATTTCAATGAATAATACACAACAAATCAAATACTAAATCAATAAAACACGAAATTACAAATATATCTATATATAGGACAGTTGTCTTAGTAAATTTATTTACATTATATACACAATAGAGACTACGTACTATAGCCTACAATGTAAGGGGCTATGTAATGTACTATATAACGGGATAGCCTATCCAAATGAACAATTTTTAAGCTAAGAATTTGATGATTTACGGATCCGAACTACGACGTCGTTCAGCCTGTTTAGGGTTGTTTAAGACTGTCTCAGGGTGACTATAGTTTAGGGGAAAGTTCTTTCCGTCGAATCGGATTCCATAACCACGCCTTGTCACGTTTGTTGAATTGACAATCTGTAGCTCACGCTTCGTATCGGGTCTTCATCTTCTCCGTCGACAAGTGAACTTGCTGTCGTATAAAATTGTGTACGTCACTTCAAATCGTGTCTGGAGATCTTGAATGTACTCCTCAGGCGTTGAAGGCGCACCTGGAGAGCGACCAAACAAGGCGATCGAACAGCATCTGGAATGGGGTATAGCCGGTAGTCTAGTGGACAGCACTGAGATAGGCCAGAGTTAACTTCTGATACCAGTCTTGTTGGTTTCTGGAAACTATCAGCCAGAGGTTATTAAGGATCGTTCGATTAAATTTTTCCACCATGCCGTCTGACTGCGGATGTAAAGGTGTCGTTTGTGTTTTGTCTATGCCGAGTAATTTACAGAATTCTGTAACGACAGCTGAGATAAAATTCCTTCCTTGATCGGAATGTACCTGAAAAGGCACTTCGAACTTGGAAATCCAATTCTGTATCATTACCTCTGATAGCGAGATAGCCTCTGGTCAGGAATAGGATACGGTTCAGGCCACTTTGAAGTAATGAACGACAACGAGGATATATACTCTTAGACAAAAAAAACGACGCACCAAGAAAGAATTATCCGAATGGGACAAAAATCGCTAGAAGTGATGTAAATGTACAGAAAAACAAATGATTACAGTTTGAGAAAAATTGGGTGCTTTATTGAAGTGATAGAGCTTCACAAAGTGAAAAAGTCAGTAACACGTTTGTCCACCTCTGGCCCTTATGCAAGCAGTTATTCGGCTTGGCATCGATCGATAGAGGTTGCGGATGTCCTCTTGAGGGATATCGTGCCAAACTCTGTCCAACTGGCGCGTTAGATCGTCAATAACCCGAGCTGGTTGGAGGGCCCTGACCATAATGCTCCAAACGTGCTCAATAGGAGAGAGATCCGGCGACCTTGTTGGCCAAGATAATGTTCGACAAGCACTAAGGCAAGCAGTAGAAACATGTGCAGTGTGGGAGAGGGCATTATCTTGCTGAAATGTAAGCCCAGGGTGGCGTTACAGGAAGGGCAACACAATGGGCCTTAGAACTTCGTCGACGTACCGCTGTGCTGTAAGTTTGCGACGGATGACAACCAAAGGGGTCCTACTGTGAAATGAAATGGAACCCCGCTTCTAGTTGTCGGCCTGTCTGCCGGAAGACAGTCAGGTTGCTATCACACCGCTGGCCTGGGCTTGTCGAGACTCGCCTTCGCTGGTCATCGGGGCTCTGTTCAAAGCGGGACTCATCACTGAAGATTATTCTACTCCAGTCAGTGGCATTCCAGTGCGAATGAGCCCGACGCCACTGCAAACGGGCTTGACGTTGTACGGAGGTCAATGGTAGTCAGGGCAAGGGGCGCAGTGACCTCAGCCCCTTTTCTGTGAGCCCTCTATGAATGGTCCTTACGGTCACTGAAGCACTAGTTGCTCTCACAATCGATGATAATGACGCATCTGGGGCTATGAATGCCGCTTTGACGATTGCTCGGTCTTCACGTTCTGTCGTTTCTCTAGGCCTACTGCTTCCTTCTTGACGCTGTGTGCGGCCATGGTTCATCCATTCCTACCAACATCGTCTAATAGTGGCATCGCTCCTGCTCAAATGTCAAGCTATTCACTGATAAGACCAACCGGCTTCTTTGAGTCCAACTACACGACCTCTCTCAAATTCTGACATCTGTGCATATCGTTCGCGCACCTGTATGCGAGGCATAGTTACTGTCTACCAGAGTACACGGAATGAAATTCGTGAAGAATTTATGACCTGGAATGGTAATTTCTTTTCTTAAATATCCTGCCAGTTGCGCAGATCAGATGCGTTGTAGCGAAAACCGTTCATTCGTTGGCAGCCAAAATGTAAAATTTTGCATTTTCCGTCGAAACGTGTATGCGTATCAATTTGTGTCCAATTTGCTTTATATCTTCTCGGTGCGTCGTTTTTGTGTCTAAGAGTGTATTTGTTGCCTTCAGCAGTTCGTGGCAGAAATCTGAAGCACTTTAAAATGGGATTTCTCAATGTCTGGCAGCCCTCGCGATATGGACACTAATTATTTTCCCTCTCTTTGTCGGGAGAGGTCTTAGCTGCTGTGCCTTGAGGTGTTATGCAATTCCTTATCCCGTGGCTTTCATCACCGCTGTTCCACCACGTTAGAGTCATTTCTTGTGACTCCTATTCCGTCTCAAGGGACTGACTTGCCTGGAGGAGCAGTCACTTAAACCATTGTATCCTGAATTTGAGCAGTTCTGATTGGATGGCGGTCTCTACGAGGTACTTGTTAGAGTTGCGTCGAATTTAATGGCGTATACTAAAGCACTTTCTAGACCCTTAACATCCGTCATTCGCATGGCTTTCTGTATCTTAGGATCCTAGATATCATCGATGAGGTACTTCAGGGGCAGGATTTCCCTTGTTTCTGATGGGCAGTACGAAAAGGCCAGATGAGATAGCCTTTCAGTATCGGTGGCGAGCTGAATGTTTCTGTGGGCTTCTGTTGGCGAGATTTTACCTGAAGCCTGCTGTAGTCTTTTAAATATTTCTCGCGGAAGCGGAGCTCCAACGCAACGGATAGAATTTCAAAAATCTAGCCTCTGGTTTTCGGTCAGAGTTTGGAATACAATTACTATCATACTCATGTTTCAGTATTCTTAAATTTAAAGAAATCAGTTTCGTAAAAATTACGAAATACAACCTTTTACATTCATTTGGTCCCTATACTTATAGTTAGGAAAATTTTGTACTCCTTCTAAAAAGTAAAATACAAAACGTTTGGTTCCGATGCGACAAATGACTTTAATCCTGAAAATCGTATTCAGAGGCTGTACGTAAACTAAAGAGCGAAATGGTTGCATTTGCACTTAACTAAAAGTAGAATCAGTCCATATACCCTATTTTCATCAGTCGTATACAGCATATTTTCATTTCGCAGCTAGACTTCAAAGACTTTCGAAGCACAATGTAAAAATAAAATAGCTATTTAGGCCTTTTGCATTTTGAAGTGTGTTTTATAGCAGCATTCTGTGGGAAAGCCAGATATCATAGCGAATGTTACGAAGCTTTTCGTCTTTTTTTGGGATACAGTGGAACGATGTATAAAAAATCCCGTATTAAAAAAAAACACAAATACTAAAAAAAAGTAGAAAATTTCAAAAGTTCTAAACCAGGGGTTCTCAATCAGCGAGAGTTTCGTAATTTCAAGCGGAGAATGCGGTCTGCCTTTTATTAACCTCTTAAGTATTTACACTCATGTCTATAAATTAAGGATAATGCAAAATCAGGCAAAGGAAGTGTTAGAAGCAAAACAAATTTGACTTCTTTGTAAAGCTTATTTATTAAACAAAAGTGAAGAGCAAAAAAAGATGCTATATGTTTGATATTATTAAAAAAATTAGCGACTTTTTCTCCCTGGAGCAAATTAAAAAAAACCCTATTTACAAAATACCAATATTACATGGTTGGTATGCTTGTTAATACATTGTATGTCTCTTAGACGATGCAATACAGTCCGTACAACGCCTAGGCACGCTGAGTATCAATTTATCGATCTGATCTTGGGGCATATTACACCACTCAAAAAGCAATGCTCTCCGAAGTTCCGGTAGACATGTAGGAGGAGGTTGACGGGCTGCAACTCGTCGGCCAAGCATGTCCCACACGTGCTCTACTGGATTCAAGTCCGGTGAGAATGCTGGCCAGTCCATACGGGTGATATCCTCCGATTGAAGGCATTCGCTTACGATGTTTGCACGGTGAGGACGGGCGTTGTCATCCATAAACACAAATTGTGCGCCCATGGCGCCCCGAAACAAACATACATGTTGTTCCAGAATGACGTCCCGATAGATTTGGCTTGTCATGGTTCCAATTTGAACATGCAGGTCAGTTCTGGAACCCAGAATAATTCCACCCCAAACGAGCACTCCTGCACCACCGTAACGGTGTCGTTCAATGATGTTTTCTTGGTGGTAACGGGTACCTGGAGCTCTCCATATGAAAGTCCGGCGAGAATCAGACTGCAAGCTAAACCTGGACTCGTCGGAAAACATCACACAAGCCCACTGTTGCGGCGTCCACAATGCATGCTCTCTGCTCCAGGCTAACCGCAGGCGACAGTGAGTTGCAGTGAGTGGAATGCATCTGACAGGTCTACGAGCATATAGACCAATCTGCCCTAAGCGTCTGTACACGGTCTGCCTTGAAATTGTCGTACCAGTGGCTGAAGAGAGCTGACGAGACAGGTCTGAGGCTGCGCTCCGCCTGTTTCTTTTGGCAGTAACTGCCAAATCCCTGTCCTCATTCAGCGTTGTAACTCTGGGGCAACATGTGCTGTAACGTCTACTCACATTACCGTCATCTTGGAATTGTTGCCAAAGCCTGGAGATGACACTCTGGGCAAATCCAAGTTTGATACTTCCAGTTGGGTACGCCCACATTCCAGACGGCCGATAATTCTACCACGTACAAAATCATTCAAATGCGTCCTTTGTGTCATAACTATTCGGTTATTGCACTGAAATGCTTTTAAAGTGCCCGCGAACAATTTTACTTCTTTGCCTGTATTCCTTATATATCACTCTCTTACACTCTCGTCATTGTGACGTACCATCGGTGCCATCTGGTTGCTTCCTGAAATTTGCATATGATTCTTGAAGATGTGTGTAGTGATTTTACAGGTGATTTATTTATTTCAGAGTTAGATTTCCGCGTGACTCCGAAATATCCTTAATTTATGGACATGAGTGTAGTTTTAGTTAATGAATATAAATCGATTTCTATTCATGTTTTGGTATTTATCAACATTTTCAATACTTTTTTCTTGTTTAATTTATAAAGCACATTAAAAAATAATCTAAATTTAAATAAATGTATATGTGTATTTCGTATTTTAAATGGGGGGGAGGGAATGATCATCTGGTTGTGGTGAAAGGTGTGCATGGGACAGAAAAGATTGAGAACCATTGTTCTAAACAATAGACTAGTTCGCAACAGTTTACCTATTAAGGTTTATATTTATGCAGTTCAAATCAAATTTCTGGCAGGTAAACCAAACTTCAAATTTAACTGGGATAGACTAACTAAGCTTCTGAAACCTGTTGGTTACTCTCGTTGTAAATGAAAACATTCACATATACACGCATGTATATGGTATGTCATTGTTTCTGGTGTAGGTCGTTATAGCAAAAATGCTCATTTTTCTATTAGGGAGTTAAACAATAGAAAAGAACGATGTATTTTAGTTCGAAAATTTCGTATGTGTTGTAAAAATGAGAAGCAAGCACGAGTAAGCATTTGTGGAAGCATCTTCCATGTGGTGAGGCCTTATTGGAAACCCATTCTGTTTTCTTAGTTCTGTTCAGAAGTTGCTTTTTTATGGCGTAAGGCCTATCTGAGGAACAATGACGATAATTCCTTCGTATTGTTTGTTCTCCGATAGGATGACTGTTTTTCTTAAATATTTCGCATATCTCCTATTGAACTGACAAACATTTGAACTCGTTTTAAAATATTCTTCATTCGTATTTTGACCAATATTTGCAAGTTAGAATAGTAAGTTTTACTACTGTAAATTAAACAAAGGAAACGCCGTGGTTTCAGGCGATGTAACTTACCACTTTCCGTACTTACAAATGAGCTTCCCAGGCTCAATATGCTATAATTTACAAGCAAACTGTTAAATTAAGTAATTCCAGATCTTCATATTCTGCATAGACTGACTACTACTACTGACTTGCGAAATATTCGTTGTACTTGAGTCCTTAGCACTTGTAAACAAACTCGCATGATCTAGCCCGTTCATTTTCCTACAATACGCATGTTACTAACTTGTCTTCATTTTTTATCTATTCTCTTACGCACAGCTTATCTGTTCCGTTTAGTTTTCCGAGATTTATATTTACTTTTATTGACTATGCTCCCAAAGCGAATGAAATTCTGATTCTCCAGCACCCATTTCATCCGATAAGTACCGATGCTATCACCGATTTAATTTCTGCAAGCGGTGGTTCAGTTATTATTCTATGATCCAAAGACTCAATCTAGTTTTGAGAATGAAGAGATTTTTTGTGCTAATAATCTATGAGTAATTCAGTGAAATGATATCCTTTGGGTAAAAGAAGTTGATGTTACCGGTCTTCTGAAAGATTTGAGAGACTCTATCTCCCACCAACTATTAAAAGTTCATCTTCATTAATGTTACGTATTCGTTTTCTTGGTCATTCAGCATTATTGTTAGAGAATATTTATTTAAAATTATTATTAATTACTAATTATTAATCGTTAGAGAATATTTATTTGTAATTATTAATAATTACATTATATTCATTTAGAAGTTGTTTATATATACGCACCAATGTACACTAATCGAATAGATGAATGGCGATGCCTACGCCTTTAACCACGGATCTAACGACATGTCTAAATGCCACATCTGAATTTCTGCAAGCGGTGGTTCAGTTATTATTCTATGATCCAAAGACTCAATCTAGTTTTGAGAATGAAGAGATTTTTTGTGCTAATAATCTATGAGTAATTCAGTGAAATGATATCCTTTGGGTAAAAGAAGTTGATGTTACCGGTCTTCTGAAAGATTTGAGAGACTCTATCTCCCACCAACTATTAAAAGTTCATATTCATCAAGAAATACATTTAAGAATAAAACCTTGCTATTACTTGGAACTGATCGTTTCGACTGCAGGCACTTAATTTCAGGTTGATATTCAGAATGCTGTACACATTTGACTAGCACCCTTCTTGCATTCTGTAATTCAGAAGCACTCGAAAAAAACTTTCTTTTCTTAATGGTGGATTAGTTCTACAGTTGTTCGCAAAACTTAAACACCAAGCAGTAGTTCTAATCAATTTTCTAAACGATGAATACCTTTTAACGAATTCGTTCTCAACGGAAATTTCACCTGTGATTCTTGAGTTCACCACGGCTCCCTTTCGAAGTTCAAGCTCTTCATTATCTTTGAAATCCCTAACTGATTCTGCAAGTTTAGGCCACGAATCGATGCTCTGTAGTAGCCACTTAGGTTCATGCCACTACATGTCACTATTTCATAGTTCAGATAACGTTATTCCTTTCATGGAATTTGTCTTCGTTCCTCTGGTCAGCATATCGGCCGGATTTTCATCACCAAGGCAATAATTCCAGGAATAGGGTGATGTTTTCTCTCGTATTTCCATTACTCGATGTTGGATGAATGCTTCCATTTATTGAAATCGCCCTTTATCCAATGTGACGTCACAATGTCAGGACTGTGTGTTCGGTGCATATTCTTGGCAAACATCTTCGTGAAACACTTTACACGATCCTGATCTTGAACAGGAAGCTGAATGCAGCTATGTTCTTTGGTAGAATATTGTGATTAAGTGGTAGAAGAACTGCACTTAAAAGGGATTTAAAATCCTCTTTTATTAAACTACAGTTATTTACAACCACTTCCCAACTCGGGAGGGATACAGAAAATAAAGACCGCACTTCGGTCTAAAATGAATAATCAAATTAATTGAAACTAAAGCTAAATAGAAATTAAATCGTCGTTGCTCACAGAGCTATGAACGCGAGGTTGGCCTCTAAACTAAATGGTGCGTAGCAAGATTTAACTAATACTGACGCACTTTGAATTACTTCAATAAGTAATCACGTACAGCGCTACGGCTTAGAATTTAAATGCTAGCTAATCAGGCGAACGTTGAATAGAGTTAACAGTGGTCTGAGACTAAAAGCTCACTCACACTGTAAGGTTTCTACCTTTAGTTTAAATACTACTTGGCTCCACTTCAAATTAGCATAAAGCTGAAACGCGCGCTTCTTCTAAAGGGAAGTTGAAATGAGAACAGATAGAAAGAGTCAAATTAAAATAAAACTTTGTTAGTTTAACTAAAATCTTACAGCAGAAGAGTCTGACCAAAAATATATATTCATCTGGAGTCTTTTCTCTAACTGTTCTTTCACATTCGAGGCTAATCTTGCTCCGATGAGCGCCCCCGTCAGCTCTTGTCTAGGAAGCGACAGCTTCTTCAGTGGAGATACTCTGGTTTTGGAAATGACAAAACTACTTCTTATTTCACCGTCTTTCGTGACTTACAGCTCCATATGCCCTCTGACTTGCGTCGATAAAGCAATGCATTTGAAGATCTCTCAATTCACACTTGTTGGTGTTTCGGAAATAATGTCGCGGAATGTTTACATTCTGAATCGCTGACAGTTCATTAGTCCATTTCTTCATTCTGTTTTCAAAGTCCAATGGCAACGGATCATCCCAATCTGCCCCAAGTTGCCAAATTTCCTGCATTAGTATTTTTTCCCTAATAGTGAATGTACTTATAAATCCAATGGGATCGTAAAGCTTTGCAATGGGTTTAAGAACTTCTCCTTTTGTCATTAGCTTTGTTTTCTCTTGAGTTTGATTACAAGTTAGTGAAATTTATCGTGGCTTCAACAGCATTATAATTTTGTGATTTTTATCGGCTATTTTAGGCGATTTGCTTAAGTTGCAGATCCCACAAAATTATGGTCCCCATTCCGTAAGATGGATAATTCTTACGTTCGTTTGCTATCAATAAACAGATGTTTCAGGCAGAAGTAATATGAGATTATATTCTAATCTTAATTAAAATTTATTTTTATTTAATCTTAATTAAATTTTATTTTTATTATAGAATATAGTAATAATTAATGAGCTAGTTTAATGAAACGAATATTTATATAAATATCGATTAACAATTTTTTTAATTTTTAAGAAATAAAATTATTATTCATAACAATTCTTTAATATGCGTTTAGTTCCATAAGTTCATCGATAGCCTTGCCAGTATCCGAGCGGTTACAACAGCTAGTTTTTAGTACCTCGACCCATAGACCTGTTATATGTATACATTACAGCTCTATGTCTCGACCCGGGTTCAAATTTAGGCGAACCGGTTGGCAGCATGGTTGGTTTTCATGGTGTTCCCCACGTACAGCATGAATACGAATTTTGCTTAGGAAAACCACCACGAAGGAATATATCCCATTAAGCAAATAGTCTTCATGTGATTTGCCATAATCAAATAACCCAGAAATTTTAATATTTATTAATAATTTTTTGAATAAATTGTTAAGATTTTAGTAATATTGAGTAATTAATTAATTAAATAGATATAATGTAAAATTATTTTTGAAACATTTTGAAGAATAAGGTGCAGTAAAGCACACTTCCCCTTCACTGGTAAAGATGGTCGTCATCAGAGAATTCTGAGGTCCACTGTCTTTGATGCCCATCTCTTCAAGGAACAAAATCAAAAGATTAGCTACCTGTTCTAGAGAAAATTAAATCTGAAAAAATGAAATAGATTTATTTCAGTGTAAGGAATAACAGCGGCTGTTTTGAAAATAAATTCGTCTATTCTTGAAATATAGATAGTTCATTTATACTTTAAAATTAGGCAAAAATCAACATCATTAGTATAGCTGTAATTTAGGGAAAAGGTTCTATGCAATTCCTGATAATCCTGACCGGCTTCTTTTAGTTAGTTTCTTCTTCGTTTGGTTTGTTTGATTACGGAAAGGCAATCGTGCGCTATCTGAATAAGGGAAAGGGTGGCTTCGTTGAGACTTTTCAAGGGAAACTGGATCGTGGACGCGTTGTTCATCGGAAAACCATAGAAACGTCCATGCAAAGAGCCCATTCACCTGCATTGGAGCCCCGGGCCGAACCACCAGCTTTCAGCGCCATTTCGTCTTGAAGAAGAAAGATTTCTGTCAAATGCTCTTGAAATATACACAGTTTTATTTTTTAAGATTTTAAAGAAATTTTGTATGAATTTAGAGTTTAAGTTGGTATATTTTTGTTACGTTTGTTATCGACAGATTCACTGTGAGATAAATGGAATTCTAGCGGTCAATAATTTAAATGAATACATTTATTTCTTGGTAGAAGGAGTTACATACATAATGCGTGTTAGCATAGCGAATTATGTTCTTCCTTTCTGAGGCATTTTTTTGAAGTTGGATATCGATGAAACTTATAGCTGATATTTTTAGTACATTCATTAGAATAGGTTTATTTGAAAATAATCAAAGAATAGTTTAAGAAACAGGTATTACTTGATAAAAGAAGCAATGCAGAGGAATTAATACAAATTATTCCTTCTTTGGATGCAGCTTTTGCGCGCTGAGAATTTTCATACATAAATGTTCGATTTTTTAATAGAACGTTTGATTCGACTTTTCGTGACATATTAAGAATTTTTGTAGCTGCTTTTTTTAAGAAATGAACATTGTTGCTTCTATAAGATTCATATAAAAATGAACATTTTAGTAAAACGCATCAATTATTTAAGTGATTCTTTTAAGAAACTTTAAAGAATTTAAATCTAGGTGGATTATATTGTATGTGTCTTAATATTTTTAAAGATTATTTGTGGTAAACCGAAACTAATTAGTGAAATTTATCGTGGCTTCAACAGCATTATAATTTTGTGATTTTTATCGGCTATTTTAGGCGATTTGCTTAAGTTGCAGATCCCACAAAATTATGGTCCCCATTCCGTAAGATGGATAATTCTTACGTTCGTTTGCTATCAATAAACAGATGTTTCAGGCAGAAGTAATATGAGATTATATTCTAATCTTAATTAAAATTTATTTTTATTTAATCTTAATTAAATTTTATTTTTATTATAGAATATAGTAATTTATTCCGTTAAATACTATCAGGTGGAAGTGTTGCTGTAAATTTCAAGACTTAAAGTAACTTTTATTTCGGTAATAATTGGAGCATATTCCTCAGAAATGCAGCACATCAGTTTACGTTCTTTGACAGATAATTTTCTTGTTCGGAGAATTTAACAATGGGACCATTAATACAAAGGAAAATACTGATATTTTTAAAGAAATATACGCTTATTTGTTTTCTGAAAACAAAAAAAGTTTTTCTTCCGTTTCTCTTCCTATAAAATAATGTTATGAAAGCTGAATGTTTCGCAACAATATCTATGACCTAAATTATCTTCCACAATGCGAGAATGCAGAATAATCTTATCTTCAGACAACGTGTTTTCAACCGCACCCTTTGCTTCCATTAGTCTTTTGTCATTGTAAAGGTCATTACCCAAAGCGTAAATGACCATCGCCGACTGCAGAAAGAAACAAATTTACTACGAGGTGACAGGAGAGAAGGTGGCTGACCTATAAATTGAATTAAGAAATGGAGATTAATTTATTCTTGTCCACAATTTTAGCATAACTGTTTGTGCTGGACAATGATCCTTTAGGAAACAGGAAATCAAAATGCTCTGCTTAGTCTGAAAGTCTTCAGAGGCACCAACTTTAAGTAAAATAGTCCATTTAGTTTTATCGTGGTAATATTTCTGGATGCTTTGCATGAGTCAGCCTATAGAGAAAGATAATTTTGATTTAACTATTTTATTATATATTTTTGAGTTCGGGTCAGATGTAATTTTCGAAAAACGTTATAAAGTCCACAGACTTGAATATTGAAAAATCACAGTTTTTTTATTTACATTTGTAATGGTTGTAATAGAACGTTACTTGTATGGTGTATCTAATGTGATTATTAAAAAATATTAATAGTTCTACATTTTGTTACTTAATATATTAAATTTTTATTGACATAGATTTGTATTTAGTGCATCGGAATTAATGCTTAGAAGTGAAAACAATTATATGTTGTTTCTTTAGATATCGTAAAATAAAAGAAATTGTGCTAGAAAAGCAATTCCTGTGTTTATATTCGCCACGAGATATTCTGGAAAAGTAATAAAATCATGAAACACTGAAGCTTATAGGGAATCTTATGTTAATTAACCCGCTATTTATAATTTCAATCTTTACTGTACGTTCTCCTTCCCGTATTCCTAACCAGAATGCAAATTAGTAGCGAGTATTTAGACTGAGATTTTTTTGGATTTGAGACGGTGTTAAGTGCTAATGTCGCGGCACCAGATGTTCTGTGGCAATTGACACGTCACCAAATGTTGTGGTACCAAATGTTAAATACTAACTGTTACAATAATTTGCCTACAATAATATCAAAAACCAAAATCTCATATGCGTTGTGTATTACTAACCCGAACAACCCCTAAGACCAAGCAGGAGTACTGGTGTTAAAAACATTCACACAAGTCATCATAAGAAAAACTCTGAATCAAATATATATATATAACCAAGGATATTTATTGCAGCATTAAAGGAAGACACTCAATCTTTCAACTTAAATTTCTAGATCTATGGTGTGTTCAGGTGACAACTATTTAAGATAATGCATTTAGAATTATAATATATATATTGTTAATTTCAAATATGCACCGAGATGAATTAATCAAAAATTTACACCGTAAAAATTAATATTAAATTTTCATATGCAGTTATCAAACTCTGCTGGCCAGCATAAAAATACACAGGAATTTAATGAATCACCGAGCATGGTGTCTTTACCAATATTGATAGAGATTACTTAGTTCAAGAAATTTCTTAATTTACTCAGGTAAAAATTACATACATAAATTTAGCAAATCCCTTAGGCAGTTAGAAAATATTACATATTCAAGTAGACCCGTTGGAGAAAAATGATTACATTTATTCCTACATTCAATTACTCAATTAAAGGTAAAGTAGAATTTAAATTTTTAATCGTTCCTTAATTTGCAAAAGTTAAAGTTAATTCTCAACCAAAAATAGTAACAACTTAAAGTAAAAAGGTAAAATTTAGATAAGTTAACAAATTTAATATCCTGTCTTAATTCATTATATATAAATTTTAATTACATTCCAAGTTAAAGTTAAAAGTCCTAAATAGATTAATAGTGCAGCAGTTGCTTAAATACACAGCCTGGATTTAAGATCCAGCAGAAAAACCTTTGACTAAAAGTTAAATAGAATTTAATTGGAAATTAAATACACATATAATTACTCCTTACATTAATAATTCATCACTGGAAAATTTACTTCAAATAATCAAATCTCTTAAAAAAAATTTTAATTTGCCATATTACTTAGGAAACATGTTCACGGAATTTAAGTTGCAAGCTGTACTAAATTTCAGGTGAAATTAACAATCAAAAGGTTGAACTCACTTGAAGGGAAGAATTGAAAATTTAATTAAGCATTAACTCATCTTATAGATTTTTTTTTCCGGATGTCCCATTCATAACAGGTGTTGAACAAGGCTCTGCCGACGACCAATCCTTCGCAGATGTTGAACGAGGGAGTCCGGCGAGAAATCTGGACACTTGGATCAGACAATATGAAGATGGTAAAGTGCATTCGTGCAGCAAAACAAGAGCTCCTAAAGGTTCCTCCCTTTTCCGTCTAGTCTCATCCAGGCGAGTTGATGGTAGTACTCGGATCTAAGTGACCGATCAGGCAGGAGCCGGATAGCGGGATTCAAGTTGCATCCACTATGGTGTCAACGTATTAATTCGATGGGAAAAAACAACATTCTCGACTCCAACACGGGGATGGTAAAGTGCGGAGGAGTAAACTTCAAGTTTTTTTTTAGATGTTCATCTTTATCTTATTTCCCATCTCCGGCTCTTCCAGAGGAAGAAAAAATAACGTGCTTCTACAGCTGCGAATCCAAGGCAAAAAGGGCTGAGCATGGCCTTGCATGACGATTTCAATCGTCCAGAATCCAGAATTTTCGAAAATCACCAAATTTGGTGAATTAGTATGCAAATCTCGCCAAACACAAAACAGTGCTGCGAAAACTTAGTTTTTCCTTCTTCACACCAAAAAAAATTCCACCCTCGCCACCCCCTTCGCCAACAAGGAGGGGTGAGGGAAAGAATGCCACACCCCTACCACGCAACCGGACGCAGTACATGACCTTGACGAGAAAGTGCTCAAAACGACGCTTATAGCAGAATAAATTTTTAGACACGAAATTCAACAATTTTAGCAATTAAATGGGCATAATTCTCCAACGGGGCGACGTACAGTCATGAAAGTAGGTTCATAAGAAGGGTAAATTTTTTCTCTTTAAGAGGTATAAATTTCAACCATGTGAATAAAAAGGAAGTATTTTTAAATTTCAAATATTACGCAGAAAGCAACCGATTTCCCATTGTCTCCTTTCCCGAAAGCTAATACTGTCGAACGCGTAACGTAAGAATGAGAACTCTGTTTAACTCGCATAAGAATAATTGATTCAATAACATAAGCAATACAATTCGTGAAGAAAAATTTAGAATAAGCATAAATTAATGCATATAATTTACTCACTCAATAATTAATTAACAAATAACTGCAATTAACTACACATTAATCCATAATTCTAAACTAACCAAAAATCACTACATAGTTTGTTTCTAACATGGCATGCGCGTTATGTCGCTAGTTTCCTGCCAGCTCTAAAAGTGTTAATTATTTGGCTTTGCGTTTTTTCGCTGCCCATCTTTTAATTCTGTCTCTCCGGTAGAGTTAGTGAGCCAGTTTCTAATAGAATTTAATTGTGTAAACCTTGAGTACTGTTCAACGATTTATTTAATTTGGACTATTCTATTTTATGTTGCGTCACCACGAGTTTTGGAAACTCTAGCACAAGAAAATGTTATGTTCTAAATCCTATTTAAATAAAAAGGTTATTTTAACCTTGTCAAGGCTTTATTATTTTTCTCAGACATAGCGGTAATTCGCTTCACGTCTGTTAGTGTTATTAGAATAAAATAGCATTAGCAGATCAAGTGTAACCCTATAAACGGATTGAAAAATGGATAATCTTTTAATATTATTTCTTAAGTAGCTTAGCAAAGCTTATAAGGAATTTCTCTCGTTTCTTCGCATGCTTTCGGGGTGTTAGTAGTCAGCACCCTCGACGCATATGTATTCGAGAGGTCCGTGGTTCGAGTCCCGGCGAGGGCATTGCTCATTTTTCACAACTCCTGCTTCCAAACAACCTAATGACTCTAGAAGCTTATTATTGATAAAAGATTATTTTCTTTAAAATGGTGAAAATTTGTGGAAGAAAATTATACATATTTTGTTAAAAATGTTCATCACTGCTTTGAACAGACCAGATGAAAGAATTTTTAAAATTTTATCTTTTCAGTTTAACTTTGCTAGTATAATAGTAACATAAAAAATACAAATTAAAAAAATAAAGGTATTTTTCTCTTAAATTTGAGTTCTGTTCTTATCCTGCAGATATTACATGAACGGATTTAGTATCACTACTTGTAAATTTATCATTCAAAGTATAATTTCTTGTTACCGCTACTTTTTGGCATTTTGTTTGTGTTTATAAAAAGCTGAGTATAAAACATTATGCCACTTGTAACAAACTGCGAAATATCTGTTTCTCAGAAAGTGACAAAGTGCAAAGAGATAAATACTGCTGCTAAATCATTAATATTATTATTGAAGACAATGACTGGCTGGATTGGATTAGAGCAAAACGTGCGAGAGTTATCTACCTAAATGAAGGACGTTTAAGTAAAGAAAATTTTTGTGTTTCATATTCATTTCGCACATGGAGAAAACCATTAGAATTCCAATGCAGCCAGCCCGTTTGCCGAGATGTGCATTCGGGTCAAGCTGCCAGTGTTCAGCGATTAAGCACTGAGTCATCGCTTATGAAAAATAAAAGAATTTAGGAAATTTGTCAAATAAAAAATATGTTGGATAATTTTAATTTATAGTTTTGTGAGCAATTATCAGTAAAAAGAACAACAGTGTTAAATCAACTTATCATAAAAAAGTTAATTGAGAATTTGAAAACAAAGTTTAATTATGTGTTGCAACAACTATATTTTATCCGACTTTCTGTCAAATTTTACAGAGATAATAATAAATGTTATTATTTTGGAAAAATAGGAAAAATTAATAGCACCGATGCAAATTAGATAGATTTCAATTTACGTTTCTCCTTAGCATCTGTTAGAAGAAAGGAGCTATTACTATCCTTGACGGAATCGAAACAATACTGCAAAGACTTCCTTTTGCCAATGATCAATACATAAAATCCGGATTTGATTTATTTTACTCGCACAATGCATATAAAGTAGAAAATTTGATTTTGTTTTATATATATGCGCTTTCGATTAGTATACATTTAGCTGTGACCAAGCTAATTTCTTAATTTGAACGTCACTAGAAAAGAGAAAATATTAAGATTAAGATAAGATTTAATTTATAAGTAATAATAATATAAAAAGTATTCTTAAAATTAAGGTCATCTGCAATTATCTACATGTTTCTGATCTGAAGAAACTAGAAGTATTATAGGTGAATAACTGTTTGCAAAGTATTATTTACCACAGCCGACTTTAAAGAAATGCTAAACCTAAAACTTTGTTGTTTGCACAGTTTATATAGGATCATTTTGGAATCGAAATAAGACTTTTTTTTGTGCTGAAAACAAGATGTTAAGCCATTAATTATCATTATTATTATCAATCAAAAACATTTATTTTGGTTTTTCATTTTTTAAGAGTTTTTTTTAAATTCAGAAGGAATTAGATGATTCTCAAATGATATTATAGGAGGATCATTTGACTTGTCATTTTATTCATTTTGTGCAGATTTCATTTCATTGTTTCTCATTTATTAAAGCCTATTTTAATGAAATTTACCTGAGCCTTTTAGAAAATGAAGCAACAAATTCTTGCCACCTGGATAAAATGTTATAATAAATACGATAAATTGAAATTTTCGTGGAAAAAAATTAATTGCTCAATTGTTGGAAATTCTTAGAAAAAAGTTCTTCGAAAAAGAGGCTCCATAAATTCAATAAAAATTACAGTTTCATGACATTTTATAAAAATTACAGTTTCATGACATGTTTTTTTATGACGGTGTTTTGGTCAGGATTCCATTCGATGCGCAATAATTATATTTTAGTAATTCAGAATTATTTTAACATGTATTAAAATGAATTTGGTAATATTTTTGGTTTCATAACCATTTATTTAACCAATCAGTGTGACGTTTAATTGAGGCTAACTACATGTTAATGAGCACAGAGTTCGATTCATATTTGTGACTGCAACGTCTGCTTGGAAATAGGTACTTAACTCTGTAGTTCCAAAAGTTTTCTCGAGAGGTTGCTGGTAGGAAAGAGGACTATAAGATCTTTGGTTTACATTCTTTGGAGTGTTCTCGAACAAAACATGGATGAAACTTATGCAGATAGCAGTCCTGTGCTTAGTATTTAATTAAATAATCTATCTTCTCTCTCTATATATGTAAGAAAAATAAAGAATACTTAAAAGATTAAATTAGCAACGTAAATTTTCCTTCTCAGTTCTAAAAATAATAACCTTTCTCTCTGCACTGCGTCATTTTTAGATTAATCATGCCATATGACTCTTACATAATTCTGGTGATGTAAATGGAACTAAAACTTGAATAGCCAATAGTAATTTTATAGCAATATTAAATATTCAATCAAAAGGCATTATAAACCAAAATTAACTCAATCTGAATTAAGATTTCACCCTGAACGTAAGGCACTTGCTCGCTACTCTTCGGCCTGGTTGGATTGCTGTTTGCTGCTTTCTTCTTTCTGCAAAGTTATAAAAAATATAAACATCTTGAAATAGGCACAAATAATGTTCCAAAATGTTTGTGTCCGCAATATGTTTACTGAAAATAAAATGAAGATTTAATCTGCCTCGACTGCCAAATTTCTTATTCAGTGTCGATCGGCATCTCAGCATTCTACGACATCAAAATTCCTGCTCGTTATGACTTCTAAATTTGTGTTTATTATTTCATATATATGTATCAATGAAGTTTTATTTCAAATTTGGAGGAAATTATTACACCATTGATTATTTATTTTACTAGATATTGCCAATTCTTTCAATGAAAATTTGAGATTGCATATAACATGGTGTAATATCATAAGGTATTTTTTCCCTCCTTCCAGCATGCTTTTGTGGTGTAATGGTAGCACACTCGACGCATATTCGAGAGGTCCAGGTTCGAGTCCCGGCGAGGACATTGCTTATTTTTCACGGCTCCAGCTTCCGAAAAATTCCTAATGTCTCTACAATATGACGTAATTAGGTATTCAAACACTTTGTAATAAGTTTGCCAGTAATGAAAGGAAAAACAATTACGTATGCATGGGCAGTGCGCATGTATTAGTGCATAATAGTACTATACACTAGTTTGTTTATTAAATATGAGCTATATTAAATCCTAATTTCGAAAAAAATATTCAGAAACAGTTTTTTACAATAAAGGAGTTAAATGCTAGTAAATTAAAAATCGTCCCAAAACTTATTTTAATAAAATTTCGATATATCAAGTAACTTTTATTATATCAAGAAGTAACAACGGAATAAGCAATTTGTATTCAAGTTTACCTAGCTCGAAAATTCATTGAATTATTTCTTTGTATTGCTCTTGAAGCTCTGTTTATGATTACCAGTTATAGCATAAACAGACAAAACAAAATTACAAAAATTGTGTTAAGAAGAAAAGAGCCTGATTTATCCCTTCCTCGTTTTTAAGTTCAAACATCTCTAGGAACTGTAAAGTCACATAAAGGAAGTGAAGAAACATACATGAGTAGTCCACAATATCCTTGCTCAACTACTTCTTTTTCAAGAACTATGAAACGTTTTACTTTCGTAACTAGAAAAAATTAAACAGAGAATATGAAGAGAAAACTGCGTTCCTCGTTTCAACAAAGGTGAATTTTCCGCAGAGATGAAAGTTCATCTCTTTATTATGCGCAACGCGTCACTGGAGGGTGGTCAGGACCTAGTTGGCACAATGGAGTTCCTGACAGAACGAGTAATTGTAACTCTTCTTGTCTGCCAGAAACTAAGGAAGGAACTTTATCATGGCTATAAGCTACTTTTGTTTGAAACGTGAAATGCTTATTTAAATTCTTGGAAGCTGCAAGAGATGGTAAAAGAGGAAGTCTTAAACATACCAAGAATTGTCATTCGGAACTAGGCATTTAAAGAACTTGAATGGATAATATCTAGCACATTATGAAATTTATATCTGAAGATTATCGTAAGAATTCTTTGGAGCATCTGGATTAATGCACATCGCTTTATCGATGAAACTGTAACACTCAACCCAAACTGGCTATTCAAAGATGCACTATCCGTTACTACAACAGTAATTTTAAAGTAAGAGGAATAATTAACTGTGCTTCAGCGATTTGTTTAAATGTTGAAGTATTTTCAAAGTTCTAAAGTAGCTTTAGCCTAGATATGCTCATTTCTGGAATTTGCATCAAGCATTCTGTAAATAACTACTGCAAATTACTGCAAATTAATTATTTCTGAATTATGTTTTTAACAGATCTGCTAATTTAAAACCCTTTACGTCTGCTTGCCGTCATCTAATTATAGTCTTGGTCTCTTCGTTTGTGTAGACATTTTAGATTTTTTTTGGGGGGGGGCAGGGAGAAAAAATTAGTTTTGCCCTTTTCGGGATTCGAACTCCGAACCTCCCGATTGCTAACAGTGCTTCCAATTACACATTGAAAACCCGAGGGAAGAAAGAAGTTTCCTTACAATTCAATTCCTATGTAATTCTGTTGTGTTTATAAGGTACATAACACTCACTATTACCCCTTTGCATTCCTTGCCAGACCACAGTATGAAGTTGCTTCTAATACAGCGGGGAGTGCGGGACTACGCCTGCCTAATATTCAAATATGACGACAAAGTAATGATGTCTCCGTAAAGTTTTTTTTTTTTATTTTTTCAAAAAAATTTTATTTTGTATTACGGTTGTTTCTTGGAGGATGGCCTTGATAAAGAGAACGAATATGGCATATGTTTAGTTCCCCCCTTCCCGAAATGGCGGGCTTAAGCAGTTTATAGGCGTTGGCCACACTAAGGGCGGATGCGGGAATATCTTTATTATGGAGGTACCTAATTGCTGAGCCACCCCTGCCTCCTAGAGACGGACACATTGCATTCATGCCTTCTCCGTGGTTCGAACCCGGGCCTATCGGTATGGCAGTCAGAGACACTAACCACCTTCCAGTCTGGGCGCCAACAGGGCATAAGTAATTTCATGTTGGATGCTCAACAGCTAATGAAGCTAATTCGCTTGAAAAGCAGAAAATTATTATTAAGTCTGAAACTAAAAACTAATTAATTTGAAAGTTTTTTGTTTCGTAGGAAGTTTATTTAAGTTAGATTAAGAAGTAAGTTTTTAAAAATTCAGTATTTGTATTAATTATTTATCTTGATAATTAATAAGCCTTCATATTAAGCTAATTTAAATTAAAAATAGACTGTACACAAAGTAGTTTTTATGAATAATTTTAAATATGCTGCTCTCTTTTCTAATTCTGATTTTCCATATTAAGGACATTACAGAAAGGACGTGAAATGTAATGTCGATAGCACTGCTATACCTGAGCTGTTTAACTACATTTTCGAAGTGAAACACAGTTAATTAACAAATAATATTAATTTAAAACTAAAATACCTCTAGAAACACGCCTAAATAGAAAATCCGCTGTGAATTATTTCTAACTAGCAATAAATTAAAAACTTTATCTCATGTACTTGTGTCTGTAACCTTTGTGTCAATAACCCTTTTAGGAAGGAGGGGAAAAAACTTCCTACATTTTGTATTTTCTACGGACAATGAGTAGCGAACTAAAAATTACCGTGGGTGGACCTCAAAACTTTCCAGTTCAATTTGGGCGTAACTGTAATTTCTTCGGCCACACCATGTCATGATTTAGTTTTATCATCGAATTTAAGATGCGCGTCAGATAGTACTGCTCAGGTTTAGAGTACATTATGATTCTAATTAAGACATTTTGAAGGATGATCTACTTCAAACCGGTTTGTAGCGGCTACTAGCTCACGAACGAGAGCAGCTTATGTATTGAATAAACGAAATCTTTTGATTAGTTTAATTTGGGCATCTTCTGAAAAATCATTTGTTGTTTTAGATGGCAGATAAAAGTTCGTTTAGAGCTAAATAACTGGAACGGCAGTCTTTTGTGCAGCGGTTGAATCTGCTGGTGAAGGTATTTTAATCTCTTAGCTCACCAAATACCGTTAAGTACATTTCCACTCATCCACGAAGATGGTAAACTTTGATAATGTGAAATTAGAATGCGTTGTTATTAATATTCTTTGTTTATGAGCTGAGTGTTAGAATTCTGTAAGACAGAATGATGTTGCAAATTCGGAAAAACAAGAAAGGAGAAGCCTATTAAAATTTTTATATTTGTTATAAATATGCATTGAATGGCTAAACTATATGCAGAATATTTATGTTCAATGCTGTAAATAATCTCCCTTTCTAAAGCATACAAATAAATCATATTCAATACTCAACAACGAAAAGAGACAGCATTACTGTAAAATGTTAAAGTACCTGACAGAATAAGAGCTACCATTATTCATAGATATGTTTTTCATTTCCTTTTCTCCATGCCTAACGTGAATGCGATCAAGTTTTCCTTTGTAAGTCCTTCGCAAAGACATCTTTTTCCTTAGGCAAAGATCTCTTGCATGCACATATTACATAGTAAACACTAAGATGAGTAAGAGTCAGTCATTCTTTTGAAATAGTATTATAGCAAAATGAAAAGCAATCCTCTGACTTACGTTTTTTTCTTTATATTTGCTGTTTTTGACAACTGTTTCAAAGTGAGAAAATCATGCCGTTTCTTAACATATTGAGCGTAGATTTTTATAGATCAATTTATGCTAAAACCTGTAACTACGAATTCGAAAAAACGGTCACTTGTGTCCTTTCTGTGATCTTGCTGGCTGAGTTGCAAATAACAACGTGGTTAAAGACATAACAAATAACAACATGAATACATATAATAACTTTGGTTTGAAATTTCGGTGTGTATTTTTAATGGGAACTTCTTAAACGTTGTTGTTGTTGACTAGTTCTCACTTGTCTGAGCCCAAGCGCATGGAATTCTCGTGGCAAGGAGTGCAAGATTACGCCTGTTGTTGGCAACAACCTTGAGCACCATACAGGTGACAGTGCGACTTATCTCAATTCCGCCAACAGTTTTGATGGAGAGCACCCCGGGCGATGGGTCCGAGGCTATCCCACCCTTCTTCCCCTACCATAACCTCTCAAGAGGACTTTAGAGTGCCCCTCCTGCTGCACAGACACTATTTCAACTTCTACCACCTCCATGCTATGCTCAAAATTCGGAAAAAAGACTAACATACTACATTGGGATAGTGCCTGGCTCAGAAGCCCGACTACAACTGAGCGTTAGTTGACCGAGGACAGACACTATTCATTTACAAAACATGTGTGCCTTCTCCTGGGTTCGACCCCGGGGCCTTCGGCACGGCAATCAGTGATGCTGATCATTATACCGGTTAGGCGGCTTTTTTAAACGTAAACAGTTTTTTAATACTTAAATTCCAATTAGAATGCTTCTTTGATATATTGAAATCAGGGAAGTAATTTTATTACTGGAAAAAATAGTTTCGCTGAGCAGTTGCTGGGTAAATCGCGAAATTTCATGGATTGAGATTTCTATTAACAAATAAAAAAAATTCTCTGCCGAAAAATTTATTGTAATATCTCCAAAGAAAAAAAATCTGCCAGACATGGGACAGTAATAAAAAAATCAGGACATAACTAAATAGCATTGCATTGTATAGAGGATTCGAAAAAAAGATAGATAGGGCTTTATTTCTTTAAATATTGAACTTAGATATGTACATTGAAATGCCCCTAAAAAAATGCTGCGTCAGCTTAATACTTAGCATATTCTTCATCTAAGCATGCAACTGCAAAAATATTAGTTCTGTAAGTGCTCAGGATTATTATATGAGAAATGACCATCACACTTCTAACAGAATGGTTCATAATTTTGTTGGATTCAAAGACGTAGAATTTCTGTCTTCCACAGCGCTTTGTAAACCATATCAGATGAGCTCGATAAATTTGAAATCTGGAGACTTAGGCGGCCAGACAAGACTCCATATTAAAATGAGTATTCCTCTAATCGTAATTTGGCTTTAGATTTGCGTGGCTGTGGCAGGAAATGCCAGGGCAGATTCTGGCAGGAAATGCCGGAAGAGGTCAAGCGCTGTGCATTACCAGGCGTAATTAATGAAAAAGATTCACTCGAAGCTTTCACCTATTAGAGACGTTTGTAGATATACCAGGAGCCCCACTGAATGCTAGCTAAACAAACTTCACATCATTCAGATGCAGTACCACAGCTTGCATAACCTGTTCTTGATATGCGGGATCTATAAATTCATGGGTTTCCTGCAAAAACAGATTCTTCCGTCTGCCCAAAGTAACTCGATGAGATTTTAATGGTAATTAATATGGCAAAGCACTCGAGGGTATCTGCCTTAAAAGCAACTGGAAAGAAGAATAATTAGGCCAGACTACTCCTTTTCACTGATCAACTGTCAATGTCAAAATGGCTGAGCCTAAGAGAGCCGCATAACTCTGTGTCATGTGTTTTTTAAAGGATACTCTGATTGAGTACCGTCTTCTAAGGCCTACGGAATTCTTTCAATCGTAGTGTATTCTTGAAATGATCATCAATGTAAATCAAAATTTCACCTCTAACTCCTAAATACTATATCATTTCAGAGTTAGAGACGAAAATTTTATTTAAACGTTCATTAGACTCTCATCTCAAAAGCTCCAACTATTAGACCGCATTAAAATCGTTGAAATCGTAAACATTTACCATTCTCGAAGAGAAAACAGCTCTAAAAACTTTCACAGTTTTATTTATATATGCACTGGGGGATGCGACCAGTGACGCCCATAGTAGTACAACATAACATGATATAATGGTCTTAAAAATTCTAAAGAGTCTTCTGTGGGGGTTTCTAAAGTAAAAAAAACATCTAAAATCCAAGTAAATGACGGAACAAAACTGACACTAAACTGCCAAATATATAATAACGCCCTACACAGCAAGACAACCAGAAATGTTGTCCGATTTGTCTTATTACTAATTATTTATCACATATCTATTTAATAAACAATTTATTTGTGCGCCTTAAGTAATAATCGACTTTTGTACTTCACTGTGGGGAAACAGATAGCATACACGATTAGTCCATTAGCATCGCTCCGAATTTAGGCCAAACCAGCTTAATTCTATCACCAGTATAAGACTTGGAAAGAAGCTACTGTAATTTAGTGTTTTCTTCCCAGGTCTCAGGGCTGCAATATATTACAGTTCATCTGGCCTGTAACACATTACCATTCATTAGAAAGGTTGACCGGGATAAACGGTAATATATGCTGTAATATGCTACCATTCCTCATGGTCTACCCTTATGATGAATGGAAAAGCCCTTACGATTACAGGAAAATATTATATTTCAGAAAGAATATAGTTTATATTAGAGCTAAAAATCGGAAAACAATGTTATCCACGATTAATATCGCACATCCTGAGATGAGAATGGATAAACAAAGGGTTAATAGGAGATGTGAGAACTTATGTAGCAATGACCCCAATTGGGAGAGGAATTCAACCGTTGAGAGAGGATCTGAGACAGTTCGTTCTTCATACTAATTAAGAAAAGAAAAGAAAACCAGGTATTCAGCTATTCTGTAGTTTCAAAACAACCACTTTTTTAATAACGTAATATTGCAGCATTAAATTTTAATACTATACACAAATAAAAAGTTTTGAGCTGATAAATTTCATAAATAAAATACTTCTCATGTATCTAAGTTGATACTGAAAGCAACAGAATGGAACTTGAAGTACTTAATTTCTTTATTCATAGTGTTCCTTTTCTTCCATTTAAATTACTTCACGTTTACTTTGGAAATCTGAGTAGCATAACCCAGGTGTAAATTGGGTCATACAACAAGTATTAAGAAAAAAATGTGCTATGTTTTGCAAACACTTTTTTATTTTCTTCCCCCCCCCCAAAAAAACTGCATTTTAATATAAAATAGTTCAAAATGCGAATTTTCAATTTTGAGGTATAACTAGCGTCAAAATCAAGACGCGACGCCCTTTTTATTATTTACATAGTTTGTATATTTTTATTTTTTCATTTAATCAGATTTCCAATCAAAATTTGCCTTAAGAGAAATGAATTGTTACTCTTATGCTTGCACCCACACTGTTGTAGAGAATATTTGATGATACGCGGTTCATGACATAATCACGTTCATTTTATCATAAGGGCAGAGAAAGATGCATTGAAATTTAAGCTTTTTACTAAACCTTCAATTTACAAATATAACATTAATGGAACAGTTGCCCATAATAGAGTATTATAATATGAAAAATTACATGTTGATTGTATGAAAGAGAAGTACAGTAGAGAAATAATATTTTGGAGGTCTTTATAACTCGCCGTTATTTAACCATGAATTACAGGTAAAAGACTCCTATTTTGATATTACTGGACATGAATTTTAATTTTTTTTTACTTCCTTGTACGAAGTAAAAAGGAAGTATTGTAATCTCGAAAAATTTCGGGTATCATATTTCAACAGAAATATCCATTTTGACAGTTATCGAATGCAATTTAACGATGTTTTCTGCTTGATATCTGAACGCAAGGACAAAATAAAACACTAAACAAATTATAAAACTGATTTAAAATGGATTCTGAAGAGATTTTTTCGTGGCGTCTGTGCGTACGTATCTCGCATATCTTTAAAACTAGTAGCTTCAGAACGTTTAAATTTTGCTCAGTTTCTTAATTCTTATATGTTGGTGAATTGTGCATTCTTGACTTTAAAAATGATTGAATTATGTTGTTCTTATCTTTCGATTAAGGTTTTTATGCCTTTAGTAAATCTGCATGTAAGATTTGTAGAATTCTCAACAATTTAAAAGTTGTTTAAGTGCGGCTAAGCCTAACCATTTTTCATATGGCAGCCATATTTGTTTACATTTGAAACTTAGGAGAATAGTGGATTTGTTGTCAGTCTAGAGAAACTAAGCTTCGCAACAACAAAGATAATGCCTTCTTTTATTACTGCGAATTAAATCATGCTTAATTCAGGAATTTATTCGAAGAAATAAGTGTTTAAGCTTTACTTCGCGATTTTTAATATAGATATTTCGAGTTTTTATGTATTTTTGCCTTCTCGTGAAGTGATAACTTAATTAATTGAATGCGAAATACAGAATCGCCTGTGAAAAACTGTTTCCTTTTTGTTTGTTTGTTTAATTTCTTTTATACATTGTTTTAGATTTATCATAGTGTTTGAATAGAACATGTGGCAAATATTAGATAATTCTTCAGATGATATACATAATTTTTGTGTATTCTGAGTTATAAAACGAATGAGATGTAATGCTGTCAAGTGAATCTAGCGTCAGAGTGTCGCTGTGGTAAACAAATACAGTGAATTTTAAAGAGTGCGTTTATTCAATTGTGGTTTATGCGCTATCGACGAAGTAGATTTAATTCCATCCAATAAGTTTAAATGAAATGCAAAATGCATATAATTTAATATTCCGTACAAGGAAGTCATGGGGCGTACACATCAGATTTTTTTTTATTATTTTGATGGTTATCTCTTGTTGGCTTTAAATGAGTGTCCTGAAACATATGAACAAATTTGGAAAGGGAACGCAAGCAATTAATCCAGAAATTACGAAGAGCAAAAATATAAATTAAAATTTTGGACTGTTTTTAGTATTAGAAAAATCGCAAAATCGAAAAGAGAAAAATTTAGGGTTTTTTAAGGATTTAAATTTTCAATATGTATGTATTTATATGTAAATAATTAAATGAATGATGAATGATGGCCATGAAAGTTCATAAATCTGTAAAGTTTTATTCATGTTTAAACATTAAAATTTGTTTTAAAAAAATTAAACTATATAACTAATGAGAAGGAAGAAATTCAACTGATGAAGTCGCTTGTGCTTAAAAGGATAGCTTGCCATATTCATTAGAAATAAACAGAGAATAAGGGTTTTCGTTGGACAGCATTCCACTAAAAGGCCATAAATGTTTACTATAAATATATTAAGTTTTATTACGGTGTAAATATAAAGCTCTTGAAAAATGCATTCAATTAATGAATCTGCGAGAAAGTTTTTAGATGAAAATACGAAATATTTATTTCAAAACTGCACATAAGGAAAAAAATAAATTTTCTTACGTGATATTAAAAATAAATAGTAGGAACACTTTTTATAAATTCAATTCCTCTTGTAACATGTAACTTCGATTTTTTCCTTAGTTGAAGCTGTTATTTTATAACTTCAGACAATCAGCACATAAATAAAATTAATACTAAAGGAAACTGAAAGTGATTGAAAATTACGTGACAAGAGCTTTCACGAGGAAGAGGAAATGTCACAGGAAATTAAAATAATAACATTTCCAACCTAACAGTTTCAAACAAAATTACAAATAATCCACAAACATTGACGGAAGCAAAAGGTATCCAATGAAAGTGTGAAAATCTTTCATATACTCTTTATATTTTTTATTTTCACTACTTTCTTGTATAACTTGATGGGTATAAAAAATTCAGAAATTTAGATAGCTAAGCGATGCATTTATAACAGCATAGAAAATGAAATATAATTTAAATTGAATTGCCTTAGTGCTTCCCAACAATATGAAAAAAAATACCATCTGAAGTAAAAGCTATGGTAATTGTAACCACTTTATTCCAGAATATCCGTTTCCGATATGTAGCATTTACAATAGGTTGGTAGTTACTTCACCACGACAAAAATTTTAAACATGGAGTCCGCAATTTCCACACTCGACAGAGCAGGAGATTCAACTCTCCGTTTTATAAGATCTAGGCATGAGTTCAGTGTCCACTATGTCCTTGGCATTTTCTCAAGGTAAGTGTTGTTGACCGAGTGAGTGGTGCCATGAATTTTATGCGTTTAAGTGCAGAAGTTGAAAAACAAATGTATGTAATTGAATAAAGGGAAATGTCCTTTTTGTTGTTTCCTAGTAACACGAAGGAAAGCTTTTGGTTGGAGCATTTTCAGAGCATTGGACTTCTTCATGTAACCAAGTTATGACGGATTATAACTGAGGCAACAATTTGAGGTTCTCAATAAGTAAACATTTCATACTTTTTTGAATATCAAGGGAAAGTTTTTCAAAAATAGTTATCACTGAAATTATTTGTTGATAAGATTAGAATTTTGAATATTTACCAGTTTACAATACATGCAGAACTCCTATTGTTCTTGTATGGATTACAATGTCTCATATGCATACATATATTTTACGATATTTGTATGATTATGACTACAGACCACCTGTAATATGATTAAGACTTCAAATAATTTATATTTAACATCTATTTTCGTACTACAATTATAATCAAGCCGTCAATCTTCTAGAACACATAGATTTTATATCCATTTTTAAGCATAGATCTCCTAGATTTTTACATATTTGACACTCCGGTGCCCACAAGTGATTTTTCAAACTATAAATTCGTTTTCCTTTTTAGTTTCGTCACTAAATACATGATAATGCCCACCAGACGCGAGCAGTAAAGTCACTAAAACACTAGTAGTTTAGTCCAGAGTTCTAATTACGGCAAACGGGCTGGGTACATGGTACTTTTCGTGGTTTTCCTCATGTGTAACATGCATACGAGCCAGTTTTCCTTAGAAAGTCCTCCACGAAGACATCTGTTCTCTTAGGTTGATAGCCCTCGAGTGCTTTGCCATAATCAAATAAACCAAACCAAAAATATGCTAAAATATCAGGTCCGGCAAAATACTTATCATATGAAATTAAGAGTCTCTGTCCTTAAATATTAAGCTAACTGGAAAGAATTTGCTTTCTCAATTATTTATGCAAATGGAATGATATTCCAGCTTAATTAAAAATGTAATTATAACATATCAGAACCAGTTATATTCCATTAAACATTCTTCTCTTGAACTTGAAGAAAAGGTGTGAATGTAAAAAGGGAAATTAAAATATACAATTTACATATGAGGTAGAGGTTGCAAAAGATAATGTAAACAGGCAAACAAAATTAGCATAAAACGCAATCCCGCAGTCATACTACAACGCCTAAAAAAGAGGCATGTCTGACATATGCGTCAGTTCACAAGCAGCCATAGTTTCATGTATTCGAATAGCCAAACCGGAAAGCATGAACCGAAGGCACCATTTGCACGGTGAAATGCGTTGGAGGGTTGTTGGGATGCTGCAAGCTAGTACAAGACAATCCGTTGCTGTGAGAGAGCTGAAAGTGTATCGCAGTGTCATTGATAAACTGTGGAATTGTTACGAGATCAAAACCTCTTTAAAAGACGGGGTCAAGATTTATATTGCAGCTGCGCAGTACCGAACACACTACAGCTTTGACTGTACTAGTATTATTGATTTCTTTGTTATGAAAAATATTAACACTCCGAAAAAATTTGAAAGTTTATGTGAGCTTTCTTCCGACCACAATCCGATTTTGATAGAGGCCAATCTCAGCAACCCTCATTACTAATTGGGCAGCATATGTCAAAGCTCTCAACAACACCAGTACATATTACCAACGGTATACAGTGAGGATGAGTTAGATGCTTTAGTCAGCGACTTCACTAACACATCGAATTGTGCACTCAAGGAGAATAGTTGGGAAATCCACATGGCAAAAAGATCTCGAGATCCTGACGTACGGGAACTTTGTGCAAGAAGAAACAAAGCCAAGAAAAACTGGCAGAGAACTCGCTGTCCCGAACGATAAAAGAATTATGAATCTTCATCAGAAAGTCAAGTCTCTCACTAACTTGCATGCACAATGAGACTCGTCTAGACATTTAGAATCTCTCTCTCCAGTGATGATCCATCTATTTGGAAAGCAGTTTCGAAATATAAGCGATGCTACACCAACATTCCGCTCCTTAATGGTCCTAACGAGATCGTATGAACGAAACTGAGAAAGCTGAGTCACTAGCTAATAACTACGCTTCTCAGTTTTGCATTAACAACATATCTAACCTGGAAACAGAACGCACAGTTAATTTCACAAAATCCCAGTACATTACACAGCCACACACTGATAGCATTCGTCTAACTAAACCCTCGGAAATTATTCACTATATCGAGAAAAGGAAGGTCAAGAAAAGTCCTGGAATTGATACAGTCAACAATAAAATTATTCCTAAAATGGGTCACGTGATGCTCTTCAAATTTATCAATATCATGAACCAGATTCTCACTTTTAATTACTTTAAAAAATGGAAAACAGCCGCGATTGGGCCTATTGTCAAGCCAGCGAAGCCTGCAGCTGGCCCATCTTCATACAGACCTGTCAGCCTTCTCCCAACGCTAAACAAGCCTGCAAAAGCAGTAATATTCGACAGGAATCTTGAAGTCATTAATACGAACTATTCTGATCCCTCAGCAGCATGGCTTTAGAAAGAAGTACTCTACCACACATCAACTGTATAGAGTGACGGAGTATATCGCCGAAGGACTTCAAAATGGAAGCAGTACTGGAGCTCTCTTTCTCGATATATCGAAGGCATTCGACCGGATTTGGCTCGAGGGGCTACTCTACAAATTTATCACTCTGAGTTTCCCAGATTACATCATAAACATTGCCAAATCTTATTTTTATGATAGACACTTTGTCATTTTTTATACAAACACATATTCTACAGCCTGAGTAAAAACTTTAAGGCCAGTAAAAATTTTTGAGAAAATGAAAACATTTAAACTGAGAAATTAAAATACCATTTGATTGATAATTATTGAGCTTAAATAAAAGTAAAAAAAGTAGAAAAATTAATTTGCAAATATTTTATTATTAGAAAATATTACAGAACACACAGATGAATATTTGAGCCTGAGTAAAAACTTTAAGGCCAACATAGAAAATAACATATAAGAAAAAAATTACAAATTCTTAGAAGGTTGTGTAGGAGCCATTTCTTCGAATTACTTCAAATATTCTTGTTTTCATGGATGAAACGAGTTTTTGACAAAGGGTGGGGTCGGTTTTATACCATTCATCTTCGATAGTAGATTTCAGCTCTGTTGTTGATGTAAAATGTCTCCCATTTGCATAAACTCTTCTTGCTAAGTCACCCCAAAGGTTCTCGATTGGGTTGAGGTCAGGTGATCTAGCTGGCCATTTCACAGTTTCAACATTGTTGACTTGGAACCAATTTTTTGTGCTGTTACTCGAATGGATCGATGCATTGTCTTGCTGATATTTCCAATTTTCTCCAGCAAGACATTCAGCATTTGGCAAAAGATGATTTGTTAGGACATTTTGGTATCCTTGTGAATTCATTCTACCTGAAACGAATGCAATTGAGCCCACACCATTGTAAGCAAAACAGCCCCAAGTCATGACAGACCCTCCACCTAATTGGCGCTTGGAGAATATTTCTTTTTCATTTCTTATATCATGCCAGTAGAAATTCCAGCCATCTGGTCCATCCAAATTCCATTTTTTTTCGTCAGAAAAAATAATTTCTATCCATTGGTTGTCCCAGGTCATGACTTTCTGGCCAAAGTTCAAACGCTCTATTTTGTGTCTCTGCAGTAACTGAGGCTTAGTCAATTTTGCTGTGTAAGTGAACCTTCCAGACCTTCTAATTGTGTTATAAATCGTTTTTTGACAAACTTTTAAACCTGTCGTCGAAATCAGTTTCCTGGTTGAGTACTTTCCAGTAGATACAAGTTGGCAAACTCTTCTTTCATCACGCGAGGACAAAGCTTTAGGTCTTCCCCCAGTATTCTTTTTACCATAATTGTCTTTCAATTTTAAAAAATTGTTGACTACAGTCTTTGATCTTCCTATCTTTATCGCAATAGCACGACTACTCATTCCTGTTGAAGACAAAGCTTCGATCTCTCCTCTTTCACGATCAGTTAACTTCCTACCCTTCGCCATCTTCACAAAGATCACCAATACTTCGAAGAAACGTATGACAAATACGAAAATTGCAGCGGTGTCACAAGCTAGTAGTTGCAATGGTAATTACATGATTATATTATATTTATTTTTAAAAAATAAGTGGTGGCCTTAAAGTTTTTACTCAAGCAGAAATACTAACTTTGTAAATAACCACATGTTTCTCATAATTATGTATTTACAAATTATGTTTATAGCATTTATTTCTTATCAATAAACTTTAATAATTAATATTATTTGAATCCCTTTTATTTCATTTTACATTTTCTCTAAAATTTTTACTGGCCTTAAAGTTTTTACTCAGGCTGTATATAAAGGTGCATCCAAGCAGGTGCACCACGGGGTTCATAATTGGCCTGATATACTTCTTACTTGACATTGCCCAAATACCTTACATGTCACTTGCCATGTATGCAGGCGACAAGGTGATCCTCGCAAAACTGCATCTCTCGACCCAGTCACTCAAGCACTACAAATACACATCCATGCACTGGAGGCCTGGCTTCAAAAAGTGGAAGATTTTAATCAACGTTGGCAAACCTCTTCACGAAAAGAACCAGAACTGACCAAAATATACAAATGTATGGCACTGTTACCCCATGGGCTAAGCACGTTAAATACCTAGGAGTTACAATGAACAAGAGATTAACATGGAAGCCACCAACACTACACAAGTAATTAATAAGTTCCGAGAAGCTAAAAACAAACTCAATCCCTTAATTTCTCGAAACTCCGTTATATCTCTAGACAATAAGTTACTCCATTGTAAGACCATGTTGCGTCCCATCATAACCTATGCCCATCCTGTCTGGGGTTTTGCCAGTAATGCTCGTGTGAATAGAATTCAAATTTTACAAAACACCATTCTACGTCAAATCACCTGATGTCGGTGGTTCCTTAGAATTGCAGCAATTCATGAAGAATTTAAAACACTACGCATAAAAAATTATATGGCTAAAATCGCAAAAATTCTTCAAAAATATTTACAAAACATACAACAGCAGCATACCTCAACTGGATTACGATAACAGTGCAGTAAACAACACCAGAAGGCCTGGTGTATTACTTATAGCACGGGATTAATTTTTTATGTACTAATTGATTTTATAGCTTATTATTTTTCATTGCCTTAGCAGTGCCTTTTCTCATAATTTAATTGCCACTAGCTTATTTACTATAATCTCTCAATCCCCCTCCCCTAATTTCGGTTCCTCCATTCACTAAATTATGTGACTCTGAATCCCCACCAACCTCAAAATGCTGCGAATGGTCAAATTGCTACAGTAATTTTTCTTCTGGAATTATTTAGCTTCTACGTGTCGACTGACTGGGCTCCCTTCTTTGATGGAAGGATTAACTCCACCACCACTGCAGTTGACGACTGGACTTGCTTTCGGAAGGTATGACCTTCGGAATGACGGTTTTGTTTTCACGGCAACCTTTGCAACTAGACTACTCTCTTAGATTCATGGACGTTACCCATTCAGATTCTTTTACTTCGGAATTCTTCTTCAGTAATAAGCTATGTCTACACAAAATGCTTTGCTTATCTAAATTATGCTTACTTCTTTCACATGCTACACAAAGGGCAAAGCGATGCTTAGGAACCTGCATCCGTGACTTCGTCACCTAATTAGACGCAGGTCTGGGCGCCGAAGGATTACAACCACCGCAGATGATTATCCCGCCGAACTGTGTGGCATCGATTGCATGAAGGACTGTACACCCGATGATCCGGGGTTTATGTTCTACTGCATATCAGAGCTTGGTTGAACTGGGACCATGAACATCGCTGTTGGACACAAGAGCAGTGGCGCCACGTACGTTTTACGGATGAGTCTCGATTTAACATTCAGAACGATTCCCGAAGGGCAATGATATGGCGAGAGGCAGAGACACACTATCGGACGTCATACATCGTCGAAAAAGACTGCTACAGAAGAAGAGACCTACTTGTATGGGTGGGATAGCAACGAACAGCTACATCGACTTTATGTGATTTCTGGTGGTTCCGTCACAGCCGTCCGATATCGCGAAGAATTTCTACAACTATCGCGCTTCCTTTTATCGCTGCAATGGGTACCGACGCGATATTTACAGCGGATAACGCCCTCCCGCGCAGAGCTTGAGTGGTGTAGAGTTATCTCGGGAGTCAAATCATTCCACATGTGCCGTGGCCTGCTAGATCACCGGACCTAACTCTCATAGAGCATCTCTGGGACATGTTGAGACGACGGGTAGCAGATCGCAGTGTGCCGCCAGGCACCATCACGAGTTTCGACATGCATTACTACAGGACATGAATTACGACATGCACTACTACACGAATGGGCGCTATTGTCACATCGAGCGATGAACGACACTATTGCCTGTTTGTCTCGCCGTTGTCAAGCGTGTATTTTAGCTAGAGAGTGCCATAGCAGTTATTAGCGGGATGTTTCCATTGCACGTTCTTTCGATCCAGTCTAGTCTTTCGCGATGTGATGGTCGTAAAACATGTGTTTTTGTATATCTTTGCTCTATTGTTTTCTGTGTGACCTGGCAATGCCACACCAATCCCTTGATTCAATTTCACGCATATCCATCAAATAATTTTTACTTTGTTTTGTGTTGTGCCTTTGTTGCTTATATTTTTAACAGAAGTGTATAAATGATTGCAGCTTTTTTCGGCTCACAAGTCTACATTTCCGTCTTCAGAAAAGCGGAAAATTTGAAAACAAGAGACCTATGCCTCACATTTGCTAAATTTTTTTTGAATTATTCAGATATATTTTTTCTGCATTTTTTGACATTTTTTATGCCGCATCAGCAGAAATATCTCTGTTACCCTGATCTGATTCGTAGGCGATCTGTTGATCTGATTGCCTAGGGCTTAAAAAATGAGATTTATAAAAAACATTTTTCAGGAACTGAGAAGAAAAACAAAATTTCAGAAATCCCGATGATATATCATGAATGTAGATGAATTATTTCAAGCATTGTTTTAAGTCATATAATTTTCTCATCTACAATGCATCATTCCTATTCTTTTATAACTTCACAAATAATACTAATAACTATTATTTTTCTTGAAATGTTTGGTGTAATAAAGCTTTGATGTTCATAATGTAATGATTATAACGTTTTTCTATTGAAATACAAAATGAAAACAAGAACGTCTAGAGCCTAGCAAAATATCAATGCAGCCCATGGATCTTTCGGCGTGTAAAATAAAGATAACTGAGATTCTGTTAGACAAATCTCTGGAAAGCCCTTGTCACCGATTGAAATATTTGACTAGATAAAGATTAAGTAAATTAACTTGCGAGTTTTCTGCAAGTTCCTGAAGGACAGTTAAGTTGAAAGTATTTTAGGCTAATGTATAGTATATAAAATGTATAACTAGAAGTTGAGCATTAGGGAAAAGAAAGAATGTTTGCATTTTTGTATGTCCTTGTCAAAGGTCTGTGCATTTAATATCATATGAAAGGTGATGTCACTGTGCTTTCTAAAAATTGTTGTCATGGCAAAATATGCAATTCAAGTAATTTGTTTCTAAAAATAAAGCAAATACATTGTTTAGTCTAATTCTTATGTTAACGGAAAACTTACACTTGTGTAAGTGACGGATCAAATTAGAGAAATGTCTCACGACTAGAGATTTTTAAAATATGAGGATAGCTTCGGTACAGGGACACGTTTCCTGATGAACATGATGCGCTGGAAAATTCCATGCAGTATGATCGATGTTTCTGTCTGATAATTTAGGTAATAATAAAAAAATTAAAGCTCTTTAAATTATCTGGAGAAATTTGAAATACTAGGAAATACTCATAAACATATTTGAAAAGGAAAGTTTTGGGTGTATTTACTACAAATAGTTTTAAATTCAAATTTTTCGTAAAAGATTTATATTTTCAAACTTTCTTAATTCATCACCTTACTGCAAAGCTTTATGGAGAACATACAGAGATCCTTTCGACTAAACCCATCATACAGACTTGTTATGACAGTGTGCGGGTTAATTAACACAACTTTACTTAACAATAACTGATCTAACAATTAATTGCTTAATACTGTTGCATGCGTATGAGTTTGTAATAGATTGAATGCACAAGTTCGATAATACTGTAATAAAGTTTATTCTTATCAAAAAAATATATCAGAACGCTGGAATTTTCCTCAGAAATATTCGTATAAGTGTTGACACAATCACGCAGTATAATCAGTATTTATACTTCAAACTACTAAAAACGTTAAACTACAAAGTAATGTAAGCGTATCTAAAGAAAAAGTTAATTCAGATACTCGAACCTAATCAACTCGCAACGACAATAACTAAGCAACTGACTAAAACGCTCTCTCTCCAGCCTTTTATGGATTTCAATCGGTCGCGAGATATTTCTCGTACTTTCTGCTTCTGGAAATTGCTGAAAAGCAATAACAGAATGGAATTACGTTTACAGCTAACATAGTGGTCAACTACATTTATTCAATTTCAATGCAATGCTTGATACAAATTAACGAGTTAATCATTTACTCAGTGTTAAATGCACATGCTCCTGTATTTTTACTTTTCAGGCATAGCTTTCTCTTAAAATTTGTTTCGCGCTGCATTGCACAGGTAAATACAACAATTTTAATTACAGTTCTACTAAAAATATCTAACTAAATACAAAATTTGTAACAATATCACTGAATCTCGAAGATTATCTGAATACAGATTATCTAGATCAGGGCTTCTCAATCTTTTTTGGACCTCGGACCAGTAAAATTTACGAAAACACTTCGCGGATCGGGGTAAAAAAAAGTTTACAAGGTATTCAAGAATTACTGTATAACTTAATTGTAGCTTTCTTATTATCATTTGTCTACAATAATATTTAAATGTAAAGATAAGTAAATATTGTAATTATTATATATAAGTATAATTATCATGTAAATGTAAATAAACCTTTCAGAAAGTTCACAGAAAATTATAATAAATAATCACAAAACCATTGCATATAAAAACAGCGGACCAGTGACGGTCTGCTGGACAATCGGTTGATTCACGTCACTTTTTCTTTGCTCAAGTAGTAACAGCTGAAGTAATAGGAATTCATAATAACAGTTGAATTTGGTTAAAAAAAACTTTGTTGCCATTTGCTTAACTTCTCTTTTCTTGTTGATAAAATTATTTAAAGAATTTTATTCTATTTATTACACTAATAATAATGTTGCCATAAAACTAATATGTATCAAGTTCTTGGAAGTTGATACATATTAGTTTAGTATTAGTAAGTGTTTCTCCATTGAAAACTAATATGTATCGTTTGATACACTACTCGCTACCCACAAATACACGTTCGTGGCACTACGATAGGTCCCCTAATAGTAATAAACTTAAATTAAACATACAACAACAGACCCTCTGAAGAAGCTTGAGCTAATGCGTTGCTCAGTATGCATGATACCATATACAGTTTCCAGCTTTTAATATTTCTCTTTTTTAAACGACGATAGGTAAATTGTTATAATGCTTCTGAATTTGGAAGGATCGACAATTGAGAAACATTGATCTAGACTGCCTACTAATAAACCGATTTCGATATATTCAGGACCAGAAAGAAAAATTCTAATAAATTTGAACCAAAACTGGGAATTCGAGGAATTAGTGTATAGTACATAACATGTAAAAGTCTAGTCTGCTTGTGTTATGCAAAACGACGTCCTGGCTCTCTGCTGGAAATCAAATGCGACTGTGGCTCTCAGACTGCTTCGGCTAGACTTACAAGTGGCCACCTTAAATATCTTTTCTTCGATAGTGCCAGAAAAATCCACCCCACTTGTAAAAATGCTGTAACCGTCCAGATTCACCGGATCACTTTCTGAGATGCATCGGACTTTCTAAGGGGACTTAACATCCGATCCCCTTATTATTATAGATTTTTTGGTGGTCAACAACCTTCTGGAGCTGATCTGATATATGTCAGCTCTATCGGGTATAAGCAACAACAGCAACAACGAAACGACGTCAACACTGTTCTCGCATACTCATATTTATCATAAAAACATCCTTTTGAGTACTAATTGTTAGTTTTTGCTTGAACGAAGAGTCATTTTGAGTTAAGTAAAACGACATTTGAGAGATAATTCCAATCAAAAACTGTTGCCATATTAGAGGCTAACTTCCCTATTCGGTTTGGCGTTTAACGGTATCAATGGCCACAACGCTGTGCTCAGGTGCGAACTGAGAAGTCGTGGATGGTTGTAGCTTCTATTCTGGTAGGAGTAGTATCAGTATACCTCGTGTGATGTACCCTGAGCAACACTCTTAGTGATGAGACAACTGAATGGCGTTGGATTTGGCCATTCTCGACCAGTGCTTAACGCAAGATCTGAAATCCTGCGAAAAATGACTCTCTGTATTAAGGCACTATATTCTCTTACTTTTAACAATATTTTACGTCGCTATTCTGCATCTGTTGATTTTTGTTACAAGTAAATATTTGATATAAAATGTTTTCACGAATTTTAGATAGTTCATAAAGAATATTCAAAAAAAAATTAATTCTTTTTATTTTTATGCTTATTCAGTTACTTCGATTATCTTGTATTATGCAGCAAATATTTTCGCCAAATTTCATCGCAGCTAATTTTATGTTGGTTGACTTATTTCGACTGTAACATATATTGTAACAAATGTTTTCACCTCATTTCATTGTAATTAATTCTATATTTATTACCTTATTACGATTCTTGTATTTATTCTTAATTTATGAATCATATTTTCTAGGTTAAGCTTATGATTCTAAATCCAGGCGAATTATGAACTAATTTTTTAACCTTGCACTTGAATCGATAACGCACTTTATGAATCAGAAAGCGATCTATATGTATATCTTGATAAAGGTGTTAGTCCGATCTTAGATAGCCATCACACTCCGATACGAATACAATTTCCAGCTAAATAAAATGGTTCTAGGTCAGATTGCTGACTTAGTTAACAGAAGAGCATTGTAGAAGACATTAATATAAACTGGCAATTAAAGTAACAGAGAGGGTTTTTGTACTATCATTTATAATCTTATTGTTTCAAAGCAATGCATTATTGCTTTTAGATAGCAAAGATGATTGAGATTAAGAAATATCATTGTTTAAATAGCGTAACTAACGTCAGTAAACGAATATTGTTGACTCATTACTAGAAAAATTACAAAGAAATTTATGAGTAAATGAGTTAAGAAGACCTTTGTGTGCTTTATTACTCTGTTCTTAAAGTACTTCATTCATAAAAATGAATTCAATGTTCAATACATTTGCAACACATGAGTGCGTCGAGAAACTTATTCGAAACCAGAAGCAAATTCACGTGTATAACATACAGCATTAGCAAAAGATTTTGCATGCTTTTGTAGTAGTCTCATGCATAAAATGAAGGTCACACTTATATTTGCGATTAGGTCAAACCAAAATTTTTGAAGCTTTTATCGTTTCTGTGTCGGAAAGTGTCATAATACCAATTACTTTTTTATTATGGTAAAGCAATGCAATTTTCCGATTTAAGGTTCTTTGGCTGGCGAATTTGCTAACATGTGAGAAGCTTAGTGATCAAAATTCAAAGCTAAGAATTATGTTACTTAACTGTTAATAAAAACGAATTTGATATTACAAGAATTAAATAAAAAGAAAAAGAAGAGTGAACAAAAATTAGATTATGTATCAGAAGAGCTAAATGTGATGGAAATTAAAGAGTTTTGTGTCGTCTTCAGAACTACGTTGGTTGATGATGCAGTTTCTACTAACTATTGTAAAGCGTCCTTAGAATAAGACTGATTGAATTTTTGTAACGCCTTCCTTTAATAATATACAACATATTTTAATGATTTAAGAATAACTGATTAATTAATTAAAAGTGTGCTCCATGTCAGACAGACCTTACAGAAAATCTTAGATAACTTTATTTATTTACGCATTTATTTATAAAATATCAAAAGAAATTATTATATTTTTGAGTAATGAACAGCGTTTAGGTAACCACCCTATTTTTCACAGGCAGCACTGTAAAGAGAGAAGTATTATTTGGAAAAATGCTCTGTTTCCGTATTTCAGACTGTAAACTAGATTGTATTTAGTTTACAAAATCAGCTACGAAATCAGAAATTCACTTTCTTCGGCATTGTTTTCAAAATTTGGATGAATCATTCAAGAAGCTTTGTTTCATTGTTCATTGCGAAAAAGGGGAGGAAAGAAAATTAGGCTGGGTTCTCTTCGTTTCTAAATCACATTTTCCGTATGAGGGCGTTGGAGAAACAATTATGAGTGATAAAGATCATTTGGGTCAAAATATTACTTCTGAATGTTGAAAACGCTATTGTAGGGTGAAGCCTGTTTGGAACATAAATTTTCCTTTCATTCTCGAATTTCAGTCAAGAAATTCATATTTGTTCCTACGGAATTCATTAAACATAAAATCTTTTTTTTTGGAAAAAATTGTGTCAGTTCTGATATTTTAATAAAGCCATGCTTGTGTTTGTTTCCAAATATCTGCATAATAGTCGCACTAGTATTCTAGCAGACGTTTCTTCTAACATTCTAACTACAACTTTCTAATCTTCTTCTGAACAGACACACAGAAATGAATTTACTAAAACACATTTTAACAACACTTTCATAATTCACTTATTTGCTGACAGTAACATTAGAACGAATCCATGAAATTCTACATCACAAGGAGTGCAAGACTGCGCCTGTCGTCCGCCTTGAGGATTGTCGTTGGCCTGGCTTTGAGGATATACAGGTGACAGTATGATTTTCCTCGGCTCCAGGCTTGTGTCCTCCTGTACCACCAACCTCTCGAGAGGACATTCGGTTCCCCGCATATTTAGAGTGCCCCCATGCCGCGCAGACAATATACCTTTACCATGCCTTTTCCGGGATTCGAGCCCGTTACCTTCGGTATGGAAGCCAGCGTCGCTAACCACTATCCCGATTGGACGGCACTTCCAATTATAAAAATGGATAACAGAAATATGCCCTCTTCGCCAATTTATTATTAGATATCAGCATCCATGACCACCATTTTTACGAAAATGACAGCTGAAATTAAAAACGTATTATTGGAACTTCTTGTACGGGTTTATTTTTAATCTTTGTATTGATCATTTATTAATCTGAAATAATTTGCACAAACCATTTCGTTGGACTTAATTGGGCATTTTAACGTGATACTTGTTTTAAAAAAATCAAGCATTTAGGTTGAACTTCATTTTAAAAATTTAGTAGATTAAGAATTTTATTTTCATGTAACAGTTTTAACCTTTACTATGCATTTTAAGTGAGACGAAGTTGCTGAGGTCTCCAGTAACTATCAGCTGTTTTTTCTAATGTGAAAATATACGTTATAAGTTCTTTACTGCTGCTTTTCAATTCTGTTTACTTTCCTTTTAACATACAAAGTGTGAAACAAAGCAGATGTTTTGCAGTGACATTTTCAGACTAAAAAGAGGGCGAAGAATTTCGAGAAACAGTTTTAAATGATCCATATATTGTACAAAATATCTGATTTATACACTGCAACATACTTAACTTTCATTTGAAGTCGCTGCTAGATATTAGCCCACACTTAGAAGAATACCTGAAACGTCGCTGAACTCTAGCAGTTTCGCTGCGTTCCAGCTACCTGAAAATCAGCTTCTGCTGGTAATAATTCACAATTATTACCAGCAAAGCAGAAATTATTACCAACAAAGCAGAAAATTCTGTCCAGTTTGAATAGTCCGGAAAGATTTAAGCAATTTTTTTGAAAAATTATATGTTCCAAATGTGTTCCTTATGAAAACAAGAAGGATATATATATATTTTTACATTGAGTTTCTTTATATTCTATAAAGAGGGTTTGCTATTAAACCCATGGCTCCTGTTAGTTCGAGATTGTTAAGCTACAGATTGGCTTATTAAACAGCTTTGAAATATTGCTGAGCTGAAGGACAATATTCATCAAGAATTTCGAAAGATAAACTGAGTACTTTTTGCTAGCAGTTATGGAAAGTACCATACAAAGAGCTCCCCTTTGTGAAGAGGAAAACGGGTGTCATTTGAAAGATGCTAGCTTTCATGTTTAGGCCAAACAGATCTCTAAGATGTGTACATTATAATGTTAAAAGAAAAAGTTTTATACAATGAAACGCAAAAACGTTAATTCGGTTTTAAATGAGGAAGGGACTTTTGGCCCACACTTGTATTTTCTGTATATTTATGTTTAAGAAAAATGCCTTAAATTCAGAATTTTAGGATTTCAGAGATGGAATGAAATAACAAAAGAATCTGGGAATAATGCAAATTAGAGTATGAAATAAAAATAATTAACTCTCGCAATGTTTATTTCAACTATTGAGAAATAAAAATATGTAAACGAATAATAATTTTATCTGTAGCCCTCCAGAATGAACCTCGAAAATTTAGACTGAAAACGAATTGTTTTGAAATTAAAAACTTTACAGTGCTTCATACAATATACTCAGTTTTCTGTGATTTTATGAACTAATATCCTATAAAATGGTAGTTCTGCTAACGGGAAGATTATGTAAGTTGTTAAGTGATAATTGCTTTCGACTCTCAGTGAGCAAAGATGAACATTCACACCGTCTTTCTGATTTTATCTTCATTGTGAATATACATTAAGGCAATCTCTTAACAATCAACTGAAATGTGAATGAGGGCTTTATCTTGGAAGTAACTTATTTTTTGTTTTTCTCAGTGATGATTCTGTGTTATGGACTGGTTTCCATGAATGGTTACATCTAAACCCCTACTTTTCCTAGAGGTCCACCAGCGGCCGAGCGGTAAAGTCGCTATCACTGGTAGTTCTGTCCGGGGCTCGAATCCTTGCGAACGGACTGGCTGCATGGGCGTTTTCGTCGTTTTCACCATGCGTAACATGTACACGATCCAGTTTCCCTTAGAAAGCTCTCCACGAAGGCGTCCCTCATCTTAAGCAGATGTCCCTCGGATACTCTGCCATAATTAAATAAATCAAACCCGCAGTACTGAAATCACTACGAAATACCGAAATAATATACTTTATTACGGCAATTAACAAACCTTTTATGCCAATTAGTAAGAAGAACAGTTTGAAAATAATTAATGCGCAAGAGGGACACCAAGATATTCAATTTACTGGCCAAGACAGTTTTTATTCTGTTTAGCATCAAGCATCCTTAGCTATAAAAAATAAACTGTAAGGAGGATTACCACTAATTTAGAAGCATCTCAAGAAGGGTTAATTACCCTTTATTTCTCAAAATATAGATGAATACAGTCGGTGCCTATCTCAGAGCATACAGCAAAGCCTCCACTTGGGCTTGAACTTAAAGTAATAAGAATCAAATCTTAACTAAGGCTTAACTAAAAAGATATGGCCGAAGCTATCAGGATTCTAAGTAGTTGGCCCCTAAATCTCAATTAAGTAGGCGAAGCTGTCAAGGGCCTGAAGTAGGGACAAGCGTACTAATAGCTTAGAGAGAGACGTAGTTAAAAGGCAAACGCGTACTAGTCAGAAACTCTGGCTCTCTAACGAAATCAGTGAAACATCGATAGTTTCTTGCATACTAATACCTCAAATATGATACTAATACCTCAAAATTTTGATTGTTAAATGTGTTCTCAGAAGGTAATATTATTGTGGAAGAAACGGAAAGCTTGATGCTATTTTATATGCAATATATTGCTGAACAAATTACATATAAACTCATTCTAATATTTAAAATTATTGCGACTACCTGCCATTTATTTAAAATCTAAATCTTCCTGACGTCTTTTGGATTTCTCTCAATAAATCAAACGTCCTCATGAGGGTAGTATTGCTATTCTAAGAAGCGCTATATTAAGCCTGTAAAGGACCGATAATATGCTATGGAAATATTATTTATTCTACTCTAAAAATCTGATGTGGACACCACATAACTTCCATGTACGGCCTATTAAATTACACATATTTTTCGTTGCGCATCATTTAAACTTATTTCCTCGAATTAGTCTAGCCTAATTAACAGAGCTCTCAAGACAAGTTGAAACCGAAATTAAAATGTGAACAATTTTGAAATTAAATATCCCGGTCAATTTTTGTCGTGCGGTAGTCAAACTTCTTATAATTTTATTTTTCCATAACGAATATAAATTTTTATAAATATAGGAACCCGGAGACCGCATTAAAAGTTAGATTCCCTTATTTGTCGCAAATTAAATTTTTTAAGAGCTTGATATTGCCAAAACATGACTATTTTAGCCATTTAAAAAGCTTCTGTATTTGGAAGTATATGACTACGCCCAACAATTGCGAGAATAAGGGTCGGGTAAGGACTTTTAAGCCGGGTAAGGGGGTGGTTATATATATTTTTAATTTTGTCCATTGCAATAAAAAGCAGAGGTGCACAACTAGATGTTATAGCAGTCTCGTGTACAAAATTTCTACGTTCTACGACTAATCACTTTTGAGTTATGCCACATACATACGTACAGACGCCACGAAAAAGTCCATTTCGAATCCACTTTAAATCTATTTTACAATTCTTTTTGGGAAAAACAACAGTTATTCTGTCCGTTCGTACAGATGCCGTGCAAAAAATTGTCCAAATAGATTAGAGGACGGTGGTCAAAATAGAGATTTATGATGAAATATGACACCCGAAACTCTTCACGATTCCAATACTTTCGCGATTACAATCGTACAAGGCAGTGAGAAAGGTAATATTAGGTTCTCGTGTCTTATTTTATCACTATTTGAGTAGCTTATCTATTCTCAATAAATGAGTAGATGTAAAATTTAGCGTAATTTTTAATTATTTTAAAACAGAGGCTGTATTAATGTCAATGAGCCCTTCTCCGTAACTTCTCAATTTTGAGATAAATCATGATTTTAATGGGAATGCACAGGAGATCTAAATAAGATGAACTCCGGCACTTTATGCATGAAACACTACTACGATTTAAACAGAAAAGTGTTTTGATCTCGCAGCATTTTACTTTAGCAATAAGTAATACTTCAAAATTGGTACTAACTTTGAATGCATACCTTTCTTTCCCTGGGACACAAATTCATGGATGTGATTTCAGATATTTAAGGAAAGCAACCACCCACATGCCGAAGGTGGATGGGGCTTTTTTAACAATACATTAAACATCCAGGAACTGCTATAAATTTATGACAGTTTGTTCGAGAATAAGCAAATTTCTCATGGCCACCCTGATAGTACCGTTGTATCCGCTGATTTAGCATTGGCGATTTCAGTTATCAGCGATTTACAACAGGTCAGGGAAGAGAAATCGGTGTTTGTGTTCTTAAATGGGGCCAAGTGACTCATGAGCTTAACTTAGTGAAACACTAAGATCAATGGATCAAACACGTCCAACATTAGCGGCATCCCATGGGAAAGAGCTCAGGCGGACATTTCTGATCAATGTAACCAAATACGGAGAATGAAAATGGTCGCTTATGCAAAACTTTACCTTTGTTCTCAACTTACTCGGATCAACACTCGGATTCGGCGGCAATTTATATCTGCCCATCATAGAATCTGCTTAACAGCTACAATTATGTTGGCAGAGGATATCGAGGTCAGATAGTGTGACTCTTCTGTGTTTGTTTTCGTACCCAAGCTTTATTGTAAAATGTTTCTTCTATGTCCTCATATTCTTTCTGTTTTAATAAGTGATGCTTTGACCATTTTATTTTTTTTCACTGGTGTGCCGGAAAAAGAATGATTTAAGTTCTTTATCACCTCTTAAAGTAGAACTTATCTTGATGGCTTAGATGTAGCAGAAACACACCGGAGCCTGGCACCGGTATTTCTTGGTTTTTGAGCGAAACTGTAATTCCAGTTATAGCCTTAAATAAAGTGTGACCGGGTATTTTATTTTATCATTTAACTAAAGGTCATTAATTTTAATTAATTTATTATTTTTTATTTATCTATATACATTTAATTTAATTTTAATTATTCATTATTTTACTTACTCTCTTCTTTTCCTTTGTTATGATGTCGTCCTCCAGGTTCTGGCCATCTTAATTTTGGGAATTAAGCCCTATTTCAAAGTATATTGATTTTTATCTTCTAAGCATAACTTATACTGGAAGTATATGACTACCGCCGACAATTGCGAAAAAAAGGTCCGAGTAAGGACTTTTAAGCCGGATAAGGGGGTGTTTATACATATATGTTTGATTCTGCCCATAGTTAGATATAGACTGCCCATGGCTATATATATGTTTGATTCTGTATCTTGCAAAGAAGTTATTAAATTAGAAGTAAACAACAGAGTATTTGCAAGGAAGTTCATACTTCCAGTGACAGTAAATGCATTTTACATTACTTCCTTTTTTTGAATGGAGAAATAAGGTACTTTTTAGCTTTAAACTTGGCATTATTCAGCAGAATAAAATGTTGTTAAACTGAAAGAACTTAGAAACTTGAAATATATGCTGCAAGAACTGTTTTCCTTTTTAAGTGCTAATATGGGATGTTATCAAATTCCTTCAATATTTCTTTCTTCTCCTCTCATGAACGAAAAGAAAATAGCGCGTTTCCTCCCAGAAAATCAAATTTTGAAAGGCATTAAACCTGATAGGCGAATTACTTTCCTTGCTTATTCAAGTAAGTGTCTGAGAATTCTTCGGCAGTGACCTTCAGCTGGAGGAAGATAGGTACTATCACGTTCAGAAAATTACCCCGCCAAATGGAGCAAATAGCCTTTTGCATCTTAGAAATATGCTTACTTTCTCCATCTATCTTTCAAAGTTATGAAAATCTCAATTTTTCTTTATTATTGAGCTTATTCTTTATGACGAGAGTACAATAGGAACAATAACTGTGGAAAAGCTAGCCGCCATATAAAAAAGGATTCTTACACGAAATAGTTTCCCAATAAAGCATGAACAAATTGTAGTTGATAAATTTTGTGAGATATCTCCAGTATAACTTGCAGGTCTTAATATATTTGCTAATAAACATGGAATGCCAGATCTAAATGCTAAATTTGTACCATATAAAATGATAGATAAGTTGTTTAAAAATGCATTATTTGTAAAGGTAATAATTTTAATAAAAAGAGATTTTCTTAAGGAAAGAAAGACGAAAGAGGGTATTTGTTTTGGGAATTACAAAGCCTAATTTAATTAGACTTGTTTTGTAATGAACAACAAGTTTGTTTGCTGTTCAGTCAATTTGCAAATATGCTTGTAAAATTCGTAGGAAATACAGCTGTTCTATTTACGACTGGCTCGCAATAAATTAAATCGGAGAACTTTTAAAACTACTTTAAGTAAAAGAGTTCGCACTGAAGAAGGTTATACAATTTGATTAATTGAATAATTCGATAAACTTTGGCTGCTTGCGGAAGTTTTTTTTTTTGAATTTTAAATTGCACTCAGCTATACCACCCATTTCTAGCTGAAAAAAAAACATTACATTAGCTAAAATTTCATATTAAGACTTAATTTATGAACCAAATTTTCTCACTGAGTCACTGAGTCTAGTCTTTATGTCTTTTATTAGAATTTCTGTGATCTAGCCGAACTTCAAATGAAAGCAGAATTGTATTCTTTTGAATATTAAACAATATACACTGTATGAAAACTAATATCAGATGATTTGGATAGAGCTTTTAACTAAAAGAAAAGTTATGAAAGAGAGGTTGAAAGATACGAGATGATGGTGGTGTTTCTTTGCGCATATTCATGCTCTTGTCTACAAGTTGATTTCATGAAGACTTTTGTGTTTTTACCTTTCTGTACTGTATGTAAACTCAGGTTCCGTTTTTAGATGTACACTAGAAACGCAGACCATGAAGTGTGATAGCCCTAGTGTCCTTTGTTGATGACTTACATCTGCCAGTGAAATCCATATAATACTATAATTATGACTCACAGAAAAGGAAAATTAATTTTGAAGCACTTTCTTGTCAGTGATTCCGACAAAATAATTCCTATTTCTGTTCTGAAATGCTATAGATTCCTGACTGATTTCTCATATGTAACAGAGCTGTTTACGATGAACTCTGTCAGAAATGAACTCTATCAGAAAATGCTTTAAGTATTTTATTGGTACAGTCATGTCATAGCAGTAACACTAAAAGATACTTTATAGCAGGGATCTCTAACAAAATAAAAATTTTCTTAACACACCACACACACAAAAAAGGGGTGGGGGGAGAATTTTTTTCTTGCATAATAAAAAATTTTAAAACAAAATTTTTAATTTCATTTACTAAATACTTATAAAAATACATAAAAATACTAATTATAACAGCTCAAGGGAGAAATTCAAATTTATATTTACCTTCTATCTTAAACCTACATGTTAGCACCTGCAAGAAATTTCTGTTGGCTACATTTATAATTCTTTTAAAGGAACATTCGTAAGTTATGCATAATTACAAACATAAGTTTTTGATATAAGGTAGCTTTAACATAAAGCACAAATAAACGAGTTTTTTAAGTAGCATATTAATTTACCTAAATTTAAATAATAATATGAATTGTGCAGCTTCGTAACTAGCCAAACAACTAGTTGATTGAATGTCTCCGCCGGCAGAACAGCAGGTTCGCTTAGGAAAGGTGCTTGTCGGCCTGTTTAAATCCTGTAGACGATTATAATCATTTTTTATCGTTTTAAATCTGTCTTTGCAAAAGAAAAGGAACGAATGAATTAAAGACTGGAAGGTAAAATGTTAAAGAAATAACATTTTGAAGGGGGAGTGGAAGCAACATTCTGACGCGTAAGGGCACACCGTACACCGAGTTGATCTACATTAAATTAATACCGCTTACTGCGCATGTCCAGAAGAGAATTTGTCACAATTATTACGCTAACGCGATTTTAAAAGAAGATAAATACGGTATATGGTAGATGTAGGCCATCTAATTGTAAGCAGTTGCGGCGTGTAAATTTTTGTATATTAAGTATCTGAAGTGTAAAATAATTGAAGTGTTAAAATATCATATTTTTCCCTTAAGAAATCTCAACGTTGTAACTTCTTCAACAGCTGGGAAGTTCACGGTATATTCATGATATGATCACATATAAATTTAGAGGAAGAGGGCAAAAAATGGGTGAAAGAATTCAACTCAAATAGAAATACCCAGTGGATAGCGCAGAGCTCTAAATCAAATGCTATACGCAAGGTTGCTTTTAGCTATGTATATATTTTTATTTTAAGTAAATTTGATATTCTGTAAGTGCATGTAAGTTTATATATATTGCAGTATCATTCTTCTTATACAACCATACATACACATAAAACCCACATGTACAACTTCACTACAGTATAATGAATTTTTTAACACCTTTCTAAATTTGTACATGATGTTAAAAAAATATTTTAGAAAAGATTTATTCTTTACTGTTCTAATTTTTTCGAAAGGAGCATATCATTTTCAAAAGTTTTTTTAAGAAGAAAACTGTAAGTACTCAACTGTATTACAAATAAAACTGATTCAAGATATGTATACTTGCATCGTTTTACTTTACTAATTTTTCTGCAAATGATCATATCATTTTTATCTCAAAATGTGCTGAAACGTTTTGTTTGAAGTTTGTAGAGACATTAGGTTTATTTCGAAGCAGGAGTCACGAAAAATGTGCAACGCCTTCGCTGGGAATCGAACCGCGGACCTCTGAAATACCGGCTCAGTGTGCTGACCATTACACCACGAAGGCACGCTGAGAATGTGGGAGATATACCTTATAAGTTAATATGAAATTTAGTTTAATTTAATCATTTATTAAATATGAAATATAACTGGTTGATGCTTACTTAATTCCTTATATTAACAAATATTTACTGAATAGAAGAAGTTGATGAAGGAACTAATCTGAAAAGTTCCATTTTTAAAAGGCAGATGGTTGTAGTAGATGTAGAAACTGATGATGATTTTTAATAACCCTAAAATATTATTCAAGTTAACAGTAGGGTATATCTGATCTACCTAATTTTTCTTGGATGGTTATATAACATTGGGCTTTAATATTATAAACTGTATGTTATATACATATTTCTATTGCAAATTAGTTCTTCATAAAGTTGCATATTTTTTGCAGTGAAAAGTATGTGCGCCAACATGCATGTTGTAGGAAAAGTGCACATGCAGCAAGAAGAAAAGCTAAAAATTATGATTGTCAAGCATCGCTGCTTATATCTGTCAAGCTGACTACACAGACTGTAGTAGCAGAAGATAAGTCGCTGAAAGTATGCATTAAAGATGCAAATATGCATTACAGTTAGTAGATAATCATTCTTATGAATAAAATAAATAGTAAAATTTGAATATAATAAAAATAAAACCCCTCATTTTGTTTCTCATAAAAGACAAAAGGATGCAATGGAACAATCACCTTTTTCTTTTCTTTCTTTTTATTTTTTTATGCTATTATTAATGCCATTATTTCTTTTTTAAATAGGACAGAATGCGAGCTATCATAAAATTAAAAAATTATACACCTGATAATTGATACCGCTAATGATTTTTCTAACTATTTCTACCTAGAAATGAACTCAGGTCAGCTTACGATAGGTATTTTTCAAATGACTTTTCTTAACTGAGGCCACAAAATTCCATGTATCAAAATTACACTTGCAAAAGATTTTACTGCAGATATACTTTCAGAAATTCACAAAAAAATCTCTTATGCAGAAGTGTCAGACGTGAAACTCTCATTACTTTGCAGGGGTTTATTTTGATCTCTTAATAGTTATTTTTATTTTTGAACAAGCTCTTCTCTACCTCTTCATTTCTCACCTACGATTCCCTATCAGAATGAGTTTTCAGGATCGCCTTTTACGTAAATGAGGTAGAAACCAGGTTTAAGTCTTGGTCATTTCACTAAAAAGTTCCTAGTAGAGCGTTACGAGAGCATGCCTTTTGACCATGTTGTTATTAAAAGGCTAATCTTACGATTCGGCCGTATTGTTACATATCTGCTAGTATTCGCCGGTGATCTTTAATAAAGGTCAACTCTGTTAGTTACTGTTGAGCAGCTTCGGCTAGTTTTAGTTTAGTTAATATTAAATTTGTGTCTTATTTTCTATCTCAAGTCAAAGCCCAAATGAAGGCTTTCTGTAAGCCCGAGAAGGGGGCCATGTGTGAATCACATTTAAGTTGAAATAAAGTGTAAATTTAACCCTTCTTTGGACTTATTACTGACTAGAAAAGCTGCGATTTATTCACTACACAATTCTTAAGCATTCTATCTTGCCACACATTTAGCTAGAACATTACAACTTTATAAAATAATTTTGCACGATAGGAAATCGTGAATTATGTATTATATCTCATCTTGGTTTTCCTTTTTGGGTGAATGCGCAGAAAAATAACAAATCTAAAACATACCAGTTTCCATTTATTTACATGAATTTCCTTCAAGTATTCTAGTTTTCGCCTCATAAGAACACAAAAATATGTTGTAAAAGGAATGATGTTACAGAAGAAATTTGACGTGTTTTTCACACCCTTTGGCTTTCCTCCACGGTTAATTAATTCATTCACCATTGAACATCACATTATTTTATTGATATAAAAATAATAAAATATTTTGCGAGCATGATTAAGTTATGATCTTAGATTTTTCAATCCTTGCATCACCCTTTTAAGGACGTTTATACAATGGTTTTAATTTCAAGCATTGGCAGTGAATGGCAATTGAAACATTTTGGCCCTTGTTCTGGAAGTGGAAAGTTAGATGTTAGTAATGATGTCTAAGTTACTGAAAATAATACTGTAAAGCACTTAATTGTAAGCATTGCTAATAAACATGTACTACGAAATTTTAGTTATTATGAAAAAGATGATATTCATCTTGTTAAAATTTCAATGTTTCAATTACAGTTATTACCGGTATTATTTAAATTTATCATAATGCTGTTAATTAACTATATGAATGAAGAAAGTACAAAAAATAGTGCATAAACATTTCAAGCAGTTGAGAGTAAAATTTGGAATTAATTTATAAAATGCACTCATTCACACATACGATGACTAATATATTGATATGAAATTGTTGTGCTTTTATACTGTTTACAAGAATCACGCATTCAGATTTGAATCATCAACTGCCAACAGGTTCAGTTAATCAAGTATTGTTGACCTTATTTGTTTCTTGCAGATGTATGAACGTTAATACGTATTTCGTTCAATAATTGTTTATTGTACATATTAATTATATGTGCATATTTGTGCATATACGTCTCTGAAATAGTGTATTTAAATTTTAAAAAAGCTTTTTTACCATTCAGTAGTAATGCATCATAAAACCCTGAACATTCAGATTACGTACTACATCACTAACATTCTACTTAATATAAGTCTGAGGAATCTTCCCCGATTCCAAATAATACACGAGTTTACTTAAATCATGCTCCGGTAATGAATTTAAAAACATAATACAACAGTGATATATTCTAAGGTAGAAAAGGTTCTACTCAGTCGGACATTTTAAATGTTCTTTACTTTTAATAAAGGAAACACTTTTAAGAATTTAATTAGTATTTGAATCCATAGCTATATCTATATATACACACACATACATATATAGATATATATATATATATACATGTGTGTGTGTTTGTAATTAATATATAGTGAATAAATTTTAAACAATATTTTCATTAAAGGAAATAATTTGATCTGCTTCTTAAAAAATTAATCTTTAAATGCAATTATTTATGAAGTTATATGGCTGAAATCTGTAACCCATAATCAGTCAAAAAGAAGAGGGCGAGTAAATATTAAAATTCAAAAGGAAGACATTACTCTTGTGCGTTTCGGTGCATTAATAGAAAGTATGATTAGACCTTTGCAAGGAATGAGAGAAATTTCAATATAATATTGGATAAAAGAGTCTAAAACATTCGCCGAAAAAAAGAGATTTGGGCCTATTCTGACAAATAAAAGCATTTTAAATCACGAAAAGCAACTTGATAAATTTTGTCAGGACGAATCACGAATCCTTCAACCTGTTTAGCTGTTTTCTAAGGCAATAACATTGTATTTGATCGAATCTTATCAGAAATTAAAATAAGGGTTAACAGCGCTACTACACTAAATTTAAATTTTGCATTTCTCAGTGGTCAAGAAATATTGAATATGTCGACTGAAGAACTGGAAAAGAATAGAGCAAATCTTGCACTAAAATATGAGCGAGAGCTAAACATATTTGAGTTCTTTAATACTTTGATACTTTGTTGGTTATTTTGGTATGCAACGGGAGATGCAACACTCCTACTCTTTCCAGATTCCTGAATGAGTCTCCTTAGAGTCCTGATGTATGTAAAAGTCCAAAGATGCTTCTGAAGTTGAGATAGCCTTCTAAAAGGAAAAGAGAAGTGAAGCCCTGAGCTTCGGTGATCATCAAGCCATGTCTAGGGCAGCTGAAGAAGGACAGGGAGACGTTTGAGTTCTGCCAGGAACTCGCGTTTTTAAGGAAACGGCTGGGTCCATTAGTGGCCGAGCGGTAAAGTCGCTGAACATGGGTAGTTCGGTCCAAGGTTCGAATCCCTCGAACGGGCTGGCTGCATGGGCGTTTTCGTGGTTTTTTCCCATGTGTAACGTGTTTAAATACGAGCCAGTTTCCCTAAGAAAGTCCTTCACGAAAGCATCGCTCTCAACGACATAAAAAAGCTTAGCGCTTTATATCGCTTGCAACAGATCTACGATTTGCATTGCACCTTTTAGAATATTTGTATTGCGCTGCGGATTTACTCTAGGTTTCCGACCACATTGCATCTTTGGGCGAAGTTTTAGCAAATTAAAATTTATTAAAAACTATCTGCGATCATTAATGACTGATTTATCTGCGATCATTGATGCCATAGACTTACTTTCAGAACCAATGGCTCACAAAATTAAATTTTTATTTCCATTATTAGTTCCGTAATATTTTAATAGTGTTAGAGGACAGGTAAGAACATGAAATTGCAAACGAAATAGAAAGTATGAAAAACAAGATAGAAAGTACGAATACTAATCTTTTCCTTTCAGCGACAGCCATATCCTGTATGTAATTTCTGCCCCAGCGGCTCAGCGGTAAAAGCCGCTGACCACTGGTAGTTCGTTCCGAGGTTCAAGTCCCGGCTGCAGTGCTGTTTTCGTGGTTTTCTCCACGTGTAACGTGAATACGAGCCAGTTTCCTGTAAAAATCCTCCACGGAGCATCCCTCCCTTCACGTGTGTTATCTAATGCAATAAATAAATAAATGGCCTCACCAGAGTTAAGGCCGCTGAATATTGATATTTCGACCTGACTTGAGTTCAAACCCAAGCGAATGGGTTGGCTGCATGCTTAGGCTTCGTGGTTTTTCCCATGTGTAACGTGAATACGGGCCAGTTTCCCTGAAAAAGTCCTCCACGAAGGCATCTCTCCTTTTAAGCAAATACCTGTTTTCCCTTCGCCATATTCAAATAATCTAGCCTAACCTAATCTGTATGCAGTGAATATGGAATGATGAGAAGGTTAGGGGTTTTTTCTGATCCTCCTAGAGCGGAAAAACGAATGATGGCGAGGACGGAATGATTAGAAGCACTCGTGCCTGAATCTGAAGGTAAGCTCACCAAAGAGGCGACTCTCTTAGGAGGCGTCACGTAAGAATTTCTTAGCATAAAATGGATTTTATTTTTTATCTAGAACCCTACTATACTTCTGTGCTTATTTATTAAAAAAAAAAGCTCTGTTTAGAGAAATTTAAAAGAGGATGGGCGAGGGCGGCAGTTTTAAGTTTTTGCCCCACCTTGGAAGAATACAAGATCCGGTGCTGGAGTCATTAGGTTATATTGATGCAGGAAAGGGAAATCTGTAAAGTGCTTTCGTCGATATTCTAACTCTGGATCTCCTGAATACTCGTCGAGCGTGCTTCCAGTTACAGCATGAAAGTATGAGGAAAGGAGAGAGAAAATACCTTATAACAAGTCCGAAATGTGTTGATTTGGGACTAGTTGGCTGACTTGCTTACTTACCACCAGTTGTGTTGCTGTACCGGCTCAACTCAAAAAAGTATACCTCAGAAATACCAACTCTATAGAAAAAACCTAAGACACCAGAACACTGAAGCACCGCCACCTGTCGTCTGGCTGACTGAATTTACTGATTGTACCGAAGTGCAAATTTCTTCCACCTTACCAAGTCAAAATATTCAGTGTAAATTTACTGTCAAGTTTTCGGTAAAGTGTTAAATGGCGAAGGTTTTTACTATCATTGCTAATATTAAACATATATACATAGATATATTGCTTTGAAAATGGAAGACCAACTCTAACTGAAGTTAAGGAAGCACGCTGAAGTTGGTCAACTAAAAGAAAACCGAAAACCCCTCGTATTATATGGCCGACTGAAGTAATTGAAATTTAATGACGAAAAACAAGTGTCGGTCATTATCTAAATAACTCTAAAGCTACCGAGCAGCAAAGCGAAAGGGAATTCGGAATTTAACTTACTGCTCCAGAATCTGATTCTCTGCAAAAAGCAGCCGAACAAAAGTGCCGATGAATTTCACTGACCTTTGATGTTTCACTGATCTTTCCCATTTCCGCGTCGTCTCAGAAAAAAAAAAAAAAAAAAAAAAAAAAAAAAAAAAAAA